>OY776112.1:346060186-346531186 GCA_963675035.1 Allygus modestus | reverse complement strand
AAACAGCTAGTTTTCGGTAAACTGTGTTCCAAATGTAAAGTGATATTGTGCTTACAGATTTATTTGATACATGTTTTTACTTCCAGGAACCCAAGCGTGTGACAGTCAAATTGGTTTAGTCCAAGCTGAAAAATTAGCCGTTCTCTTGAAAGCTAATGAAATAACCTCTGACGCATGAAATAAACAACGAAACATTCATTTTCCCTTCTCGCCATGTTGTCTGAAATTCCTTCGACATTGTTTCTAAAATTACGTTTAAAAAACTTATTCTACGGTATCTTTAATATAAACAGCCTTTGGTTTTCAAGAGTGTAATCTTTTTACCAAATGGCATGTGTTCCTAAAATCGTTTTTATTTATTGTATCAAAATGATCTTGTCTCGATTGTAAACATTACTAGTTTTGATATATTTATTTTATATCAACCAAGTATAACAGTTTTAATACGTATAATAAACGGAAACTATTTATCAAGGTACATTTGTCGCTATGATCGACTTGAGTTATGCAATGCAATCATTGTCCTTGCAATAGATATATTATTATTACTTGTTACAACTTTCTTTAATTGATATACAAAATGATATTCTTTTGCTGGCCATTCGTGCAATTTGGACTATTTATGATTGTGAAAAATAAATGTCTTATATTTAGAAAGTGTTAAAATAAAATTGATTGGTATCTCGTAGTGGTTAATCTACGCTTTGAAAAGTCTGTACTAATTTTAATATCGTACAATGTATTTAAAAATGCATTTTGAGTTTACAAAATTTGAGTTCAGTTTTGCTTTTGAGTTCAGCTTATTCTTAGATTGAAATAAGTTTACTCGATTATAACTCAACAAGAACACAAACGGAGCAGTAATTGTTAGCGTCATAATCAGTCACTGTCTCAGGCAGTAGCCAACCACAGCTCTGCACAGAACTGTTGTAAGCGTTCATGTTTGACATGATAATACCTCAGATGGTTCAATTATAACGGCAACCGACCGCTAAATAATGAAACTAATTTAGATTAAACAACTCGAATGATAAAAAACATAAAACATTATTATTTGTTTACTATGGCATTCAATATTGTCGAACAAAACTATACTAGCTATCAATTATCTGCCATGGAATCAATAATATTTGATTACAGCACGTTGTCCTGTAGTGGTAGTACTGGTATAATTATAGCAAGGAAATAATAAACGGTCCTGGTGTGATTCTCTTAAGGAAAGAAAACAATTTACTCTATATGGGATACATTATAAGTTCTAACCGGTTACCTGACAGGGCAAATTCCTACAAATATATACATTCAAGTTCATTTTATGTTATGTTTCCAACTGTTCCGTTACTATCTTAGTTCACTTTCAACAATATACAAATATTTGCGAAATTTTATCTTACAAATATCGTGTTCACATAACTATGTCACTTAATAAGCATAAAGTAAGACAAATTTATCAGTAAAGAGAATAATTAAAGAAGTAATTTGGAATAAAATGTAAAATAAAAAATAATGATGAATTAAAAAAAGATGACTTATAAGAGAATACGCATGTTGATTCTACAAAGATAAGTAGCTATTACTGTGTGTCTCAATTTGTTTTTTGTAAATCAGTAAATGGATAATTTCAATATGTATAGCCTTACGATGAGGTAGTTTTGAGTTATCATAAACCAACGAGATAAATTAACATACATACTGGGATATGAAGTAATTACAGGATATACCCATGTTCAAAGTAACGATGTTGTTTTCATTTGTCAAAAAATGATGAATTTACGATATCGGTTTCAAAATACTTACTTCATTGTAAGAAACGATATTTCACAGTATAGTATCAACTTGCGTCAAATAATAGAGTAAATAACTATTTTACCTTACATAATTATCATGAAGTACTCTAGTTTATATTTCCTGTTTAAAATAGATTACATAACATCTTACTTGTTCTAGTTAAGAGATGTATTTAGAGGTTGATAATTTGTACATGGTAATATTTAATTAGTTTTAAACTTTCTTTATTCACAACAATGAGCGGATTTACATTTAACTGGGAAGGAAGATAGGAAATTAGCTGCCCTTAACAGAAACATAGGGTATTTACAACTAAGTCTTTATTCGAAACCATGTTGGCTTCCTATCCAATTAGTGGAATAAAGCCAACATAAACGCTATTCAATTACAATATTCGTTTACAAAGATTTTGCCATAATTTGAAATGATTTTACTAATTCAAGTGAACTTTATTGATTTATTCAGTGAGTTCCATTGAAAATACAAGAAGCTATTATTAATAAAATCCTGTTGTATCGTATAATGTAGAAAATCCTCATACAATTACAATAACCAAAGTATTCATGTTAAAAATAATGGGGTCGGTAGTGTCATGCTTACTTAAACATTTTTATTTATCCTGAACGTTCCGATGACACTTTGGACATTTTCATCAGAGAAAACACTTTGGCACTTTTAGGAGAAAATAAAAAAGTTTAATAAAGCAATCAATTGCCAAAAGCGTAATTATTAATGTTAATGTCAGTAGTTTACTCGATTTTAAGAACTAGTATTCATGTTCATTACAGTAAACCAAATCTTAAAATTTTATTCCATTTAAATATATATTTATACATTAATTAATTGTAACACTCCATTGGTTGGAGCGATTTAGTTAAACTGAAAGTCGATTAATATTTATTTCGTAAGATGCATTATAAAGTCCTGCAAGAGCATTCAGAAAGTGCCAAATTTATCGGACGGAGAACTGTGTTATGATAAGGCTACAACGTACTATACAAAATATATGCAATTTGAAAAAAATCAACAAACAACAAATCTATTTTGTTTACAGGATAACCTTTAATAAAGAATCGTTTCCAGAGGCACAATATTTAAATTTCTTACTCGCACTTGGTATATACATTGCGCTTGATGTTTAAATGTCCTTGATCATATGTGTATCACATAATCATTATAACCATTGGCATTATCAGTGGCTGGTCTTCTCTCGTATGAAGCCAGTCAGCCGGGTATACCGACCCACTGAGCCGTGACCCACTGGTATATGATGACCTTGTAGAGAGCTTCTGCTATACCGACTGCGTCATTGATATCACAAAGGTCGATTATTTCACTATATTGTGTCAAGTAATAGATTTATAGTGCGTTCATAATAATTTCAGAGACGGTTTATGCCGAAATTGATCAAGACACATTTGATTTATTTTGTTCATTGATATGAATAGAGTAATTATACATAAGAGTACATAAAAAAGTAAGACGGTACGTCAAAACGTTTGTATCCCCAAAAATTGTAAAAATCTGTATTCAAGTACTATTTGCAAAATCTTTCAGATACTAAATTGTTCCCACCACTTAAATTGAACATTGAGACGAACCCCTATTCAACTGAGGTTTTATTAGCTACAAATAGCTTGTGGATACCAAAACTGCATCCTTCTCTAGGTTGATAAAGACGGTTTTATGCGTTAAACATTTCAAAATCATTAATTAATATAACATTTTCATATTTTGTGTACGGGTTTAAACGATATTCACGTACTTGAATTATTCCTAGTACCTGGAGGGGGGGGAATAATAAGCTACCTGACTAACTTTGCTCGGGGGAAGGCCAGTCAGTTTGTTTAGATGACTCGGAGTAATATTTCACCACTTCCCCCTACTGATAATCACATTTGTATAACTCATTTGCCTCTTTTCTACATTTTTTAAGGTTCCTTCAGTTGTTATTTATAGCTCAATGTCCCTTTGATTTATTTTACTACTCTATATACGTAATCTTCACTCAAATCTTTTAATATCTGCTCTCAGGAAAACACATGTTAATAATCATTAACAACATGAGTATTACTCTGACAGTTCCCTGATTGATTATGAACAGCTGTTACGATTCTTTTGTTTTGATTTTAAACTCCATAAGCCCAATGTTAATTTTTTTAACTTTCAATTTTAGTTTTTTTACATTATTTGTTTTCTCCTGGGGATCAGGCCTGTCTATAACTTATTTTTATCCCAGAAATTAGTTATTTCCAATATTTGAAGGAAATCGTTGGAGCCGTTTTTGATATCAGTGTCGCAAGCAAGCAAGCAAACCTTACTCATATTAGAGTATCGGATTGCATGACGATTTACAACAAATATGAAGTGTGTTTTTCCACTATTAAACAAGTTCATACAATCTGCGTTACCTACCTGTTTATTTATCGCAACACAATATATGTCGGTAACGCAGTATACAGATCACATCATATGATACAATTTAAAGTTTAACTTTATCCTGAGGCCTAATAGGGGACGCTGGCGAAGCCATTATCAATGCATACAAAACCCTAAAAGCAGGGATACCCCCATGTTATTTTATTTTTGTTTTGCCTCCTAAGTTCACAGGATAATACAGGGCTAACTTTCCCTGCTAATTCACGTTGGTTCCGTCACGCGCGGTAATGTTTACCTTTAAACGTCAAGAAGAGTAATTTTCTGTAGGCAAACTAATAAATAACAAATTCCTTTTAATATATTTCAGTCAGCTGTTAGAATTAAAAAATTAACTTTATCCGCAAATACCTTAATCCGGTCCAAATATAGTAAAATATGCGATCGTGACTCTATCGGTGTTTGGGGGGCAGCGTTCTCAACAGAAATAGTTTTTTACAAAAGCGCGTCCCTACTTAAAGGGTTATGTATACATGGTCATTATATATATCTAATAACTATGGTTCATGGTTATTCTATATTTATTATTACTGTGTGTTTTTTAACGCAATTCTGATTTTATATTAAGGTATTTAAAACTACCAACTAAATTCTTTTTACAAAAACTTGGTGTCCATGGCCACCAAATTAAGAAGTTACCTAAATACTAACTAACAATTTTGGAAAAATCTGTTTAATTTAGAATTTAGTTCCATGAAGAGGATTATAAACTGTTTGAAAGTCAAAGAACGTAGAGACTCGCAGTGTGGGCCTTGGTAATGCAATAAAGGTCTCAAAGTTAGTCCGAAAGAACACTTTCTACCATCTGATGTAGGTGGAATTCCGAAGTGAACTTGAGCTGTAACAGGTGAGTTTTGTTACATCCGTTTCTGGAGGTGTATGAAGGAAGTTCGCATTCGGTATAATTGTAAATACAAATTTATTACTTTGTAGTGCCGATCGTTTTGCTTTTACCCTCATGCATTTCCACTTTATAGTAACTTAAGTAAGAATTAGTTTCGCGTATTAAATTTTAGAGTTTTACCTTCGATAACCTCGGTTAAAAAGATACATTTTTAACACATTTTATTTTCAATGTTACTTTTTATATGGAACATAATATTTAAACACTAATCAATAACGTACAGTTTACGATAAGTTTTTATCATTATGATGTCAGTATAATGACCTTTTAGAAGTGTTTTCATTATATGATATTAATTAATAATGACAATCACTTATTAAATTTAAATAGTAAAATTGGTCTTGCTGAAATACAATTCCACCGACCTATTAAAATGATGGTTGAGTGACTTTATTTTATAAATCGTAAAATGCAACGTAATAGATTTAACCATACCGTACTTATTATTCAACTCTTTATTATTTAACTTTAAAATACACACTTTTGAAATTATACTTAGACCCTACGTATAATGAAGACATGAGTATTTTATTTACATTTTTTAAATGCTGGCTTACGCCTTTTAAAAATAATCGCCGTGGCTCAATCTGTCAATTTTATAAATGGTGATTATATAACAAGTTGTGAGCCAAAACAATCTTAAACTCTGTGCATAATCCATCTACTTGATACACAATATTTGTTAACCTTGAAACCTAGACCAAACTATTCCAACAAAGGTGGGTGTCGGAAGTAACTGCAGGTTCTTTACAGCGTCGTAAATGTTGTTCGTCCTGAGGCGAGTTTATATGTAAATACTGCTTTGACATAAAACATAAGAACCACATAAGCCTAACGTACATGATATTCGAGTAAAAATAAAGAATATTATATTAAATACTCAAGGGGTCTAGTGTGAGGTAGGTAGAGAAAATAATCATCATCCTTGTTCGATAATATTTTACACTATTAATAAATAAATAATTGTTTAGTTTCTTTTTTACGATTGAATACGATAAATAAAATTCAAAACACTACGAATTTCAAGTTGTATTAGATTGAAATAATCGATAATTTGCATTAAATTCAATACATTTGAATTATATTTGCATAGGTTAATATTTTATTTAAAATTTTTTAAGTATAGGCCTATTCCTAAAAAAATATTATATTATTTTTCACCGTATTTTCAGATATTTTTTAGGGGTGATTTAAATCGATTTTTTTTACAATTTGTTTTAAATAAATAAAGGATATTTTTCTTCTATAGTCTAGTTGTAAAAGACGATTCAAAGTAAACAAATAGCAAAACGTTCCAGGAAGGCGTACATGCTGTAAAGGTGAATATTCTTGAACAACAACAGTGGGGTATTGTTTTATTTATTGTATGACGAATATACACTGGTTTTATTGGCCAAACAAACCGAAACTGTATTCGCAAGAAATTAATATTTATTTAATTTTATCACAGTGTATGGTTTATCATAAAAATAAACGGGAGAAATAAGCTACAACTCACAGCACTACCAAGTATATTTATACTTAAATTGTACTAACATACAAGATAGTACAAGGTGATCGATTTCAACCAGTTACAATTAGATCATCAGGCTCAATCAGATAATGACGTCATATGTGCTGTAGTTTAGTAAACATTTGTTTCCCAAATGTCTATGATTTCCTTAGTGGTTCGTTCCCAAAAGATTACAAAATGGCTATGAACTAGACTACGATGGAGTTAATAAAATAAATAAGTTTAATTTCTTAGAATAAAATATCCCTTTTTATTTAAACCGACGTTTCTCTTTCTCCAATTTTGAATTATATTAATATTAAATAATATAAATACTCAAATTTTTCAAGCTATCATCAAACTATAACTTTTGTCAAAGAGAAAACCTGAGAAGAGTCAGTTAACAAATTAACTTATCTCAGTGGAAAGTTGTTGTTTATGGTTTTAATACTATAACAAGGAATCATTTTCTAAACAATCGTTTATTAGCTGAAATATGGTTAGTATCATTTAACACATTTACAATCGCAATAGTTTTGTTTGATATTGGGTTCAAAATTACGTGAATCCCCAAACAACAACAAAGCGCTGCAAATAATTTATCCTGATCCTCTGTTACATAATTCAAATCACGATGGGATCCCATGGAAACCAAATGTAAACACCACCCGGTCAGGGATTGGGCACCGAGGGCTCCATTATCGGGATAATTCTGTTACGTTTCATTACAGTGAATAAATAATGCTGTTTATTTTCGCTTATGCAACTGACACTTAAATCTACTTTATTCTTATCTACGCTTCCATCCATTAGCATAACTGTTATCAAACCAGATGTTAAATTTCTCATCACAGACGTGAAGGTACCTAGTACCATGACTGAAGTACTGAAGTAGACTTCCCATTGCCATTGTAAAAGCTGTCCCTAATTTAGTGTGTGCCAGGATTCAAAGAAGACGCAGTTACACTAATCACCAACAGAGTATACTCTTGTCAACTATTACTTATCCTTTTAAGGAGGAGATAAGACAACAGGTGGAGTGTCAGTAGGCAAATATAAGTTGATTATAACTTGCTTTCTGGCGTGGAGATATTTTACAAGTTAACGTAAATAACTAAAATAAATAATTTACATCAGCACAATCCGTTGGTGGCCTAATCAAACTAAGCCCACTTAAAATTCTGGCTAACACTTAGGGTGGGACAGCTAGGCCATATAGATGAGATGTCTACTTCAGTATATATAGTCAATGCTAGTACGTAATATTACAACAAGCACCAAAACGGTTCTAAACCCAACCTTAGAATGTTTTGCTCAGATGAGATCGTTGCTGAAGTAAACCATGTTATTTTTTAATAATGATTTAAAGAACTCCCTTTTAAATATATAAATACACGGTAGTTTGTTAGTAAAAAATTTAGAAAAATCATAATAATTACGATGCAAAACACTAATTGAGGGTCATTTACTATGACGACACCTACCAAAAAATCGACAAAATTTACACTTATTTTTTATGGCATAAACCTCTGTGAGTATGGGTGATTAGTTCTGTTTAGACCAAAGTCAAACATTAGTTTTATTTCAATCAAAACATACAGTATTTCTTTACAACAACAGCTTTCTTTAAATCTGTATCCTGCTTTATCGTATTTTTGGCAGAACACCCACTCCATCAGGAATTATCTCACGAAAGTTTTACTATCGAGATTATGTGACAACGATTCATTACAACATCTAAACAGTTCCATTTGTGTTTGCCAATTACAAATTAAATTTACTATGAATTTAACATAATTTAACTTACAACACTATTAATTCAATAATTAGTTCCAAAGTATTCAGTTATTGTTATCTCAATTATTGAGATGTACAGTGTGTTAGTTTGTTAAGCTTAACAAACAGCTGGAATACAATTCCACCGACCTATTAAAATATTATTAATATTAATATTAATAATAATATTAATAAATATTAATATTATTAATAATATTAATAAATATTAATATTATTAATATTAATATTATTTATATTATTAATATTAATATTATATTATATAATATTAATATTATATTATTAATATTATTGGGATCACATCAACCGTTAATGTTACAAGGAAGGTTAAATAAGCAAAGTAGTACGTAATTATAAACTAAATAAAATGTGCAAACAAATCAAAAATATTCCACCAAACTCGTTTACTAGGCTCAAAAACCATTTTTTACCAAAAACAAAAATTGCTTATAACTTTCTTATTTTTCAAGCTACAAAATAAACACGTCGGATCAAAGTTGTGTGAAATGTTATCTATAATTTGAACATTTTACAATTAAACAATATACTTGGCTTCTGATTTAAAATAGTCAAGTTTAAAAACTTTAATGCAAGTATAGTGTTTTTATATTTTTATTTTAAATAAAGTATTTTCCTAATTACAAAAATTCCTCATATTTGTATTTTATTCATAAATTAAGTCCATAATGTAACGTAAACACTTTTTAGTACCCATTTCAAGGATATGTTGTTTACTGGCCCCAACATAAAAATGTTACATTTATGTTTTACCGCTGATTTAGTAAAAACAGCTGATTCACGAAGAAATCAGCTGTTTAAAAATGTAAGGACATCATTAAGGTGTAAATTTGTTTTCAATAACATGCTATTACAAAAATATTATTTTCTTACATTGTTAAACAGCTGATTTCTCCAAGAATCAGCTGATTTATGTAAATCAGCTATAGAACATAAATTTAATATTTTTATCTTGGAGCCAGTGCAACATATCCAACATATGTTTGCTAAACAGAATGTTTCGTTAAATGATCTTTTTTATGAATAAAATGTCACATATATCGTATGTTTGTAATCAGAAAAAGAACTTTTTTAAAATAAAAATATAAAAATACTATTCTTGCATTGACGGTTTTAGACTTGAGCATTTTATATCAGAAACAGAGTATATTATTTAATTTTAAGCTAAATATTCAAATTCAATGTAAAATTTCACGCAACATTGATACGACTTTTTTTGGTATCTTGGAAAATAAGAAAGATACAAGCAATATTTGTTTTTAGCCAAAAATCGTTTTTTGAGCCTAGCGAACGAGTTTGGTGAAATATTTTTGATTTCTGTGCGCTATTTTATTTAGTTTATAATTACGTACTACTTTGAAAATTTAACCTTCCTTGTAACTATTAAGGTTTACAAGATGACAATGGTGAGCATAAAAAAATTAACAGACTGTATATTATGAAGGTTAGGTTATGTTTTAAAGGTTATTCGCCTTAATTTCCTGACTTAGTAACAACCATTTACAAAGACAAATAATATAGTTATTAGGTGTTTATTTATATTTATGATCAAAATTATGCTGAGAACAATATGATAATATATTACACAATGCTGTAATTTATATATGTTTGCAGATAAGATAAACGCAACTGTTTTATGAAAACCCTAAAAAAAAACTAGAACTCAAAAGGCAAAATAAAATATTTAAATGTAATAATATTCTGTGTCCCAAGAATAAATGCAACTGCCATAAATAAGATAACTAATAAACCATCGGTATAAGAGTATTTACAAAACTACAAAGTCTTCATCAATAAAATGTTGTAGTCAACTTTAAGTAATAAAAGTAAACTAATGTTTTTCAAAACTACAGTAAAATTACAAGTATAAGTCAACTTTGTTGATGGTAAAAACAAAATGTCAAAAGGAATAGTTATAAGAGGGATTTAAAATTAAGTTTTGAAACTGAAAACTCCTAGAAGTCGTCTCTACAACCCCTAAACTGCTGCAAAACTTGTTCAAAGCTTCATTAAACTCTCGTTTGAAAAATGAAGTTAATGTTACATCGCATCGCATTGAGTGCAGTTTTACAAAACCAAACCTTTGTATAAATATTTACAAAAATAACTAATTAAATACTTTACTGATCTGTCTGTTGTGCTTTAGACATGATAAGGCTGTGATTTAGTCTTGAAGTGTTTTATAATTATTCCGGAAAGCAAACATTCTTGCAGTAACTTTAGAATTTGTATAATGCTCGTTATTATGCTTATTAATAATAGCAGTTAGTTCTCATTGAAGCTTGCTAATGATGTCTTATTACGATATGGCATGGTTATAATTTTAATAAAGTCCTTTTTTACATAGATAAATTTATATTGTAGCCTGAAAATGTATTAAGACCTTTATACTTGAAAGAGAGATAAATACTTGAATACTTCAGAAAATTATCCATTCACAACAAAGTTACAGAGGTATATAAACTATATTACAATATATATTATTAAATTAGATTTTTTATTTTCGTTAAAATAGAAAAGTGGAGCAAGCACTATTTTTATCTAAAAAATCATTACTTGAGTGTTAGTTGCCATGAACTAACTGATGCGCTGTTTAACAAATGAACTTAACTGAATTCAAATGCCTTTTATTACAAACTATTGCAATATTTAATCATAAGCCTCTCACATGCGTTTTGCAGGATATATTTTGTTTAGTTGATTCTTTAGTATATATTTGGTTACCATTAGCATAATACTAAAGTCCTAAATTCATATATATATACTTGGTATTATAATATGTTTGAATTGAATTGACCAATATTACTGTTAAGGAACTACAAAAGTTAATTTATTTCTTGAAACTAATAACATTTGAAACAAATGGACGATTTCATACAAACGTATTGTTGACTCTACGAATCTCCATAATCCGATTTTCCCTTCAAATGGATTCTGTGTTTGCCAGAAATAATAGTTTTGCTGCAGACTGTATTCAATTTTCCTAAATGTACTCTTTTTATTGTTATTGGCTTCCATTAAAAGTTGACTGTGGAAAACCCTCAGTGAACTCATGATGAATACCATCACTTGATATTATATGATTATATTGCAAAGCTCTAAGTGGATGGAAGAAAACGTCTGAGAGTTTAAAACACGAGTAAGGCTGACACGATTGGACATATAAAAAATAAGTTTGTCGTGGTGTCACTCAGAAGCCTGTCAGGCGATTACCAACTCAAAATACCCAAATGGGCTGAATGTTCGATAAAGAAACAAGCACGATAATGAATTATTAAAATATAAATATACACAGATATAGCCTTTGCCCATATGCAATCACATCACATCATAAACAAGTTTATATGATTCACGAGCACTTACATACTCAAACAGAGGTTACAAATGCCAAGATTTGGTCATCTAATTTGATATTATTTATGAAGAGGTTCTGAAAATAGGAAACCAAATTATAAAACTAATAATTATAATTTATAGTTTAGTTTTTGAAAATTTTACTCCTGATGTAGGCTTAAGCCGAAAATTTGAGTTTAGTAATTAAAAAAAATGTGTATCGAGGTTGTTTTTGTTAATTAAAACTAACATTTTTTTAATTTTTGGTTTCCTTTCAAAAATATGTACCATATGCATAGACTGACATAAGCGTATATACATACTTTCACGGAGAGAAATATTCATTTTTAACCTGTATTTCCTAAGACTGTAAACTGGTTTTATTATGACAATAAATCATAAACGACCTCATACATAAATCTGTTAATGTCCTTTTTCTGAGTTTCAAACACTTTGACTACCTTTATACAATTCCCCTTTTTCCGCACTTCAATGTTCACATGCATGGGGTGGTCAGAAAAGCCAAAACTTTGTAGACTCTGTTTATAGGAAATACAGTCTAGCAGTTAATTGTTCTTGAACAAACAACGATTAAAACAGAAAACGAGAATACAGTAATGTAACAAAGGAAGTTGTCCTTAAATGCCACTGGATAACTAGTTAGGTCATGGGACATCACGTCAGTACCAGACACTGTGAACGGAAAGGCAATTACTGGACCTTTAGTGAGTAACAGTCACATCTTGGAAGAATTTAATTATGTCGACCCATTTCATTTACTTTAAAAGTTACTAACGAAAGTACTGCTGCATTCTGTTCCATAGTATGTTATTGAAAGTTCGTTTACAATAAAACTAATGTTTTATATACTCAACTGCGTTTAGTGCAGAATGTGTTTGTGCATGCAATGCAATTGTAATTCCCCCTCTACATATACTCTGGTATTTTTTTCGTTACTTATTTGTTTATTTTGTATATAAATATATTTTTCCTCCAATCAAATTATGTCCACACGAAGAAAAACGTGACATGGGAAGACCTACTTTAGTATAAATTTCAAGTTAAAACACAAATACCATAATTTCGAGTACTTTTTATAGAACAAGCTTGTCATTTAAGTAACAAAATGTAAATAAAAATAGCCTAAGCCTAGTTAACATCTTTTTAGATTCTTTCTTAGTAACGAGTCTTAAAAAAATACTTAAACATATATAATACAAACATTGTTGTGAACAAACTAACGTAGTTTGATTTAATCTAGCTGATAATAAATTATGAAAATGCCATAATACTATGTTTGTTACATGCTAAAGAAGTTAAATAAGAACTTACACATGCTATTTAATACATATGTGACTGATATTTTTATATTTATAACCAATTAATAACTGGTTGAATACAATTTTGTTTTAGTGGCTCTGTTTTATTACCACAAACATTTTTGTTGGCTTTTGCAATCTGACAAGAATAAATAAACAGCACATCAGGTATCCAGAGGGTTGAACAGATTTGTCACAAAAATCAAAGGAAATAAAATTGGATCCCATGCTGATTTTTTGTCCTGTTCGTTACGTGGGTTGATGTGGACGAAATTCGCTTTTCTCGAAACAAATTAAGGTTGTTCCTACTACGGCCTTCAAGCCTTCCGACCTATATAATTATAGAGGCTTTTCCCTCAGAAATGTTCATTGTATATTGCCATTTCAGAAGTTTATCATTTTTCACTATCCATATTTTTGATGTTAGGCTGAGTAATATTATCTAAAACACTTTGTTATCATGTTATCCAATTAAAAAATAAATGATAACAAAAAAACTCCCATTACTAATCTTACGAACAAAAACCAACATTGAGGTTATAATAACACATCAAATAAAAGGTCAAGTAAAAGGGCCCCCCCCGAGTAAAAGGTATAGACATTTAAAAACTGCTGTTGACAACCTTAGGTCAAGGTCATTTTTCTACACCTCGAACATTAAAATTCGTCGGACAAAAATATGTACATTATGATCATAAACCTAAGAGTTATATTTAAAAGCCCCTTAGGTCAAAGGTCGTTTTTAAACCTGGTTTTTGGAAACCAATTATATCCAATTTCAATATAAAGATACTTCCGCAGTTCATCTAGATTAATTGTGAGAGTTTGTTAAGTAATAGGTAAATTATATAGTAAATTACTTGTAGATTTCACATCAACATATTTCTTTGAATGACGTGAAATACACACTTTTGTAATCACTTAAATTTACATATAAGAGCCACGTACCGTAATTATCCGCGATTATACGTAAGAAATCCAATAGAAGTTAATTAACAAAACGTGTTTTTAATTTCTATTATTCCAGTTTCAAACGCAGTTAATATTAGTCATTTGTTCAAGCAAGACACGTAAACAAGTACATTCCGTTCAGTATCTTTCCTACTACAATCCTACTTTACAGTAAGGTTTTATTGTTTTCTTATCACGCTGCAAGCTCTACATCCTCTATAATACTATCCTTGTAAAAAGAATGTTTATAATTACGAAGTTTTAAGCTCTTACTGATCCTGTATATCTTACGTATTCATAAAACTCTTAAAATAGGATCTAAAACCTAGTGTGCGTTTGGTCCTTAAATTGTTTAATATTAGCTAAACCAGACAGCTAGTTTCCTTAATCCGTTTTTCTTTTCTCTGTACTGATAAAACCACAAATAAGCGACTAATAAATAAACACAAATAAACACGCTGAATTAAAAATGTATAATGCAATATATTTTTATGAACAATCCTTTATTTACATTGGATGAATTTTTTAAAGAAGAACCAAAAAATTTAAAAAATAAGATAACATGAAAAATAGAAAATTTAAGGTGAAATATTTTTTTAGACTTAAGATATTTTGTTGTAAAAGCCTACACAATTTATAATTGTTTTTCGGCAAATAAATATTATTATAGTTCCTATTTTCAGCCAATTTGAATGTAACCAACATTCACAGACTAAGAAAATGTATACAAACGTTGATTTTTATTTATAGTTCAATAAATAATGAAACTAAATTTAACAGAAGTTGTTTCAAATTAAAGTATCCGTACCAGCGACATCGTTAGGACTCATCGACCTCCAAACGTGTTTCTTATTTCTTATTTAATTTAGTCTCATATTTAACTTATATTCAACTCATATTCAAATTAGTCTTACAAATGTAACCATACTTTTCATCCTAGCAGCTTACATATAAAAAGTAAAAGAAAAAGTCTCAACATAAAAGTTTTGAAATTCGTATGGATATTAATTTTTCTTACTAACTTTCATAATCAAAAACTAAATAATCACTAGTATGTAACTCAAGTTGATCGACAGTTTCACTCATCACACCTGACATGTTCTTATCTTGTCAAACGTGACGTGTGAAGCTCCCACACCTGCGGCAATGTAGATGTTCAACCATCGGTATAAATGCACTTAGCAATCAAATATTAGTGTAACATATTTAAGACTATCCGTTACCCGCCACGGCTTCGCCCGTGCTCACTAGATAGCGTTAGTAAGATATATGTTAACTGACTAAGAGTCACGTTGTATTCCAAGGCAGCAATTTCAAAGCAGCCCTACGTATTTCTAGTGAACGTTTGCCATCGCTGGGCATAGTGCTTCCAGCAACAGCTCATCTGCGAGCTTCAGCTTCTTCAACAGTTTCTGTAGATAACTGCTCTGCCATAGTAATTTCAGTTGCTCTCAAACAGGTCTGCTGCTGAGCTTACTGTTATTTTTGAAGTTGCTGTTCTTCTGGAGTTTCTTCTGTTCTGTGTCTCAGATTTCAATATACCAGGCAGCGGCATTCCGATAACAAGAAACAAAGTGAAGGAGAAGTTGGTCACACTGGGCCGTTAAATGGGTTATCAGTATTGTGTCAACTAGTTTTGTTTACCCTTTTTCGAACTCAAAACCGAAACTGATCAGATGAGAGCCGTCTAGGTCCCTCCAACATGAGACAGTTTAAATCAAAATGTTTTTGTATGTAAAGCTTAAAACTAGCTTTTTTACCACACAATTCCAGTTATATTATGTTTTCCTATCTATGCTTTAATATACCATTTGATGGAAAAGGCACCGAGGTGATTGATTTGCCTTCAGGGTATAGCGATATTACTCCTGTTCCCAATCACGACATAAATGTTTGCATATATTACCTAAAGGTGAAATTGTATTTATAATTATTCCGTTACAATTTATCTCTCAATATGTATTAGATATCCTATTTTGAAATTGTATTATTATTTAGTATTTATCTTTTTACATCTTAACTAAACTACAAACAAGTGCGTATCTTAGTTGAAGTGCATTTATGAGCTTTTATGAAATATATTTTATAATCATTTAGTTTTAGGTACATTTCAAAAAGGTGTTGGTTTCTGATATTCAAAAAATTACAGACAAAACTATTTTTAATTTTATTATTTTTGTTTTATATCCCCTAAATTAGGTTTATATGAAAATAAAATTAAAATTAAAAACACACAACCAATTTGTTTTTAATTTCCTTTTGCTATAATTATTGTTTTAAGCTATAATATTATTATTCGTAAACTAATTGTATTTGGTATTTCTTCAAAATATACATTTAGTAAATCACTGTTTCTCGCAGCCACTCATTACACATGATTGAATCCCAGTAACCAGATGACGTTGATCAACCAGAACAAATCAGTTGTTGGTTTTAACTGTTCTGTTAATTTCATTGGCAAACTACGTGCATGTTTACAAAAACATAATTGAGTATATCCAGTAGGCTAAATAATAGGTTTAGTGTTGTATAAGTATTAAACAAACTAGTGGCTTGAAGGGATGCCGGCCCCTAATCTTGCTCCAATACTCAGAACCATGTGATATATTTACTCTTTACATGCTGAGGAAAGTAAAACAAGGTTAGTAGAAACATGTGTCAGTCCGAAAAAAGAGACACTTAACCTTGTCTCCTAATGTAAACAAAACAGACTGTTTAATCCGCATGCTTTTCTTATGGGGAATGTTTTACGTTATTTTTCGTTTGATCGTATAGTTTTGGAAATACTGATATTTTTCTGGAGTCCCTGGTATCAAGATTTTCAATTTGAACCGTCTCCCATCATCCTGTGATTAGATAAACTCCCAAAATTTTAACGTTAATATTGCGCTTACAGAATTATATTCAAAATAACAATTTGTGGTTATACCTGATATAAGTCTGATTGATCTATCAGACTTACTTTAAAATTTTAATTATTTTCAACTGTTTAAACCAGCATTCACAATACATAAAAATGTCACAGGCTTTCATGAAGATGTGAATTATTAGTTTTGATAGTTTCTAAACAATTAATAAAACACTGTCCTCATGTTTTAAACGTAGTTGACATATATTTCATTTAATATTATACTTAGAACTCTAAATGAATACATTAGTTGAAACCCTCATTATTTAATAACAACTTAAAAACAATCTAAATTAAAATTAAGTATCTAAACATAAGAGAGACGTAGAATGACCTGTTGTAGCGGTTGGAGGGAGTGACTTTGGTCTTCGAGACCTTGACTCCGATCCCAACCGACTGTACAATGGCTGTTACCTGGGTGATAACACCGCGACCCGGTGGATTGAAACCCACCAAGGTCCATCTATCTATGAAACAACAACGTATGGGTTTTCTGAGGTGAGGGAAACTATTTATTTGTAACAGATCTCCCTCAGCTAAATCCTTAAGACAAATTTAAATGAAAGTAAAAAAATAAATACTTCGGTTGAACATCTTTTTGCTTGTTGCCACGGTATTTTTAACAAGTCGTTTACTTTTGTTTTGTAAATTGTGATTAGTATAATGTCTCAACAAATATTTTGTAAATGTAAAGTAAAAACATTTATATTCATTTTAGATGAATTTTATTAATTAATAATCATATGTGTACGGTAGGTAAAAATATAAACGATTTATTAATATTTATAATACCCTTATTTATTTGACTGATACTGTTGATTGACAATAAACTATTGTTTCCTCTAGATTAAATAGTATGCTAAATAGATTTTTAAACAGCTTCTAAAACTAATATCATATTAGTCAATAATTTAAAATAATACTGGATCATGAAAACAGAGGTTATGTAGAGGTTTAGAGCAAAACGAACAAAGTTTCTATTAAGAACTTTAAATATATATTTTTTTAAGTTTGCCAAGCGAATCATTATTACATTAAATTCCGTTATTTGTACAGTCTGGGTCGGAGTAATGCAGGATAATAGATAGTTTGTCAGTTGATGCGGGTTGTACAAACTGAATTTGAGTTATTCAGGATTGTAGACAGTTACTCACTGGATGCAGGTCTTTGTACGGTCTGGATCGGAGCTATGCAAGATTTTAGACAGTATTTTAGTCGTTGCTGGTCCTTGTATCGTCTGGACTGGAGTTATCCAGGATTCTAGACAGTTCGTCAGTTGATGCGGGTTATAGTACAAATTGAATTGGAGTTTTTTCAGGATTGTAGAAAGTTCGTTAGTGGATGCGGGTCCTTGTACAAACTGAATCGGAGTTATTCAGGATTGTAGATAGTTCGTTAGTGGATCCTTGGACAGTCTGGACTGGAGTAATGCAGGATTGTAGACAGTTCATGAGTTGATGCAGGTCTTTGTACAGTTTGGATCGGAGTTACGCAGGATTTTAGTCAGTTTGTCAGTTGATGCAGGTCTTTGTACAGTCTGGATCGGAGTTACGCAGGATTGTAGTCAGTTCATGAGTTGATGCGGGTCTTTGTACAGTCTGGATCGGAGTTATGCAGGATTGTAGACAGTTCATGAGTTGATGCAGGTCTTTGTACATTCTGGATCGGAGTTACGCAGGATTGTAGTCAGTTCATGAGTTGATGTGGGTCCTTGGACAGTCTGGATCGGAGTTATGCAGGATTGTAGTCAGTTCATGAGTTGATGCGGGTCCTTGTACAGTCTGGATCGGAGTTACGCAGGATTGTAGTCAGTTCGTCAGTTGATGCGGGTCCTTGAACCGTCTGGATCTGAGTTACGCAGGATTGTAGACAATTTGTTAATTGCATGTCTTGATAAATTTATTTCTAGTGCTTTTAACATTGATAACTCCTTATTCTGAGTTTAACTGAGCGTCCCGCTGGCTAAATGGTTTTCCCCTTGGACGATTCAAGGTATCACGGGTTCAATTCGGGATGTTCAAGACAGTATGGGATTGAACAGCTTTTCCTTAATATCGTTATGTTCTCTATAACCCTGAAACAAAATTCCCCTGGGGTCGATATGCACAAAATAAAAATAAATCCTGTGGTAGAATTATAACAATTTCCTTCATGATGTTTTTGTTTATTCACAGAAACAGAGTTATATTTGGTATAGATGTATATGAAGATTAAATAGTTTTCCTCTGCATTTGATCTGCTAATTATATTTACAGAATACAAATTACAAGTACATCAGATTAAATAATCTAAAAATGAATAAAGAAATACTTATATTACATTTGTTTGATACAATTTTATTTTTAATAGAGCATTTAGCTGCCACATTCAATTTCAGCAGTAGGTCTTGTGTTAAATTGTAAAAAAAGTGGATAAAACAACAATAACATAGCACACCTTTTGAGTAATGCAACTTAACAAAATACTGACTAAGTTTTAAAAATCATTTGTGCTCATAACTAATTAAGTTGGTAAAAGTTTTTGAAGGAATAAAATGGGAAACTTAATTTCAACTTGGGAGATAAATGCTCCTGCAAGATTCATCAACGGTGGAAGTATAATTTTACTCAATTCCTCCTGGGAAATTATCACTGAACTCTAGGTGCTGACCACAGTAGTGGTGAGTTGTAAGCTATATGATACTTGGCCACTCGAACGTCTTATAGGATGAAACTGTTTGGCCTATATAGCAATCAAAAATGCCATATTATTTTTTTAAAAGTATTAAGTTTATAAATTGTTATATTAAAAATACATATATTATAAACGATATTTTTATACTGATTTATAGGCACAATATCCTTAAAAACTGTAGTTATATCTTTCGTTCACGAGAAAAATAATTCTATTTGATGTAACGAACATTAAAACAGATTTCCAACCTGGTTTGATTGGTGACGAAAATGGTTGTAGATTATTTGTTAAATGCCATAAAAATATAAAAATATCATAAATAAAATGCCATGATACATATGCGGCGTCCAGAGTTTAAAATAATTTAAAAACAGTTGTTTCATAGTGGTTGCTAGGTAACCTAAAATAATTATTTTGTTATTGTTTTGGGAGAAGAGTTTTTTCCTGAGTTAGGAATAAATTAGTTCATTTTGTTATGCGATTTGTGTCTCTCATTTCACCACATTTGGTGACCCCGACGTGATTAAACGATGGTTCTTACTCGCGAGGGACATCGACAAGCGGCCGAGGAACAACAACCACAACAGCAGCCGCAGCCAAATAATGACCATCAACAGCCACCGATTCAACAGCCACAGGACGACGCCGGCAACATCGCTCACCTTCACGAAGCTTTGCAAGGCTTGTTCGCTATCACACAACAACAACAAGCCGCCATCACCCATCTGCAGCAAAATATGGTTCAGCTACATCCACAAAATCGTGCTACCATAAAGTTGCCCCCGTTTTTTAGCAACGACCCACGGCTGTGGTTTGCTCAGGTAGAGGCACTGTTCCGGTTTCACAATGTAATCGACGAAGTCTCCAAATTCACCTACATCATCGGTCAGCTTGACGCGCAAGGGGCACAGGAGATCACGGACATCATTCGGACACCACCCGCAGACGCACCGTACACGACTCTTAAGGATGAACTCATCAGACGCGTCAGCGTATCCGAGCAGCAGCGTGTCCGTCAACTATTAACCGGTGAGGAACTTGGAGATCGCACACCGTCACAGTTCCTCCGCCATCTCCGCTCTTTATCCGGCACTGTGCCTGACTTCTTTTTGCGTACGCTTTGGACACAGCGTTTACCCTCACATGTCCAGGCAATCATCCAACCACATATGATTGATCCCACCATCACCATGGACCGACTTGCCTCCATTGCTGACAACATTTTAGAAGTGATGCCAGCCGTGCCAGCTCAATTCGCTTCCGTCGCATCACACAATCCTGCCGTCAATCGGGTAATTGTTCCCGCTACGGCTTCTACATCAGCGACCGTTGCCACCGACTCCTCTACTGACTCGACATCAGCACGTATAGATGACCTCGCTCGACAGTTTGACTCCATTCAGTCCACGCTTCAAACTCTGTCCCGTCGCTCCCAACACCGCAGTCAGACGCCACCTACTCGGAGACGCTCATCTGCTGCCTCTACGACGTCCGACTACTCCGGTGTGTGCTGGTATCACCGAAAGTTCGGTCGTCAGGCCAGGAAGTGCTTTTCTCCCTGCACCTTTTCGTCAAACTCCAACGGCAACCGACATTAGCGGCGGTCGGGTGCCAAACTACGATTCATAGCCGCGTCTTCCTACTCGACAGGATCAGTAGGATACACCTCCTTGCAGACACCGGCTCTGACTTGAGCTGCTATCCTTGCAGACTCCTTCCAGGACATCATCTTGACGCCCATTACGATCTGCAGGCAGCCAACAACTCCAAAATTAAAACCTATGGCACGGTGCTGTTAACCATAGACCTCGGTCTCGCCCGCAAACACACCTGGTCTTTCACCATCGCTGATGTATCCGTCCCAATCATAGGTTCAGACTTCTTGGCCCACTATGAACTGTTGGTGGACTGCGCTCACAACCGCCTACTTGACTCCACGACCGGTATCTCCACCCACTGCACGCGCTGCACTACTAACCAGCCCAGCGTGAAACTCATCCGACCGGCTGTGTCTTCCGTCTTCGCCGGCATCTTAGCTGAATTTCCCCACCTCACTCGACCTAGAGGGATGGAGCATCAGGTCAAACATCGCACTGTCCATTATATCCGTACTACCCCAGGACCTCCTGTCTCGAGTCGCCCTCGTCGTTTAGCCCCAGACCGTCTCCGCATCGCCACAGCAGCGTTCGAAACCATGATGCGAGAGGGCATTGCACGCCGCTCTGATGGGCCTTGGTCATCGCCTCTCCATATGGTACCCAAGAAGCCTGACAGCTGGCGTCCCTGCGGCGACTACAGGGCGCTCAATGCGAGGACTGTTCCCGACAAATACCCGGTGCGTCATATTCACGACTTCGGGAACAATCTTCGCGGCTCGACCATCTTCTCCACCATCGACCTTGTTAAGGCGTACAATCAAATCCCAGTCAATCCAGCAGACATTGCGAAAACGGCCATTACTACTCCTTTCGGTCTTTTCGAATTCCCCTTCATGTCCTTTGGCCTCCGCAACGCTGGACAGACCTTTCAGCGCTTCATAGACGAAATTTTGACTGGCCTCGATTTCTGTTTCGCGTACATTGACGATATCTTAGTGTTTTCGAAATCTCCAGAGGACCATTGCCGCCACCTACGCTCCCTGTTCGAACGACTTGACCAGTATGGCATTCTGCTCAATGTCAAAAAAAGCATCTTCGGTGTGGACAAGGTATCTTTTCTCGGCTATGAGGTATCCGCTCAGGGCACACGGCCTCTTCCAGATCGCGTCTCTGACCTCCGTGCATACCCCAAACCATCCACTGTGAAGGGCGTCTCCCGTTTCCTCGGCATGATTAACTTTTATCGTCGTTTCGTACCTCATGCCGCAGAATTCCAAGCACTCCTCAACACGGCACGATCTGATCTGCGAGGAAATCAACCTTTCCCCTGGACATCCGAATTGGAGCTCGCGTTCCAAGCCTGCAAAGACAGCCTCGCCAATGCCGTTTTGTTAGCTCACCCGGAGCCGTCTGCGACTCTCGGCCTCTTCACTGATGCGAGTGCCCACTCAGTAGGTGCGTGCCTTCAACAGTTCGTCGACAACGCTTGGCAACCCCTGGCTTTGTTTTCCCGGAAACTTACGCCCAGAGAACTGCGCTGGCCAGCATATTACAGGGAATTGCACGCTGTTTATCTCACCATTCAACATTATCGGCACATACTCGAGGAGCAGCACTGCATAATTTTCACTGATCACAAACCCCTCACATTTGCCTTCCAACAAACTCGTGAGAAGCTACCCCCAGTACAATTAAATCAGCTTTCCTTCATCGCGCAATTCACCACAGACATTCGTCATATCAGTGGCTCCGGCAACATAGTGGCCGACACGATGAGCCGCGTAGACTCCGTCACTGCAGCCGACCCGGATAGTTACTCTGTCGATTTATTCGCCCTCGCAGCCGCTCAAGAAAATGATGCTGAACTTCGCGACCTACTAAACCGTGAGTCGGCCCTGCACCTGGAGACTATTCGTATTCCTGGTTCCGATGTGTTCCTATATTGTGACACCAGTACAGACCAACCACGCCCTTATGTGCCTGCCTCCATGCGTCGTCAAGTCTTCGGCGCTTGCCACAACCTTAGCCACCCAGGCACCCGCACTACTGCCAAACTTGTGTCACAACGTTTTGTCTGGCCTCGGGTTCAGCAAGATTGCCGGGCCTGGACACGAAGCTGCCTGAACTGTCAACGAAACAAGGTTTCCCGTCACGTCCACGCCCCTACCGGCACCTTCTTAACGCCATCTTCCCGTTTTCAACACATTCATCTTGACATCATTGGCCCGTTTAGCCATGCTAAGGGGTACCGATACTGCCTCACTGCTGTCGACAGATTTACCAGGTGGCCCGAAGTTTGGCCATTATTTACGAAAACCGCCGATGAAGTCGCCGACGCATTTCTACGCTGCTGGTTATCACGATTTGGGGCCCCCGTCTGCATCACCACTGACCAGGGCCAACAGTTTGAATCCCAGCTTTTCCGGGCCCTAGGCAAGACTTTCGGCATCACCAGGTGTCGCACCTGTGGTTATCACCCGTGCTCAAACGGGATGGTCGAATGCTTTCACCGTCAGCTGGAGGCGGCTCTCCGTTGCCACCCCCACCTAACGTGGGTGGACGCCTTACCACTCGTTTTACTCGGTTTGCGCAGTGTTGTAAAAGAGGACCTCCGAACCTCCCCAGCCGAGCTTGTCTACGGGGAACCCTTACGCTTGCCAGCGGAGTTTATCGCACCGTTGCCCGGACCACGGTCGAGCGGCGATGTTAGCAACTTCGTCGCCCGCCTGCGACAGCAAATGTTACAGCTCCGCCCCGTTCCGGCGTCACGGCATAACACACAGAACCCGTTTGCCTTCCAAGAGCTCAAGTCATGCGGACATGTTTTCCTACGGGAAGACAGGATAAGACGTTCCCTGGAGTCACCATATACGGGCCCGCATACCGTCGTTCGCCGAGACGAGAAGACCATCACAATCTTAGTCAACGGATTGGAGAAACGGGTCAGCCTAGATCGGGTGAAACCAGCCTTCATGGACACCTTTCGAGCCTCCTCAAACTGCACCGTCGTCTCGAGCCCTGCCAGGACCACCCGTGCCTTTCGGCGAGTGCGTTTCCGTCTCCCAGACCTCCGGTCTCCGCGGGGGGCTGATGCGGCGTCCAGAGTTTAAAATAATTTAAAAACAGTTGTTTCATAGTGGTTGCTAGGTAA
The DNA here is from genome assembly GCA_963675035.1 of Allygus modestus. Taxonomy (NCBI): domain Eukaryota; kingdom Metazoa; phylum Arthropoda; class Insecta; order Hemiptera; family Cicadellidae; genus Allygus; species Allygus modestus. The sequence goes on along the minus strand of OY776112.1, from coordinate 346,506,821 downwards.
CCTAAAATAATTATTTTGTTATTGTTTTGGGAGAAGAGTTTTTCCTGAGTTAGGAATAAATTAGTTCATTTTGTTATGCGATTTGTGTCTCTCATTTCACCACACATATTTATCTTTATTATTCGACAGTATGCTACAAATTTCCTCATCAACTAAAATTCTAAGTACTGGTAGTGCATATTTAACAAGGTAAGAACACTCTAAGATTGTCCAAATATAATTTAAATTGAAATACAATATAGTAAAAAATAGATGGTATCTAAAATTAAATACAAAAACATAACACACTGAAAGAGAGCTGGCATATTATCTTATAAATAAATTTTCATTAAGCAAGTTTACATATAAAATAGTACATCAAATAACAACAAGTGCGCATAATTTTGTTGTAAATAATAATGTCTAATTCATAGTCTGCATATAAAAAGATTGTCATATTTGGTGGACGTAATATTGAGATCATAAGCTACACATCGCCAGGTTAGTGTCAGCCATTGTTGCCATTCCTCGGCGGCTGAAGGCTGTTTGCTCAGCTTCATTGCTTCATAAAACATTACCTTACAGTTGTTTTTAAATCTGAGGCAAGAATGTTTATTTATGTAGATAAAACACGTAGAATCTTTTACATTTTTATAGTTTTGTATTTTTAAATTTTTTATATTTTTTAAATAGTTTCCTTAGAAATTAGAAGTTTTAGGTTACTAAATGAGGTTCGTCATTTGTTTAAAAGTTATATTTAGAATCAAAATTAGAATGTTATTTGATGTAGCACGAAGCAAAGTAATTAATGCTGAAATAAGCCTTCAAAGCACTATTGCACTTCGTAAAACTCAAAAAATTAAATTAGTGTAGTATTATAATGGTTAAAAGACAAAATTCCGCACTTTTGGAGTCTAAATTTCTGCTTAGATGAGATTATTAGATATGAATATGATGAGATATTAGATGAGTCTAATAGTTTTCTTAGATGAGAATAATATAGAAAATGTAACAAAAGTTCTTAGCTAATAAATTGGTCAGTATATCGAATTTCAAAATAAAAAAAAACTATAAATGTTCTAATGACCTTCACTGGCACAAACAATACCTATGTTTTATTATATTTAGCTATTGATCCTTAAAATACAACATGTTATGAACTCCGTTAAGCTACCCTCCACTTTTAAGTTTTGGGTGGATTGCTTCGTACCCTTTCACACAAAGATTTTTACCATGGCAGGTAATAACCAAACAAGACAAAACCCGTTCCAGATAAATATATAATAAGAAACCGATGATCAGCTACCATTCTTTCAGCTAGGAACCTTTGTTGGATTCAGATAAGATTGTTATCATCGATATTTTATTAAAAATGAGACGTTAACAAGACCAAAAATTTGTTATGTAAGTGTACAGCGAGTAAATTTGGCCCCATGATACCACCAGATTTATTATCTTTGGATAGTTGTAAAAAATCTAATACTGTATATTCTCAGAACTATTCGTTTTAAAATGTCTTAAAAAGTTATCAGTGAAAACTTGTTTGATTTCTGAGAGGATGTTACTAAGAATGTTTTCAGATAATTTTATACAACAAAAAGCACTTAGTCATATTCAAGGTACCTAGAACCTTCTTTAAATGCACTTAAATTACAATTAATATAACTATTTAAGAAGTTTCCTTGAGGCACATAATAATGTAGATTTTATATAATAATAATGAAAATGATCAATTTAACTTTGTATACAGGGTGAGTTTCTACTGACGCCCGTAACTTCGCCAGGGGATTCTAATGATAAAAAGGAACAAAAAAGTTCCAGTAAACGCTAGTCCGATTCCGAACCATTTGGTCATAATTGAGAAATTTGTTTTTTCTACAAAATATTGGACTTTGTCCTACTGTTTACTTTATAAAAATTAAACCAATTAACCTAGCGATTGATATTTAAAATAATTAGAAAGCTCATTAAATTTGCTATAAAACCAAGGTTACATGTAAAAATTTCATTTCGTACATCGGTTCCTAGCCAAGTTGAAATTAAAAATATGCTATAATTAATTATTTAGGCTAAGTTTAAAGAACCTTTTTTGTTACTTTAATCTGGTGCAACGCGATGTCCAACTAGATAAAAAACTTCCTCATTTAATAAGCTTTAAATTGATATGATATTTTAAACTGTTGTAGGTGGGAATGACAGAAAAAACTACCACCAAACTAAAGTAAAACACTGTTTACTGATTTGGTTTTAGCAAGGTAACAAACCTACTAATAATAATCTACTCACTGATTTACTGTGAGAGAGCTGAGAAAACGTGTCCGCATCTGCATCAGACAAAATGGTGGTCATTTCGAAAACTTACTCAAGTAGCAATCAACATTGTTCATTCTGAAGGCTTGTAATTAATTTGTTAATGCAATGTAAACATTGAGTTACCGTATTACAATTTTGTGGTCATTTGCCTTTTATTATTAATAAGAATACCCTAACTTGTAAACCGTGTTTTTATTTAGGTTGATAGTAGTTTTTCTGTCATTCCCACCTACAACAGTTTAAAATAGCATATCAATTTAAAGCTTATTAAATGAGGAAGTTGTTTATCTAGTTGGACATCGCGTTGCACCAGATTAAAGTAACAAAAAAGGGTCTTTAAACTTAGCCTAAATTAATGATTAATGATAGCATATTTTTCATTTCAATTTGGCTAGGAACCGATGTATGAAATGAAATTTGTACATGTAACCTTGGTTTTATAGCAAATTTAATGCCCTTTCTAATTATTTTAAATATCAATCGCTAGGTTAACTGGTTTCATTTTCATAAAGTAAATAGTGGGACAAAGTCCAATATTTTGTAGAAAACACAAATTTCTCAATTGTGACCAAATGGATCGGAATCGGACTAGCGTTTACTGGAACTTTTTTGTTCCTTTTTATCATTAGAATCCCCTGGCGAAGTTATGGGCGTCAGTAGAAACTCACCCTGTATAATGCACTTGAACATATTAAAATGTGTAAAGTAGTTGGTTGATACTGCGTACAAATCAATCCACAAGAGTGAACAAAATAGACAGTATCATATGATATATTTATTACAGATATTTTTCTTTTTCACATAACATGTAAATAAACAAATACAATTTTGTGTTGGTCATACCAGTCATGATTAAAATAATATCTTTATTTTATTTATTTTATAATCATACATTTTAGTTAAACTTCACGCGTCATCCAGTAGTTGTTTCTATGAGGGCTATTCAGGCTTACAAATCATATTTTTAACACTAATTTTACACAATTGCAATTATGTTTTGTAATTACATGTTTGTACTATAAGAATGCTTTTGTAGAAAGTATACAGTTAATATCTTTTATACGACCAAATCCGTTCTCGATAAACCATTTTCTTTGTCAATAATATGAGATAAAGCTCTGATAAGACGAGATTGGATCCCAGCAGAATCTGAAGAATGATAATGGAAAATGCTTGGATCTGATTATAATCAAATGTTATATAACATTGGAAAATGTCTACGAATTAGTAGTACAATTATTATAAGAGCTTACAAAATAATATACTAAGCTTTTAAATATTTGATACTAATACGAGTTTGAAATTTAGTTAACTTTGCAAATTAATATTTTCAAGATCTAAGAATTTGTTTATTTATTTATTCCCAAAAATGTTCTTCTCGTTAATTAATAATATTATATTAAGAAAACGAATAGATATTTAAGAACATTTTCCGGTCAAACTAGATGGTAAGGTCAAATGGTCAAATGACTCTTTGCAGTGTAGTCGGGTAAATTCGGATCTCTTATCATGGCGTAACAAACCAATTACCTTAATATTAAATCTGATTATTGGTACAAGAACATTTACGAAGTGGATCTAATCTGTGTATGGCTAATACGACGTAGAGGTATTAGCCAAAGTCCAATATTTTGTAGAAAACACAAATTTCTCAATTGTGACCAAATGGATCGGAATCGGACTAGCGTTTACTGGAACTTTTTTGTTCCTTTTTATCATTAGAATCCCCTGGCGAAGTTATGGGCGTCAGTAGAAACTCACCCTGTATAATGCACTTGAACATATTAAAATGTGTAAAGTAGTTGGTTGATACTGCGTACAAATCAATCCACAAGAGTGAACAAAATAGACAGTATCATATGATATATTTATTACAGATATTTTTCTTTTTCACATAACATGTAAATAAACAAATACAATTTTGTGTTGGTCATACCAGTCATGATTAAAATAATATCTTTATTTTATTTATTTTATAATCATACATTTTAGTTAAACTTCACGCGTCATCCAGTAGTTGTTTCTATGAGGGCTATTCAGGCTTACAAATCATATTTTTAACACTAATTTTACACAATTGCAATTATGTTTTGTAATTACATGTTTGTACTATAAGAATGCTTTTGTAGAAAGTATACAGTTAATATCTTTTATACGACCAAATCCGTTCTCGATAAACCATTTTCTTTGTCAATAATATGAGATAAAGCTCTGATAAGACGAGATTGGATCCCAGCAGAATCTGAAGAATGATAATGGAAAATGCTTGGATCTGATTATAATCAAATGTTATATAACATTGGAAAATGTCTACGAATTAGTAGTACAATTATTATAAGAGCTTACAAAATAATATACTAAGCTTTTAAATATTTGATACTAATACGAGTTTGAAATTTAGTTAACTTTGCAAATTAATATTTTCAAGATCTAAGAATTTGTTTATTTATTTATTCCCAAAAATGTTCTTCTCGTTAATTAATAATATTATATTAAGAAAACGAATAGATATTTAAGAACATTTTCCGGTCAAACTAGATGGTAAGGTCAAATGGTCAAATGACTCTTTGCAGTGTAGTCGGGTAAATTCGGATCTCTTATCATGGCGTAACAAACCAATTACCTTAATATTAAATCTGATTATTGGTACAAGAACATTTACGAAGTGGATCTAATCTGTGTATGGCTAATACGACGTAGAGGTGACGGGCGGTTGGTTTATAATAACAGATAACTTATTCACAGGATATACTAATGCTGAGATCCAGTAGATATGGTTATATATCCGATATATCCCCACGGTACCAACTATTTTCTGTAATTTTCACTGACCCACAAGTAGTGTCCATTTAACCATTTCTAATTTGCTAAGTTTTTAGTATAATTCTGAATATCGATAACTTAGTGTAAAGCTATATTATTCCAATATTAACTGGTTACTAAATTAACGATGTAATAGTCTTCCAGTTTCTATAACAATCTTATAGTTATTGGTATACTCGTGTTAAAAGTTGTTCCCAGTTTTAAATTCTTATATTTAATAAGAGTTCTGCATCAGTTTTAAGTCTGCCCGAGATCCAAAAGTGATTACAAAGTGGCCGGATAGTTCGCCAACCACAGAGTAATTAAAGTTTGCAAGGAGCTGTGGTGACCGGGAGGTCTGCTGTGATCAACAACCGCAACACCACGGCTCACACATATTACGGTACTGCTGGACCACGCTGTGAAGGGGTGAAGGCTGGAGACTGTTCATTAGACACTTGGCCAGTAATTGGGCCTAGTTTCTGTTGGAGCATTTGTAGAAATGTTAAAGTTAAAAGGATATACATGTATTTTTTCTGCAATAAAGAATATATTTATTAGTATAAATTAAGCTGGTGTAAAACAAAACCGTGTGAGAAAAACCTGGTAAAAAACTAATTAAATTTTATCTGCGGTTGAATTCAGAGATGATGTAAATATTAAGTTTATGGACAAATCTAAACTCATATTTAATGTGTGATATTATTACTTTTTGAAATCCATAATTTATGGATCGTTACGAATAAGGAAAGGTTTGTAAATTTTAATTTGCCCTTTTGGAGTTAAGGGTTTTGCATCTTTATTCATTAAGATATCTTGTTAGTCCTTTGTGTTTTGGCAATAACTAAACCTGGCACTTAACTGGTGAGCACCCTCCTTGTAGAACGCTAGTTCGTGTCCACGCCCCGCGGTTTCTCGTTGCTATTATGATTTTCAAATTATTTATCGGTCCACACATTGAGAGTTAGAGTCACTCCGCAGTGGCCGAGTCAGCACAGACCAGCCCCAATGTTAAGTCAATAAACACAACACAACTCAGCAGTCATCAGTGGTGGCTAAAGTGCCGGTAAATACAGGTTTGGTAAACGGTCTGAGTCGGGTAAATAGTTTTTTTTTCAATAATTCTACGTTTCTTTATTACTTTTTAAATATTTAGTTTCGTAAACATTTTAATTGAATAGAAAAAGATAAGTGATTAATTATCTGGTTTTAACATATTTATCTATATTTTATTTATGAACGGCATCTTCAAAAATATAATCATTGTACATCTACAAAAACTTTTTAAACAGGAGTCTGAGAAACTAATTATAAAAATAAAAGTATGATATTCAAATCTACACTAATTGTGCTTTGAATGGATATTTAGTGCTTATTGTTGAAAATATATAACAGTTCAGTTACTTCTTTGTATCAGCACAGTAAGACGGATGGTAATACCAAGTTGTGTAAACTGAATGTGAGTTGTGGCTTTAAATTATGTCACGAAGTCATTGAGATAAAACAAATGCATTTAAAAAATAAAATCTTGTAGAAGTACGGATAAAAGCGCTTGAAGTATTAAGTATCTTGCAAAGTATTTTCAAAGTTTGTAACAGTTTAGAAGATGAACTCGGTAACTGTATTGTGAATTGTCTCCTGGTGAACTTAAGTCTGCTGTTTCTTTTCAGAGAGTTTATAGTTATAAATGTTTCTTTTTTAATATTTCTATATAGAATGTAAGTAACCAACATAATGATGCCAAATCTGTTAAGAAATAAATATTCATATACAACATTTTTAATTGAATAGCAGTTTTGAATATTTCAATATCTAGAACTTTTTTTCATTCATGAAACAAAAACATATTCAAAATGGGCACACGTAATACACTAGATTGTATCTTACCCCAAACATTAATCAGGTTTTGCGAGAGCCGTTTTTAATTAAACCTGACTGTTACAAGCTTAATATAAGCATAAGCGAAGATTTACAATAAGCACATCGGGGTAAGGGTAAAAAAGTACCTCAGTAATTATTTAAACACTTGCTTAATAGTTTATATTTACCTATGTTACATCGTAAGGGGTTACTTTTAGTTTTAGTCAATAATGCATCTACCTAAAGTTTGGTACGTCTACATTGTTCTCGTAGTGTAATGTCACTGCAGAATTATAAAGCTGTTTTATACGCTAATTGTCAAACTAATAAATTTACAATTATAAAATGTTATCTATAAAAGTAGTGATAAAAGGTTTGTACATTTTAAACAATTCAGTAGATACAAAAAAACAGTAACTGTTTAAGTTAAACCTAACTTTGTTATAATCATATTGCTCTGATCTCTGAAACACAGGCGATAATTCAATCCAAAACACCATGTAAATTTGTCATAAATATTTATTCGCCACAGCTGAATTTGTCAATAATCTGAGTAAGTTATAAATTATGAACATAAATAAATTATTTTAAATGACCCTAAACAAAAATGTAGTGCAGTTTTTAAATCATGATTTGCTTGTATCGTAAACATAACTTTAGCTTAACCAACTGCATAGTTTTAGCTACTATTATTTTATTCCAGATAACACCATTGATGTTTGTGGTTGGTCGTGACTTCGATACTTTCTAAAAAAATAGTAACCATGTAAATTTTTGTTATTATTTATTGTTATTATTATAATTATTGTGTGCACATATAGGTGGAATCTTATTGGTATCATTACTGTTATACGGAGATGTTAATTTTGATTTGATTCAATGTTACATCCAAGCATCGTCAAGATATATCTGAGGCATAATTTTTCATTTTGGATAGTATCTTAGTTTGTGTTTATTACATGTAGTAAACATAATTATATTTATATGAATAATGTTATTAGACATTTTTAAAATAAATATATTATCAATCTTTCCACAGTAGTACTCTCACACTTATTATTGATAGTGTAGTTGTAAAATAAAAACCCGCAAAACTGTATTTGGAAGGTGTACCCTGCAGAGACGCTCTGATCAAAATTATAATTTACAAAGGCTATAACGAAAATATACTTGTGAAAACAAAGACTCCATGTACCATTAACTGTGATTAGCTATTTTAATAATTTTTATGTTTGAAAAACAGTTTATTGAGAGGCATAATACGTGTTGTTACAATTAACAGGATAGAATAAAACTTCGTCTCACAACACTACACAATATATTTACACTTATACTGTACTTACATATAAGAAGGTAAATATACAGAAAATATGGTAAAGGTGATATATTTAAACTAATCACACCAGTCATCATCAGGCCCAAATGATTCGTTGATTGGGCATGATGATGACAGGAGTGACTGGTTAAAATCGATCACCTTGTACTATCTTTTTGGATAACATATACCATCTTGTATGTAAGTACAGTATAAGGGTGAATATATTTTGCAGTGTTGTGAGGCCTAGTTTTACTCTATCCTGTTAGCAAAATATTTCGAAAACCCTAAGTGAGAATAACAGAACCTAACAAATAGATATTTAAGTTTTAATATTCCACTTTTCGTATAATGCATATCATATGATTAAATAATTTACTGAAATTCTATAGTATTCTAATGTGATTCCTAAAAATAACACTCCTAGTTTAAACACAGACGAAATCTAGACCATTTGTATTTTACACGCGCTAAGCCCATTCACTCAGAGGGATATAAAGTCACACGCAATTTAAGTGGCTTTGTTGGACTTTTTTTGAAATATAAATAGATGGCAATAATTTAATCTTAGTTACACTCTTTCTCGAGATTTGATTGATTATACATTACACTTTAAATCCAGGTTATATTAATGTTTAGTGAGTATGAACCGCAAAGTCCCGCACCCCATACACGAGGCTCACATGAAGTGGCGTGATGCTGCGATATATTATTAAACTAAGCCAGACTGCAGCCTCATGCCGCAAACCCCTGTGACTAATCTCACGTTATGTGCTATATTTTTACAGTGCCCCCCCCCCCCCTATTAACAAAGTACCGAGGAGGTGTTTGGGAGGATTATTGAACAGTAAAGTTTGACAACATCGCACTGGTTCCGAATATTTAGGATTCATAAAATAAAATGTATTCATTATCGACATTAATTGCTCAGACAAGGAAGCATACTGCAACCGCTACGGCCCAGCCTTAAGGTAAACTACATATTAAACTCCAGATATTATTACCTTAATAAAATATAACCTTACCTTATCACACTATTGGTATATAGTTTGGACGAAGTTAGCCAGACATTAAAGTAAATGTTAATACTAACATTTGTGTATGCTGTTTAGTTATTTGTAAAGTTCTTCAATTTAAAACATAAAAAGGTTTCAGTTAATTTTGTATGACCGAATTAAAAGTGGAATAGCTTACCACTAGAGAACATAAGAAATAATACAAGACAAACAAGTGTATCACAAAATAATTTGTTATTGAAAACCCCTAAATTTTATTGTAGTTACTAACAAAGATAATATCTAATCTTTGGGTTTTATTATTAATAAATGTATTGGTTATTTATTTATGTAAGAACCATCAAAGGAACAAAGGAAACGATACACTTTTGTATTTTCCTTATTTAGTTTAGTTGTCTAAAACTCTGACTAGCTTGATCTAATTTAACATAATATTATTTTTTATGACAAAAGTTGGATTGATCAGTTCTACAGAGAGATATATATCCTCACACAAAGTATCAGGATCGTAATACCGACATGCAGGTGAACCGTGTACCCGGCGTTATCGTTGATGGACGCATATTTCGTTGAATTTATTGGAAACATTTGATTATTGAAATGGGCCATTTGGGCTAACTCATGGGAATATTAATAGTAGACTATTTCCGGTTATGGGATTTACCTTTATATTTTCTATGAGGTGAGTTACAATTAAAAACTATAGAGGAATTGACTTTCACCTCGTTTATGCTACACTGAATTAGACCTTTGATGTTTTAAAATTTAAAGGACTGAAAATATAATCTACACTGCTAAAAAACCACTGTTTAACTAAAAGTTTAAAACACGTATTGTAACTAAATTTGTTTATTTTTTTATTTTTATAGACTAATTTATAACTTGACAAAAGCGGATTTTGACTTTCCCTTGAAATGAATCAGCTTACCGGAGCTGGTTTCAATTGAATCTGACTGAGGCCGGCTTAACTTTAGTGGCAGGTGATGTTCGCAGTAAACAACACAAAGCCTCTGCATCCCGAAAATACGCAGTTCATATTTAAAATAAAATATAAAATCTTAAATTTCTTTACACATATAAACTTTAAAATACTTTTTAAAATGTTATATATATAAAACTATTCATTTAAATAATTTTAAATTGTGGATATTACGGTCTTCTCTGAAGTGATATCAAGTTAAAACACTACTGCGGAAGACCCCAGTAAATTGTATCTGATTTAAAACAAGCCGACGTTAAACATTTTTATAAATATCTATATGAACAACTATTACAATAATCTAAGTATCACAATACAAATATATTCAAATACTCCAAAATTCATTCAATAAAAATTAGAGTTTTCCATATTTAATCCTATTCAAAACTGATAATAATACGTTTTAACCAACACTAAACTATAATCAGCCAATTGTGTGTCAATCAAAGTGTTTAATGATTTTAACTATGCGATTTTGTATAAGGGGATATTATTTTATATATTTGGTTATTTTACTTTAAGTTAATGGACCTACCTGTCTTTCATACTTTTATAACGGTTGATTTTACTATTGTAATATAAAGTAATTTAGTAAATTTATGGTCTTGGAAGTTAAATAAAAAATAACAAAATTTATATTTCAGTTAGTTTTAATATCACCAAATAAACATAAATAAACTTTTTTTATTTATGTATCAAAAATTGATAATAGTGTAAGGATTATAAAAAAGTAAAAATCCAAGCTAAATCAAATCCTCCTAAAAGGTCGATGTTATCCGATATTTTCCCCCTGACTGGGCCTGGAGGGATTCGGTTTTGTTATTCGCCAGATTAATTGGCAGACTTGGAGTGTGCTTTTAATCTTTAAAATATCGGTGATTTATACTCAACGGACTGTTATTTGTTTGGATTGAGTATTTGTATGGTATTTTAAAACTCCGGTTTGTTGTTTTAAGCATTGACTCAGGTTTCCTTCAGGATTTATTAAAACTAGCATAAGGTCGTTATATATTTAGTCGTTTATTAAGCTCGTTTATGAAATATTAGTCTATTTTGGTGTTTGCAACAAAATATTTTCAATTCGTATTTTGCCTAAAATAATTTGAATCTAGTTTTTACACAACGTTCTATACATCGTTTCTCCAGATTTAACGTATTGTATAACATTTTCCAATCATATGTTAACTTATTTCCTTTCAGAATAAATATAAGTCATAAAAACCGCATTATACTGTAGTCAAACAAAATCCCTTTACCAGATATAAGTCAAGCTTACGCCTCCAAGGCTGCTGAGCCTCGCCCTGTGACAGTAATCCAACGTCTTTTAAGGTGTTTTAGGCTTCGCTCTTCGATCCTGATATAGTGGACCGACTCTCCTGAAGTTGGTTTACTCTACATCAGAGCCGGAATGTACATCAATTGATCCATCGGATTTGAGTTCAACAATCCCCGGAAATACCATTATTGGGTATACTATACTATCCTTGAAAATATAACTGGCTATGGATATGAATTTACCATCAAAATTCATTCAAACAAGACTCCAAGTGATGACATTTATCCAGTAAACATATATGTTTATATGTAACCATTAATAATATATTTTACAATTATTTAATTTGAATAGTAATACTATTGGGTTGTATTGACTGGTAAACCTTCGTGCAACCTCCTGGTCAAGGTCTGTTACAATTTTCAGGTCGCACTAGTGTCTGTGACATGACCTATCGACTACTTAAGTAGCCGGAAACAACGCAACGGCTTAACGTGCCTTCCGAAGCACGGTTGAAGTTTGGTTTTAAAAACCCAGAGGGATTTCACTGGTAACTGAACCAGGGTATATTGGGTTAGTACTCAACCCGTTTAGCTATGCTGAGTTTATTGAGACAAATCAGTAAACGAGATACACAGTGTTACCCTTTGCATTGTTTTTTATACTTTGCAAAATACATATAAATGTATACAAACAATGTACTAGAACAGAGCGATAAAGTGGAAAGGTCAAAATGAACATTCATATACCACTTTTAAAAATACAATACAGGTAATCAAAAAAATTATGTTATTTTCCTGTAAGATTTCCTTTCAGCTATGCGTCAAAGTGTACTAAATTCTCAAATATTGGACCATCAGGGTACAGAAAACAATGGATAGTTAGTTGGATAGTTCAATACCGTAACTAAGTTTAATTGAACTGAAAACACAAATTTATAAATGTTTACTAAAATTGTAACTGTATTTAACATATTTGCTCTCTATGTGCAAAATAAAATACACTATTTGTTTTAATTTTTATTATTTATTAATAACCTGTCCTATGTAATGTTTAATTGTGTTTTTAATAATATAAACTTAAACTTACTAAACTAATTAAACATAAAATAAATAAGAACGTACATACAAACTGTAAGTAATTTACCACAATGCAATCTTCAGTCTCAAGAACGGAAGGAAGGGCTGTTATCAGTGGTAGAGGGCTCAATGGAGTCGTGAACTGAAATATCGCATTGTTATGATAAGCTGCGTTCAGTCATGACCACAGTCTGATATCATTTATTTCCGAACCAAAAAGAGCGTTTTGCATTTTAGGAAATGCCTTAGCGTGTAACTGTTGGGCCTACTTACAACGAACAATCCCATCAAGTGACGCCGGTATTACGTCGAATAATCAGATTGAATTTTGTATCACCAATCGATAAAATGAATAAACAAACTTGGTAAATAAGTGTTTAAACATTTTTAAGGAGTCATCATTAAGACTTTCTTACCCCTGCGGTATAATAGTATATTTCGTCACTAGGATCAAAAGTGGATCTTTTTAATACGAGCTCCAGTTTAACTGCCGAGGCGAAGCCGAGGCTGGGAAATGAGCGAGTATTAAAAAGACACTTTTGATCCGAGTGACGAACTATATTTTTCGTCATACTGCCAAAAAACTTAAGGTTTAAACAAAAACAAAAGTAAAATTTACGTACTGTGTCTTCATAACCTCAAATGTTTTTTTTCAGCTTGTCTCTTGAAACAATCAGCTGTTGCACATGCATAACTTCGGTTCATTCATATCTATCGGTTGTTGAGTCGATCATTCAAACCAATCATTTTGGTTCGAATCAATCGGTTGTTCTTCAAATAACAATACAACAATGAATGTTTCGATAATAACAATGAATGTTTCGATTATTTATAATCGAATGAATTTTAATCGATTTATGACGACCTCGAATCAAAAGTATCATCAACAATGATCTTTTTAGTCCTAGTACGATAATGATCATCAAAACATATGTTATTATCCAAAGACTAAAAAGAAGAACTTTTGAATCTCAACGCATCTGTCAAAAACAGATGCTTTTGAAGCAGTATGACGAAAAACACGTTTTTACAACCCTTTATATCTACGCTCCTTATTTAACTTACTTGGAAATCAATTGAACTGGTAGAAAAAAGGGATCTGGAATATTTCTATTAGTAGTTATAAACAACTAAGTACCATTTGTACACTCTACTAATAACAAAATTATTATTTATAGTACTTTGAGTATTTGTTTAGCCAAATATTTAATGTCGTAAAGTTGTACTGAGTACACTCATTGTATTTGAATATTTTTAACATCGTAATAACTATTTTTTTAATAATATAATTATGAAGTTATTGAAAAGGACACCGATTGATTAGGCATTAGTAATATCCAAGTTGAACAATTTCGTAAACCGAGGTTTAACAGTTCAATCCTGAAACAAATCTAAACGTTGTGAAGGTTGCTGTGGCTGGACATTTCTGACATTAGTTATTGAACTTTTAGTCATGCTTTAGTCATGCGTTCTAAGAAAAAGTCAACGAAACATTGTTAGATAGCCAGGATTTGGACAGTTTCCTTCAAAAATTTATAAATACCTCTGGCGTATATACTCCTATAAATAAATGTCTATATATAATGGCAAACTAGCTGGTTTGGTGTGTATTAGTTGACCCAACCTTTACCAATAATACAACATAGACATATTTTAAGTTAAAGCATTTGGTATTCCATTCTCTGGACTCATATATTTTCACTATAGGATTACCTACTTAATCGAAATTTAATATCACAATAACCTCTGCTAACAATACACTTCACCTTTATTAACTAATGTAAACTCTAAGGGTCTACGCAACGCTATTATCCTGAGGGTTGTATCCGCTACGACTAGAGACTTACGAACCCAATTTGCATTGTAGTGTGACGTTAACCTTACTTTAACCCCTATTTTTATGTTACTTTAAAGTTTGTTTCAGCATTAAAAGTAAATTGTTTTCATACATGAACCCACACTTAATTTTTGTTTCCTTATGACCTTTATTTAAAAAAATTACAGAAAAAGATTTATCAGGAGCATTACTAATAAAACTTTGGGCGAAGTAAAGTGCTATCACAAGAGCATCAGGTCAAAGTGACAAATCTTTGGTGTATTGTTGCTTGGTGGAGGTAGTATAGGAGTATAATAAATTAAATATCGAACTCACTACTCAAAATATTCCTAAGATCATTTTTTTCGGGTAGGAGTAATATGTTACACTGGTAATTAGATTGTGTGAGAACTTCTCTATACATTTTAAGTGTCAGATAAATATTTTTAATGCAATAGTAATTAAATAACTACTCAAACCGTATTTTTATTATATAAAGACGGTAGTATTATTTCAAGTATTATTTAAAATTATTTTAGGTAAATGATTTGTGAAAGACGTTCTTCTGCAATTTCAAACCCTTCTAACCTATAACCTGTACGGATGAGCCTCAGCCACCCCTACCACACAACCACACACCACACAACCACACAACCACACAACCACACAACCACACAACCACACAACCACACAACCACACAACCACACAACCACACAACCACACAACCACACAACCACACAACCACACAACCACACAACCACACAACCACACAACCACACAACCACACAACCACACAACCACACAACCACACAACCACACAACCACACAACCACACAACCACACACCACACAACCACACACCACACAACCACACAACCACACAACCACACACCACACAACCACACAACCACACAACCACACAACCACACAACCACACAACCACACAACCACACAACCACACAACCACACACTAACACGTCACGTCGCCATTAATCTTACCAGTGACGGTAAAGCCATTCAATCGTATCTCCTGGTGGCGGAGTCATCTATCTTCTGACCGACTAACAATTCTGTGGTATCCAACAATCAGCAAGTCAACAACAAGCTACCACCTGGTTTAACCCTTTCAGTACAACCTTATGCATTGAAATTCTATATTTATTTATTATTTACTAAGACTTTACACATCACTTATAGTTTTTAAAACTGCAATAAGTTTTTGGACGTAGAAATCCCCCCCCCCTGTTAAAAGGTAAACTCTAATTATTTATATTTAAAATAAAATAATAACGGGACATTATGTTAATCTGTAACGAAATGAGTTTCTTACCATCCAAACAGTATTTAGCCTGATTTAAAAAAAACTGTTATGGGATCATTATTTAAAAAGTGTATTATACTTTAATAAGATCCTGTTTGAAATTTAAGGTCTAATACTAAGCCTCAATGTATTATGGCAGAAAAATTACTAACTAAGTATAATGAATTTATCACCAGTATATGAATATACCAGGAGTCTGATTTATTAGGTAGCTAGGACTAGATAATACTCATTATTACTTACATTTTTTTAAATATCAAGTATTGACTTCTTAAAAGTTAAATTTGAAATAGGAAAACGAGCTGTATAGTTTAAATCGATAGTAAAACATGTAATCATGTAATCGGTAGTAAAGTTACAGTAATATCAGTAAAGTTTGATATGAATTCCCAACCGGGTCCTTAGCGCTGTCGTTTCCGCCTTGTTTGTCTGGAAGAGACATAATGAATTAACTTGGTAAAGGAATTAAGACTTTACCGATTAGTTAAAGTGAGTTTGTGACTAAGTTTAATCACTTCATGATATTATTCACCTCTAACCCCCCTAATCATGCAAGGAGAAGCATTTTTGATTGGCTATATTACAAAGCTATGATAATCAAAGTGCCGTTTCAGAAATATTTCTAAGAATATTTAGAAAATTGCGTTAACTAGCATAATATCCAAAAAAAACTTTTTCCAGCATCATAGTTTAAAATATTACTTAAAGTTGTAAATGTATTAGGTGTTAATACTAATTTTAATTAAAGTAACAGAAGGCAAATTTGTTTCACTTATATCATCCTAAAATGCACGAATAAACAATATTTATAAAACCTGTTGTTTCTGGTATCTTAAATGTAATATCATATTTGTTTAAGAATGATATAACTCAAAAGCATTAAGAAACGTTTTTAATGGATTATTTTTATATAATTTGTTTACAATTCATCTTGAGATCACACACTGATCATGAAAACGACGAAATAACGCACCTTTAATGGTGAAGCCTACATACGTGAAGCCTACCTCAACTCAAACATTTCTCAGCCGCGTACTGTATTTACTTACGATTAAATAACACCGCCAAGGCGAACCCCGCACTCATCTTGTTGAAAAATCAAGTCGTTTTTAATGCAATTTGTTCATATTTCTGCAGCGGTAACTATTTTAGTTTCAATGTTTTAACAAAGCCGTGTTAAATGCTATAAGAATGAGCTATTGCTATGTTAAACCAAATGGATTCTTATTTTGAAGATGCATTGAAAGTAATTTAAGGGGTTTCCTTTGTAAATTTACAATTTAATGTAGAATTAATTAAGTAATTTTAATTTTAAGTATTTTAAGTAATTTAGTTAAATTAAAATAGGGGTTTAATGCTGAAAACGTATTTTGATTGTTCTTATAATAATATTCAGAGCTGTCGATGTTGCTGGTATTGGACTCCTTAATTAGGTACTGTGTGTGAACAACAAAATTAGAGTAGTTTCTTATTTACACTATATTTCTAACACGTATATATTTACTCTAAAACTATATCCAAAACATGACTCATCACAAAGTAATGCATTAATAATATTGAATAAGTATATGGAAACATATATTCCACAGTATTTTAGAATTAGGAGAACAGAGTCATGGAACAAGACTAATAACCACCGAGGACGATTGTTCCGGCCAACTTGGTTGGATATTGAACTTATTGAACATATTGTACTTCTTGTTACTAAACTACAAACCGAACTTCCACAAACGGTTTAATTTTTGTATCATATAATCTGTAACATGAACGAGCAAGTCAAAGTTAAATCAAGTCACTAAATTTTGTAAATCCTTTCCTTACACGTGTACACGTTGAAACAATGTCTTACACTCTCCAGTAAACATATATCAATCGTAAAACCTAATGCAATATATGATGATGAAATATAGTAAAATATTGTTGGTATTTATGAAATGTTTTTTAAGAGTTTCTGAGAATGCAAAATGAAAACAAAGAAGCTTTTGGTCCCTTAACAATAGTTGAAATATCAACTGTTCATAAGCAAAATATGTGGTAGTAAAATTCTCCATTTCTAAACATCTACTTGAGTAGATGATAAAAAAAGTAAAAAAATTGTAGTTTTAGTGTTAAAGGTTTGTTTGTGTTCATTGTTGTTTAAATTTCGGATCATAAAATGTTTTGTATTCTTTTATCGTGTTTTTACATTATTTGTTTTATTTATTATAAGTACATTATATGTACATTTTATACTCGTTATAGACATTTGTCACAGCATTATTTATAATATCCTGAACCAATCATATTAAATATAACAAGTTACTTAAATTAAACATTCATGAAGTTGTTTGACAGGTTAAATAAGCAGAATAATACATTTTTATTTTACTTATAGTTTTGTAAGTTAACCGGAACAACTGCTCTCAATCGAGGTAATTGTGTATGTTCTCCGATTCTACTATCACCATTCTAAAGTATTATACAGAATACATTTATGAGGTTCTTAGATTAACCACTTCCACACACTATATGATGATTCATATTTGAAAACTTCTAAATTCATATACTATTTTACTAACCTCACAAAACAATACTGTTAATATGAATATAATATTAAACAATAAAATCAATTCCAAGCTTTCACACCGATATGAATCAGGCTCAATGGAAAAATATCTAGCTTAAGTCTAAAAACACATTCAAAAGCGAAATGTACTTTGAGAAACTTAGCTGAATCGTGTAGTTCAGTTTACATTAATTACAAATAAAAGGAGAAATATATAAATGTGTTACGTAACTGAGTAAATACTTTATGTGATAAAAATGTGCACATTATGTTTTTATGTTGCTAACGATAGGTTTTAAAGAGATACAAAAATGATTGTCTTACAAATATTAATTCAAGTGAATAAAGTGAAAATAGCCACATATGGGACAATGATGACTTAAAATAGGAAGTAAACGTTACAGCCTGCGGTTATGATCGGCCTTAGCTCTGAGAAGAGATCCAATATCCCTCATCACATTATTAACTCCTTTACGACGTGACGACGTGACGCCTGACCCCACGACATTCGAGAGTGATTTAAAACAGTATTTATAGCAAACAACAAAATAATAAAAATAAAAAAAACATGTGCTTGTCCATGTAAGTTTTATTTGGAAAAGATGATTAAATGCGTTAAGCGTGTCTCTAGAACTGTTTGTAAATTATGTTTGAAATATTTAAATTGTATAAAAGTACGAGCTTAATATCCCTGTGGTAACAGTAAACGTAAAGTTATGTTTTCTAGTAAAACAAAGTAGCGTAGTAGTAGAAACATTGTGTAGTAGGAGAGGCAATTTAGTGTTTTTGGTTTCATGTAATGAAATATTATTGGTTTCAACTTTGTTAACCTCTTTGACAAATGTTGAAAATATTTGTTTAAGTAATATTTTATTTATGATTTTAGAAGTACTAATATTATACACTACCTTAGAACTACCTATCAGAACATTATCCAACTGCCTATACAAATTAGCCGTAGTATCTTATGTTTAAATCAGCCATACATAAAATATCATGGACATTTACATTTGAGCAAAATTTTCAAATTTGCATATGTTGTTTATCTAACATAAGGAATAAAGTCATTATGAAGGTTATACCTAGTGTATTTATCAATGAATCACGTTTTGATTATACCTATTTACTTTGGACCAAAAAGCGCCAATAATTTGTTATATTTTACTTCCGGTAAGTAAAACCACATTTTTTGGCGTGTTATAAATATACATAGCTTAAACATTTAAAAAATTGGTATAAGTCTGTATTATAGCTAAAGATGCGAGACTCAGTAGACATTAGAATTTATGGAGGTCTTTGTAGGTATAAATACTAAACTATGTGGTACAGATGCATACTACAATATGGCCAACTTAACAAACTCTTCGGAGTAATGGTCGAGTTTTTAATTAACAATCTCGTCAAAATATTGTTCTCATTAAGAGCAACATAGGAATTTTGAAAGCCAACCATTTAAAGCCCTATTGGCAGTTTTGTTTTTGGTAAGGTTCGTGGAAGGTCCTTCATTAAATATTGTGTATTTTTTTTTAATAAGACCTATTCATTTTATAACCTTGGTAAGATAATTTACTATGACTAATTCTAAGTTTCTTTTAATTATTCGATTAAAGATTTAGGGATGTTTTAAATTATATTCTAAGGTATAACCCACGTTAAATATTAATTTGATATTTAGCTATCCACGATCACAGTCACAGAATAATCGATAAGGTATTATGATTTAGAGTAATTTATATCGTCTATGTTGTTGGTTATCAGTTATTAAACCACAATGTTCTACCCTGTATATAATAGCTCTATTTATTGCAGTTTTTTAGATACTTTCAGTAGGCAGTACAAGTTCTGATGAACTTAGAAAACAACAAAGTAGGTAGTTTGGGAAGTGTAAAACATTTGACAATTCCCACCAGTCTCTGGCGCCATCAAAGTGAAAACTCCCACGGGAATATTAGTGGTAGGAGAGTGGTTTTACTGACAGTGTATTGAGTAAAAGACGAAATCATGTTATAACACTTATTTATGTTTAAACCCAATTGTTAGCCATAATCCTATATTTTTGAAACAAACAACTCCAAGTGTCAGGGGTAAACGCAATTTAACTTTGAATTATGGTAAAAGTTTTAACTAAGTTTGTAAGCCAACACTTGCTTCGTAATTATTTCAAAACACGGAGTATAATTAGATGTGCTTGTGTGGATTTGAATTCAACAGGTTTGCTAGTAAATACTGCCATAAACAATAATTTATCTATTGTGATATATCTTATATTACGTTTAACGGTAGTATAGTTTTATTTTAACACAATAAAATACTTTAATACTTTAATGTTTTCCAACATTTTAATTAGTTACATAATTTATCAGACGTCCTTTGATACCAAACTTAAATTTGTATCTGTTTTTCCTGTACGAAAATGGAGATGAACAAAATTATCTCTCTTGGATTTTAATTACTAATAATCTTCTAATAGACACTAATAGTTTTCCCGAGGCGTTGCAGCGGGACTTCAGGGTACCCGACTATCTCTTGGTCGTGGTACAGGACTACCTGAAGGAGCGCAGGCTGCTATATAGCACAGAAGCAGGGGTCCGTTCCAAAGTGGTCACCGCCGGCGCGGCGCAAGGGTCGATCCTTGGCCCTGACCTTTGGAACGTGGCATATGACGGAGTGCTTCGCCTCGAGATGCCACCACAAGCCTATCTCGTGGGCTACGCAGATGATGTAGCCGCAGTCATCACGGCTCGGAATCCGGAGTTAGCCCAGCTTCGCCTCAACCAGGTGATGTTTCGGGTCAACAGATGGATGAGCGGTCATGGACTTGAGCTGGCGGTCGCCAAGACCGAGATCGTCATGCTCACGCGACGGAGGATCCAAACAGTAATCCCTATGACTGTTGGTGACGTGGAGGTCCAGACGAAGACTGCGGCGAAGTATCTGGGAGTGGTGCTTGACCGCCGCCTCACATGGTGGGAGCACATCCAGGCGGTTTGCAACAAGGCGACGAGGGTTGTTCTGTCGCTCAGCAGATTGATGGGGAATGTCGGAGGCCCGAGGTCCAGCAAGAGGTGACTTCTCATGTCCACCGTCAACGCGACTCTCCTGTACGGCGCAGAAGTGTGGGCGGGTGCCATGAGAGTCAAAAAACACAGCAAGAGAATTCTCTCCGTTCAGCGCAGGGCGGCTCTTAGGGTTGCCTGTGCGTATCGCACTGTGTCTGGACTGGCTGTAATGGTTGTGGCTGGAGTGTTTCCCCTTGATCTGCTCGCCGCTGAGAGGCAGAGCATCTTTCGCCGTGCTCCTGATCTCGGAAGAGACCAAGCTGCTGTGGAAGCCAGACTCGAAACTCTGCGAGTTTGGCAAGAGCGTTGGAACGGTGGACTGGAAGGGCGATGGACGTTTCGTCTCACCAGAGACATAAGCCCGTGGTTGAGCCGTGCATTTGGGGAAATTGACTTTTTCTTGTGTCAATTCCTGACGGGCCACGGGTACTTCAGGGAATACCTTTTCCGCATGGGGAAGGTGAGGTCACCTCAGTGCAGGTACTGCCCGGAGGAGGTGGATGATGCTCATCATACTTTCTTCCGGTGCAGTCGTTTCGCTGAAGACAGGAGGAGGCTCGTCTCTGCTGTCGGCGATCTGTCCCCGGACGTCGTGGTGGGGGCGATGCTTCGAGATGAAGACTCCTGGAGAGCGGTTGCGCTCTTCGTCCAATCCGTTCTTCGGGGAAAGCGAGACGAGGGATGCTTAGGTGACCTCTAAGTTTCCCGAAACGGTGACGTGACCCGTCTGGGCGCAAGACACGCGGGCCAGTGCCGAAGTTGTCCGATAAGGGTTCCGGCCTGGTTTTTCCCCCGCGGCTCCGTAGGAGGTTTAGTGGGTATACCTCGTAAGAGGGAGTCCCACACTGTTCCTTTGGGTTCGCGCATTAAGCGTTCCTCCTACGTAAAAAAAAAAAAAAAAAAAAAAAAAAAAAAGTTTGATTTATGTAATAATCGTGTTTATTTTTCAATGTTTCCTAAAACTAAATTACGACAAAACTTTATGGAAACTAGTATACATCGAGAATCACTTAAAAGTGCTTTCTTACTATCCACATTAAAGGAATAATAGTTAAACATGTTTTCTGAATTTTATTTATAAACAGAGGAAATATTAACATTATAAATTAGCAATACTACATAGTCACATTAAATGCTTGTGATATCAATACATTTCCTTCCTAATATTATAGGACTCTAAACTCACTCTCCGTTTATCCACGACCTTATAAAAGTCTCGAGAGATATTACATCGTTTCGCCAAGCGAGGTTCGATCATAACTGTAGGCTATAAAATTCACCAAATGACAAAAATGAAAGTTTATTTGTGAGGTTACAGTTTCATCATTTACATTGTGTAAGCCAGGCAACACAGTTCTTAATAACCCAGTAGACACATACAAAAAATAATTAGATTAGTATTCTTGTAATTCAAAATTTGTTCACGTTATATTTGACACATGAATTTCCGCTGAATTTATTTGTTCCCTCACCTTGTAAACTTGTTAAACTGAAGCTACGAAATGTTACTTTGTTTAGAAATGGAAATCTGTTATAAAGGAAATATACTTATTTCTAATGTCATACATTAAATTGCATGCAAGTATCTCGTAGTATATAAAACTAATATGAACTGAGTTTTTAATTTGTACTTGATATAAAAATATATCTTTCATTTAATGTAATATCTTAGAATATTTTGGTAAATGTTCAAATTATTTGTCAATTTTATTTCCGAGAACTAACCATTCTTCTCTGGTGTAAGGAAAGAAGAATCACAGTCCTTCATTGCCTACGAGGCAGGATAAGAAACAACAAAGCCTTGCAGAACACATTTGCATCACAAAGCTGTTATTTTAATGTCAATTTACCCATCATAGAACAAAGGCAGTTTACGAATAAAACGAGTTTCTTTCTCTCATAAGTGCATGCTGTAACGGATTTTACTCTTAAAGAGTTTGATATAATTGATTTCAAATATTTTTTGATAATTTAAAAAATACAGTTTAATACAAAAGGTTTTACAGAGCTCTGTTATAAAGCTATTGTGAAAGGCTTCATATTCTTTAAACAATCTTAATAACAGAGATACATTCGTAACAATGTTCGTTAACAAGGTTTATGCATATCATGTGCGCAAGTGTGGGTATTAACAAAGGCTTGTCTCCTTTGTCGTTGATACAATCCCTCTTTCAGAACAAAAAGCCACATTGTGTCCATTCGAAACTTGCCCAACTTACTTATAATTACTTATTTAATTCCATTTAAAGTATAAAAAAAATAGGAATCATTAAAACAATTGTTTTCAATCATGAAGTGCTTAGTTATATATTTATAAAATTATATGTTTAAAAATGAAAATATGTGTAAATAATAAATTGCTGAAATATTATAGATCACGGTAAAGAATCCATACTTATTCATCAGTATTATTACCTCATACCAGCAAAATAAGTATTATATATATTTAATATTCAAAGCTATGCAGATGATAACGGCAATAATACTATAAATTGTACTAGTAAATTATATAGTGTATTATAATGTGTCTGAAGTAAAACCTGTTACAGTTGTTTTGATTCTTGCTATTTGCCTCCCAGATTGGCATATGCCTTAGAAAATAAGGGTAAATAACTTGTCGTCGTGAATACATTAGTTTTTTTTACAAGTTGTTTTGAATTATTTGTACCTCTGGACATAATCTATTTGTATTAGTATTATATTTTGTGACAAATACATACAGAAAATTAAGACAGCAATTGATTGGCTTATTTTGTTGTTGCATTTTCATATTTACAAGCAATGATAGTGCTTAAAAACGCCTGAAATTATTCTATAAACGGTTTATGAAATTTGAATTAGCTAATTATTGTTTAAAATATTCATGCCAATCAATACTCATCATGTTACAATAGACAAAATCACATAGAACGCAACGATCTCAGGGAAGGTTCCTTAGGTTGGTGTTTACTTATGTTCCTGTTATCATGAATCTGACCAAAATAACATTTATATTTTGAAATATAATTTGGCGTTTATACACAATTTAACACACCTATTTAGTTTTTTAACTACTTTAAATTATTTTATGTTCAAATTTAACGTAGATTATTTGAGAATCAAGTTAAATTAAACGTCATTTTTAGACAAAGAAACCCGATTATAAGAGTGCAAATACATAGAGGAAATTAAAATATTTACCAAAATAACTATAGGTTAATTAATGTAAGTAAACTAACCAGAATGATTAGGCAACTGTGTCTGAGCTTGGGGATTGTCAGGACACACATCAGAGAGCCGCTAGTTAGTTCTAATTTTTCGACACGTATTATTGTCACAGACGTAACGATAACAGTTTTTCGACTATATCTTACTGCAAAACATTTTTAGATTTTTATTTATTTTGTATTAATTTTTCTAGATTAATTGATTTATAATTTTATATTAAAGAGGACTTTGAACAAGGTTGAATTAAATAAATAAATAATTTTGAAAATGCTGATAACTAAATGTAATTTTCAAACGTCGTAAATTTTTCAGCCTAAGATTATCAGAGCAGAAGTTACACTTATTCCATGACTGGTCTTAAAGTTGTCAAAAATCTAAACCTTCATATTATTATCAATGTATAAAACCTTTTATAATTTACATGTAAGGTATGCAGTTCTATATACTTTGCATTAGCTTTGGTTTAACTATTTTAAACAAAAGGCAGTAGAGTTTGTTACAACAAAGTGCAATCAAAATTAGTAAGACTCTACCGACAGTCCCAGGTCCTCGTGGTAATATGCAGAACAGAATCACAACCCTCTAAGAGGATCCGTTACAACTAAACGGCTTAACAAACACATTTACATTGTAATTTTGTTACGAACTTAAATGTGTGTGTCCCCTCTGGTGTAAAAGCAGCTTAGGGCATCAGATGTTATACTAAATCTACAACATATAATGGCTTAATTAAATTTAATAACACTAAGATCATCAGGCTACTAACCTCTGTTTCCCAATATTGTCCTTACTTATTTTTAAGTAACTGAACCAATGAAATGGTTAATGCCACAGCCTTAGTTCCGGAGTCCGTCACCTCAACCACTATTTATGTAATTAGCTTGCCCAATTATATTGAACGAACACAATAAAAACACCACAGTTGACAGGATGTGTAATACATTTCTTAATATTAGAAAACTTTATGTCTAGGGTCTATAGTCACAAGTTCTAAATTGTATGCATTGTAAACATGGGCAATTTTCACGGTGACTAAAATAAGTGGTAATTTTAGAAGAATTTAAATTATTTTCAAGCTGTAATGAATAAGTAGCTGTGGAGCGAAAAATCCCTAGAGTACCCAAAGCAACCAAAAGTACGAGTATTGCATCACACAGAGCATCCGGTTAGTATTATAATACTTCGATGGCTTCAGATAAAGCTAAAATCAGCTGAGCCATGCTTAAATTTGCGTAGCTAGTTATGTCTCCGTCATCATTACAACGGCTCTAAAGCCCATCAGAACTGGCAGAGTGGCAGCGGATTACAGGGATTTGTATAGTGTTTATCGCATTATAACCTTGATCGGGGGTTGAAATATAAGATATATGTTGGATAATTTTCTATGAGTAATTAAAATATAAATTAAATCTTCAGCCCAATAACTGAAATAGTTCAGAAAGGTAAATAAACATAATAACACAACACTTTGGTAGTGTTATCATGTATATGGTGGGTATGAGATGTCTACCGCACATTGTAATAACATATAATGATGATCCTCTTATATCTTGAGAATACTGTACTTTGAAATATTGTTTGGTTAATGAAGACAAATTAATGCAATACTGAGAAATATTTCTCTCAACATCTACCTAAAATTACTCCGGACTGGTACGTTCACTTGATCATGGTGTAAACCTGGTGAAGAGTCGTTCGTGTAACTCCAAGGACTGGAACGCCCTACCCCAGTGGGGCATTACATAAAGACTTATTTAATTTTGGGAAAAAGCAAAATAGTAAGGAGATGGCCAGAATCAGGCTACATTTGAGGACAAGTACAGCAAATCTTATTTTAGTTGTGATTTCTTGTTGGAAACACCTTTGGTAACGTCTATTTATTTGCATTTAAAGTTTTAAATTTAAATTCTACAACCCAGAATTATATACAAAATCGAAGTGAAATTCTAATTTAGTGTTTCATTTGTAAAAATATACAAAATGAAATTTAGTAATTTACTTTATTAACTTAACTGACAAGTGTATAAATATTTTTTTGGGAAACGTATATTCAAAAACAACACTCCCTTTGGCTATTCTGTGGGTGAACAAATATCAAGAGGAAACAAAACGTGTTTCTACTTCATTGTTTAATAGAGTAAGAATAGGTCTATTGGGAAGAAAAATCTGTGGAATAAATTTACCTAATCCGCCTATAAAAAGTATTGTACAACATCATTTGTATGCAAACTAAAAAAAAAAAAAAAACTCTTTAAAATATAACATGTACCCAGAATGTGTTTGGTAATTTGTGTAAGGAGACAGCTCACTAAATCTTCGTTAGAGACAGCTTTTACTCAGTTATGTGTACAAGTAACTGCTTAACTTGCTTTTGTTCTGCTTGGATTGTTGTGAATGAGTAAACTGAATTAACTTCTCGGAAAACTGTCTTAAAACAATCTAAATTCAAGGTTTTTTAAATGTTGCGAACAGCAAAAGTCCTGTTTTTACATTTAGTCTTCTAAAATTACATTAATATTCAATTTAACAATACATTAAATATTTTAATTTAGTTTTCATGACTGAATTATTTTATAACAATAGTTCAGATTGTCGAGTTAAAATATATTTTATTTCATATACTATATTAAATGGTTAGTGATCAGGAAACCTGTAAAAAATATAAAACCGTAACGTTTATTGACAGTGTTAGATATAGCCGATTTTTTTAGTTTTTGTAAGGTAATCACCAAGTGTACATCATTGCAAACAAACACTCTCAGTTTGCAGTTTACTTAATAAATAAACTAGGTCAGGTACTCATTCGGAAGTTGGTTTATCCAGCTTTGATAGAACTGACACAGAAAATCTAACTACTATTCATGACATGGTACTACTAAAGACATCCAAGTGTAAAGTTTATCAATTGGAAACTTTTAATAAGGTTTATCACTTCTAACTTAGCTTAGATGCTTATAAAACAAAACCCAACGGGTACATAGTAGGTATTTAGTAACTTATATGAACTTTGTGGAAGGACATTGTGTGATTTGACCTTGTACCCTTTGTGGCCCCTGAATTTCACCATTTACACTTTTATTTATTTACATTTACATGAGTGAAAGTTTAGGAAATGTTATGCTAAAATAAAGCCAAGGAAAAATGTTTATTCAATAAATTTTAAAGAAATTGGCCCTGGAAGCACATGCTCACCAGGTTTAAATTTAACATTACATAACATATGGTTTTATTAAGAAATAAAATAATAACTGTCTGTTATTCTTAATGTATAACGTGTGATACTAGTGGGGTTTTAATGCAACAAATATTATTACAATGTTTGTAGACTGGGTGCTGGGGTACTAGAAATAACTCTCAATATTAAAATAAATAATCGGATCTGGCAGAACCCTGTTTAACGTGGCTTACTTTGTTTAGTGGGGCATTTGTGGGGGCTTACTCTACGTTCCAGCAAAGTTTACAAAAGTATAGTAAACAAATAAAAGATATATAATTGTCATGTTAAATGTGACACTAATTAATATATTGCTTACTGGTTATTATTTAGATACAGATATCTAGCTTCAACTTCTGTAAGTTCTTCTTTAAAACATTTGCGGCCGATTCGTAACCAATAACTAGGGAGAGCTCAATCGTGTTTTGGAAGTTTTATGTCAAATTTGTGCTGCATTATGTGGTAATTATGTTGAACCATTTGTAATAGAGAACACTTTGCAAGTAATCAGATGATTGAACACAACTGTATAGCTATGAGATAGCATGGGAGCTTTGAAGTCGAGTGGATGAATCATTAAAGGTTTTTAAGTACAGGCACACGAGTACGTTTGCCTTGCTTTGAAGTTATTAGTTTCCTGTCAAATTTAGCTTGATCAGTCCAGTAGGTGGCACTAAATTAGCACACAACAGAAACAATCAGGTTTATTTTAATTTTAAGAGAATTTAACATTTTACTGGCTGTCAAATTAAATATTGTTTTCCGTAAATGAAGCTCATAAGTATTCAATATAGTATATAAAAGCTGGAGGTTATTTAGAATAGAAAATTAAATGTTCTGCTTTGTCACAGTTAGCATTGGAATTTATGGTCATTTATATAATCTTTTTACTAGGGTACATAACTAATCCACGTAAACATTAACATGTAAATAGGTATTAAATGAAATGGAACTAATCATTATTACATATGCAGTTGTCCATTTTTCATTCACTCTCTGAATAAAGCCCAAGATGTGGTAGATATTAACACATTAAACCAATTGTAATCTTATGGATAGTGGCCCGTATAATTAGTTCATATTTGTTAATACTACTAGTATATTGATTATGTATATTGATATCCAAAAAAATACCTAGTACAAAATAGTTGTGTGACAATGCAACAATTTTAAGGTTAAGGTAATTTGCAAGTCACTAGTGCAACAGAAAATATAAATTGTAATTAACTTTATTGTTAACGACGTTCATAACTGGCATTACAAAACACGAAGAATCGTTATAGGACGAGTTCATTTGGTGTTCATTACTGGCGTTCAGGGACAAACGTTCTCAACAGTCTGAGTAAAGGATTTATAGAGAAAATCTCATACCATAATATAAAATTTAAATTAATTTTATTACTTCCTACGTTTATAAATAAAGGCTGCAGCAACTCCTCAAAGTCACAGTGAGTTACACTATGGATAACTCGTTTATAATCTAGTATAAAGGCTCCAGACACTCTTCAGAGTCACAGTGAGTTACAGTATGGATAACTCGTTTATAATCTAGTATAAAGGCTCAGCCACTCCTCAGAGTCACAGTGAGTTACAGTATGGATAACTCGTTTATAATCGAGTATAAAGGCTGCAGCAACTCTTCAGAGTCACAGTGAGTTACAGTATGGATAACTCGTTTATAATCTAGTATAAAGGCTCCAGCCACTCTTCAGAGTCACAGTGAGTTACAGTATGGATAACTCGTTTATAATCTAGTATAAAGGCTCCAGCCACTCTTCAGAGTCACAGTGAGTTACAGTATGGATAACTCGTTTATAATCTAGTATAAAGGCTGCAGCAACTCTTCAGAGTCACAGTGAGTTACAGTATGGATAACTCTTTTATAATCTAGTATAAAGGCTGCAGCAACTCCTCAGAGTCACAGTGAGTTACAGTATGGATAACTCGTTTATAATCTAGTATAAAGGCTGCAGCAACTCTTCAGAGTCACAGTGAGTTACAGTATGGATAACTCGTTTATAATCTAGTATAAAGGCTGCAGCAACTCTTCAGAGTCACAGTGAGTTACAGTATGGATAACTCGTTTATAATCTAGTATAAAGGCTCCAGCCACTCTTCAGAGTCACAGTGAGTTACAGTATGGATAACTCTTTTATAATCTAGTATAAAGGCTGCAGCAACTCCTCAGAGTCACAGTGAGTTACAGTATGGATAACTCGTTTATAATCTAGTATAAAGGCTGCAGCAACTCTTCAGAGTCACAGTGAGTTACAGTATGGATAACTCGTTTATAATCTAGTATAAAGGCTGCAGCAACTCTTCAGAGTCACAGTGAGTTACAGTATGGATAACTCGTTTATAATCTAGTATAAAGGCTCCAGCCACTCTTCAGAGTCACAGTGAGTTACAGTATGGATAACTCGTTTATAATCTAGTATAAAGGCTCCAGCCACTCTCCAGAGTCACAGTGAGTTACAGTATGGATAACTCGTTTATAATCTAGTATAAGGGCTGCAGCCACTCTTCAGAGTCACAGTGAGTTACAGTATGGATAACTCGTTTATAATCTAGTATAAAGGCTCCAGCCACTCTTCAGAGTCACAGTGAGTTACAGTATGGATAACTCGTTTATAATCTAGTATAAGGGCTGCAGAAACTCTTCAGAGTCACAGTGAGTTACAGTATGGATAACTCGTTTATAATCTAGTATAAATGCTGCAGCAACTCTTCAGAGTCACAGTGATTTACAGTATGGATAACTCGTTTATAATCTAGTATAAAGGCTGCAGCAACTCTTCAGAGTCACAGTGAGTTACAGTATGGATAACTCGTTTATAATCTAGTATAAAGGCTCCAGTCTCTTCCTGCCGCTTCGAGCAGTGCAAGGGTTCACACTAGAAATAACCGGACAAATTAAATAAAAACATTATATTAAGGAATTCGTGACTTCACTTTAGTACAATTTTAACTTGAGATATATTTATAAGCTAGTCATAGAATTGATTCAAAAACAACTTAAGACACAGTTATTCAAACTTTTAAAATACATTATTTCAAAGGTAACATTGATTTTATTACGTTAAAAATGTGTAGTTTACGATATTATTGTATCCCTTAGTAATCCCGTAGAGCTTTGTGACAAACACATAAGTTACATGATAGGAGTAGGCCAGAGCTTCAGGAGCTTAATGTTTGAATAAAAGAAAGTGTAATTATCTATCATTAGGTTTAGGGACACATTTGTTGGTGTTCAACTGTTACTTGAGGAACATCTCTTTCCTAACTTCTTGCCTAGGTGCTGTCCATAAAATATTCGTTTACATATTATCTATTTAATACAGTACTAAAAATAAGTTACAATACGTAATCTAGTTTCTATCAAAAACCAGTCGAAATATAATTATAACAATAGAATGAGAAAAATATGCTATTGTTTGTTGTATTACTCAAGCTGCATTGTTACACAGGTTGACAATAATACTGCCAATGAATGTCTTCTTTAATACATACAACTTTCTGCCGTCTTGTTATACTGTAAAATAAACTATGTTTATCTCATAAATAAAATAAAATTACTCTTGCGACAGTGTTAATTGGCAAAGTCCTTAGCTAACTTAACAAAAACGTATTAGGTTGTTGTAATAGCTGGGTTTCCTCCAGTTTCCTAAATCTTGTCTTACGAGAGTTATAAACTACAACGATGTTGCAAATAAATACAAGAATATATTTAACATTTTGCCTAAAAAGTAGATTAAACTATGTTGACTTCTTATCTAGTCATTTGCTTACTCAAATTTATAAAAATAATACAACTCTTTTATTAAGTGACACGCAAACAATTTATAATCAGAGTAGTAGTAGACGAGTGAGTAATTAGCCAGTGTCATCGCCAGTAATTACCTAGAATTAGCAGTGTCTGTTACTGACGTCACGTGATGGAACTGACGTCACAAACGGATGAAGTTGAACAATTATTGGTACAGTCAATCTACATTATTTGTTATTACTTCGCGTTTGTGTGTAAAAGCATTTTACATAGGGTTGTTAAGGTTTGAAACTGTTTTGATTGGCCTTAGATTGGATACTAGCCATGCGAAAGTTAAGCGTTGAAGTTATAAGTGTTCAAACTTATATATAGTCTACTAACAAAGACAAACTAATTGATTTGTTGTAATAGTGTGTTGCCTATTCATGGTGCTAGGGAAAATTTGTGCACTTTTGTACAAGGTTAAATTTTGTATTTCTTATTAAAATTGTTGCGTCACCAATTTAAAAGTGTGAATGGAATCACTTAAAACTAAGTTGTAAAATAAGCTGCAAAACATTTATTTATGTACATAAATAGCACTTTTGTAAGTAAAACCAGTTTTAATTACACTCAAAACACTTCCAAGTGTTTACTTTTCTGTTTATAGCTGCCTGTCTTTATGAGAAATAACATGACTTACATGATGTAAAATGTTATAACAACGTGTGATTCATTCATACGTGTGATAATGTTTTCTCTGCAATTAGTTTTACATCCTCATATTTGAAAATGTTAAATAATAGCTTAAATAATAGGAATCTCAGTTATGATCAAAAGTAAGGTGTTGTTAGTATTTTATAATAAATATAATAATAAATAGTAAACTGTGTAGATAATTCACAACAATTGGTCGAAAAATATTTTAATTTTAATACGTGAAATACAGTACTATATAATTTAACTAATACTAAATATGGGATATAAGCACAATATATATATATATATATATATACGTTTACCGAATGAAAATTATCTCAGTGATACAAGAAGTTGCGGCATTTAGCAGGTCGTCTACGTCAACTCGGTGGCCAATATGTATGGTAATGTGTCTGACAATGATGGACCGCCCGGTGTACGGCTTGTCGTGAGGTACGGTGAATATCTTATGGAGGTCATAAACATACAATATGCTTTTCATTTTACTATCTAACATTTTACTTATGCGTTTTTGCTATGTGTGTCTATAAACATGATTCATAAATAATTTATGATTATTGGTAATATTTTTTTGATGACCTGGTAGGCTTTCTTATTTAACCAAAAACAAACATTACATATACCACACCAGAAGCACGAGAACTTCTTACGACGGGACGCATTGCTTTAAACTAAAAGTCTGGGTGGAATCAGTAAAGTTACGGGTTTCGTATTTTGGCCCTAAACAATGTTGCCTTTTCCTGTTTAAATATTGTCCTACTCTAAGTCTAAAATTGCAGTGAAAAAGTGGCTTTAGTTTAAAAGATTGTTTTGTTTATTGGTTAGCTATTAGAAATGCTATGGGATATTTTCTGACATTAGTAAATTATTTGTAAAACAGTTGCATTTGTAACTCAAAATTGTCTGTAAATAAAATACATTATGTATTTATTTTCTTATTGATAATTTATTTAGTTTAAACCTGGCAACTAGCTTCATACACCTTTATAATATATTTCAAATATGTTTAATTAATATTTAGTAATTTTAATATTTAAGGCCTTTATTCAGCAATGAGAACAGGATTTCAAAACAATCTCACAAACTTTGATAGTTTACAAATTATGTGGCGTTTGGACACATTCTGTTGAATTATTAAATTATTAGGATTTTCAAAAAAGTAAGAACCATTTTCAATAATAAAATTGTACCCTTTCATTAATAAAAAACATTATGAAATGTTACCTATGTTTGCTACAGTAAATGGGTTTTATGAAGAAAAATGCGTTTAATAAAAGAGTTACCTAGTCAGTAACTGTGCATTTAAGAGAAGGTTGTTAAGAATTTACCACCATAGATGATTATGTAAAATCTCAGAGTAAAATAGTAAACAATCCTTTGTTGCTGGGTAAAGTCTGATGTATTATACTCCTATCGAGGCAAAACATTTAAAACATTTAAAAATGTTATCATCATCTCTAAACCAGAACAAAGAGAAAGAACTATATTCTTTACTATGTTTTACATAATATTTATCAAACAACCGAATAAGGGACATAACTGCCTAAGCTGGGTTGGCCTTCTCTAATTGATGAACAACTTATGGAATTCGTTTATTAATAATTTGCAGGTGACTTATACTAACGTATTGTATAGTTTGTTATTTTTTATAAAACAAACCTTAATAGTGTTTTGTATAATGGATTACACCATACTCGCAATTTTTCGGTCCCTCTTTTTGTAATAAAAGATATATTGAAGCGGTATCTTAAATTAATGTGAGTATGAAATGTCGATATCCTCACCAACTTCCAACTACTCTAAACTCGGACTCCTTGATTGCATGGACTAGTCTCAATCTAATGTCTAAGAATTTATGTACAATGTACTGCTTCTGTGTTAATTTTAATCATTACAGCATATCTTAGCAGCCCGTTGAGGCCCTGGGTCTAATTTTGGCAGTGTATTATACTCGTTTAGTAATTCAGTTTTGAATATGAAATTTTTCATAAAAAATGGAGGCCGTTTCTATTTATTAAAAGCTTAATACTATCTGGCAACGGCAAATCATTGAGTAATTTAAATCCAAAATTGAGGTATAAATATTAAAAAATAATTTACTCTATACCTCAGAAATTGCAACGAATATGAGTAACATTGTGGTAATACATATATAATTAGCTCGATTTTCTTTATACGTGGTATATACTGGAACTTGACTCCCTGATCAAGCGTCGGGGGTTGCTGTGTTGATTTACCTGTATCAGCTAGTGAGTGGTGCGCTTGATGGCATAGCTATCTTATCTAAACTACACTTTAATGTGCCTCTGCACAATTCCCGCTCCCTTCTGTTGATATCCCCCTCTCCTCTCAAACTAATCTGGGTTTTAACTGTCCAATCGTAATGGGTGGAGTGTATAATGCATTGCCATATGATCGTGGCATTTTTTTATCTCTTTGTAAAAGTTGAAAACAAATTTTCAACATCATAAGATAATTAATTTGTAGTATATTAATAATTTGTATTTTATATGTACTTTTCAAGAGTTTATATGTCGCTTTTAAACTTATTATTGACCGATAGTTACTTAAGGTAATTAATTATTAAGTTTTCTGAATTCAATTTACAATTCTATAGTTTAAAATGTATTCATTGTGAAATACATTTATGCTATTTTAATAAGGAATTTGCATTGAGTGTTATTTATTCTTAGCATACAAGACATTGATGAGTGTTTTGACGTGAAGTTGGACTTGAGCGTAAGTTTATTGTTAAATGGTACAATATAGAAATAATATAAATATATATTCATATATTTATATTATTTCTACATTGTACCATTGGGTACATAACTGTTTTGTAGCGTTTTATCAATAAATAAATGGAATATAAAATATCATGGTTTGATTATGAAACCATGCCAATAATTATAAACTAGCCAATAAATTATTTGTTTGAAATATATTGTTGGTGATGGTGAGTTTAAGATATTTAAATTACATAAATATCAAAAGCTCTACCACATAAGATAGTTGAATAACGTTTCTTATCCAGGCATTACATTTGTATGAACTAACCTTTTTCATTATTTGGATAATAAGCTTAAGAAATAACAGGGAAATGATGCTCATGAGAATAAACTCAAATCATATGGCAAATTTTGAATTACCCTTTTTCATACAAGGGAATCTAGCTTAATGGATACTAATTGTCTCTGAGATTCTAACCTTTAATCATCGTGGATTATCTTAGCTTGCACACTAAAAGGTGTAATGCTGACTTAAAACCGTTAAATAACAATATTTGCTCACAATTGAGTCAAATATTTTAAGTTTTTACACCCCGTCGTACAACGAAACCCGGTTATTAAAAATGTGTTGTATATATAAACTAAGCCGTGATAAATATTACACTTCACCGTTACTGTATGACTTTACATGAAATACTAAACAAATTATTATCTTTGGAAAAAGGTGTATATTGAATTAGATATGAAGAGGGGGTTCATAATATTTTTCCCTCAGTAAATAGGTTCATAAGTCACTATCAATTATTTTTGGGTGCCTACCTGTTGATCGACAAGTTATTTGGTCGCAGGGACAGTTGGTAGGGTTTTAAAAAATAAATATTAATAATTAAATAAAGTACTGAAACGCACTGAACGACATGTTAGTTGATCACAGGGACAGTTGGTAGGGGTTTAGAAAATAACTATAAATAATTAAATAAAGTCCTGAACCCACTGATCGACATCTTAGTTGCTCGCATGGACAGTTGGTAGGGTTTCAAATAAATAAATGTAAAAACAGATTGGCTACTTGCTAGATGTACCTGTTGCTCGCGCCCCCCACTCTGCCTTCCAAAGAAGAGGGGCGAGGCGGAGGCTTGTAGCGGAAGTGTGTAGCCCCACCACCAACTCAATGTTTGACCGGCGGGACCACGGGACCACGCAGGACGCAGGTGCGGTAAGAAATTTGTTGAACCTTGTAACAAAATTTCCCCGATGTTGCGGCGTATAAGGCAGTTCCGACGGCAACGATTGCTACCTCACCTTACTCTCTGAATTGTGCTCCCACCTTTTGGCGCTTTGGAGAACTACGTCCAACTAACTTGTTACGCAGTACAACACCATACGGCATAATTTGTACTGGTTAGTTGTGATTTCAAAATATGACCGCGCCCATTGAACAGTTCGCTGCACACACTAGCAGCTAAAAAGAGGCGCGAACCTCCTGAAGTGGAGACTTTGTATATGTGGTGCCTCTAGTTGCTCTAGAAACAGGGGCAGTTTAGTCAGCGTGTTGTTTTTGTATTTGCACCTCTTATAATTTGGCGTTCTCGGTAACTGCATATTTACTTGGCCTAGTTGGAAATGGAGTGCTGGATGTGCATAGTAGTAATATGCTACAATTTGGGGAAGTCTTATTATCTTTTACATAGGTTTAAACGACTGTAGATGGGGAAAGCGGCCGTAAAACGTGTATGGTACAATGGAACGCATCCTTGCTTGAAGTTGTTACATTTGTAAATTGGTAATTGCAATTAATTATGGA
The DNA here is from genome assembly GCA_963675035.1 of Allygus modestus. Taxonomy (NCBI): domain Eukaryota; kingdom Metazoa; phylum Arthropoda; class Insecta; order Hemiptera; family Cicadellidae; genus Allygus; species Allygus modestus. Next base: position 346,470,045 of record OY776112.1, on the reverse strand, counting down.
ATCAAGACGTACAAGGTATTGTACAATACTGCAGGGTCATCTCACTGTAATACATTACAATTTGCAAGGGCTGGGATTCCATTTGAATACTAAATATTGCATTTGAATCTGCTTCTTTATTGATGACCGCTAACAAAGAATGCAAACTTTTATCCTTCTAATTTTAATATTACTAATGTGAAAGTTTAAAATTATGTATATTTGTAGTTCCATCACGCACAAACTACTGGACCGGTTAAGCTGAAACGTTGCATGAACTGTTGAATGAACAGCTTAGATATTGCATTAACAAATAATAATAACAACACAAATCCAACCTGATAATGTCCACATCCAACCTTAGGGTTTCACCCCACGGGTTCTGTAAGTTCCAATGCAGATCTTATGCGAGTATACCTATCTATCTATCTATCTATAATGTTATAAAGAAGAGGTGGTTTCTATCTGTCTGTCTGTCTGTCTGTCTGTCCGTCTATCTGCCTGTCTGTCTGTCTGATGTTCCGGGTAAACACAAAAACTACTGAACCGACTGGGCTGAAACTTTACACAACGCCCAAGCTTTACACTTTTCATCTTCAGCCCATGCAACACATAGGCCTATTCACTTCCTTAAAATCCCCTCGGGCTACGCCCCGTGAACGCCCTAAGTTTCAATGTTTACATTTCAGAAGAAAGTAAACATCTAGAAACTGTAATGCGAACAGCTGTTGTCACTTCCATTTGACAGCTTAAAGAACAGAAGCAAGAACAGCTGTTTCAAGCTAACTTACCTTTCTAACCCGTGCGAAGAACGGGTACATTCAACTATTCATTTATAAAATTACCAGCTGTAGATGTTTGTCAGAATTTGTCGCGAGTGAAGCCGCGGGTAATTGCTAGTATTAAATAAACCTTGAAAGTATAAATTCGTCCAGTGAAATATATTGCAATTAAAAGAAATTAACTCCTTTACAACCCGTTTAGCGAATTTCCCCTGTAGGGAAGAAGCTTTACCGTAGACAGCCTGTTAATACCTAGGCCCGGGACCATGATAACTTCTCGTTTTGAGGTCCCCAGACCCCAAAAACACAATTTGTTCATAACTGTATGTATGGATATGTGTGCTTGTGTGTGTTTGTGTCCGTGGGTGCGATATCTGTCGTAAAAAATATCCGATTTTGATTAAATTTGGTACAAACGTGTAAAGGTATGACTTTAAGTTCGTTACATAGCCCAATAAGAAAATGTTGGGAATAAACCAAATTATTTCACAAATGTAAGTAAAATGTTACATATGTTGTTAACAAAAGATAAGACAAAAAGTGTTTTTTTAAGGCAAAAACATAAACACAGCCTACGTTTAGCTATTATTATGCTTAATTTTCAACTTTTCTGATGAAGGAATATTTCCTAAAATATTTAGTTTCTCTTTTATTAATTCGAAAAACGGCCGATGGAAACCGATCATTCTGTTGACAGTCGTCGTTGTCTGGTCGCATCGGATGGGATGCCGGAGTTTGGAGTTGTCCGAAAAGTCCGATCGTGCACGAGCAACGCCGGAAACTGCTGAGCGTGATTGCTTTGGAATATGAAATTTGGGATGAACTCAATGCTGTAAAATATTTACTATATTTTAATTTAGTATGGAAAAGGTGAAAGAACGACAGAACCCAAGTAGAGGAGGTAAAATAATTAAAGCCCCGAGAGCGTTGGTCGGGACAATGGGACAAATCACAAAAAAGGGGACTATCCCGTTGAAAACGGGACGTCTGGTCAACTTAAGGAGGCCATACACTACCGGACTTTGGTCCGAACAAGACGTCGGTTCGAACAGGGAGCAGGGAGCACGAAGGCAGCTGAATTCAGTCCGAACTTCTTCCCGATCAAGACCCCAAACAAGACATCGGATCGGACAGACGAACGGGGTAAAAACGGTGGGGACGATTTTAGTTGCCATTGTGTAGGTCGGCCGAATACTTGTGAGTAGATTTCCCCCACTTCACCCATTTACCCATTCACCCATTTCACTGACCAGTCTACGATTTTAACCACTTCTCTCCAAGCGTCATTCCTTTTCACTTTGTGGAAGTTAAGAGGATGGGAAAAGTCCCACAAAACTTACCGATTTTTGTACTCGGAAATAAACAACAAAGTGTTTACCTCAGACCACTCCATCGTGCAAACTACGTTGCATAACTAATGAACTGAAACTAAAATGACAACCCTGAGTCAAGACTGCAACCCTCACCATCGTAGCGCTAGCCGAGGGGCTCGTGACGGCGCTCGGAGCAGTGTATGGAGGAGGTACTTCCGAACCCCGAACAAGACATCGGACCGATCTTTCTTTGATCTTTCCTCAAAAAACCGCCTCGAGCACTCGGTGCTCGGTCCAAAGTCTTGTTCGATGTAAGCCCGCCAGCGGACCTTACGCCAAACCGAACCCCGACGCGAACCGTCGTGCGAACGTTCGTTAGTGTAAGGTGGATTCCGAAATCCGATGCGAACTTCTGGGCGAACAAAAATTGGTTCGGGGCGAACTACCTGGAGTCGGTTTTCTGGCGACACATCAAAGAAATTTTCGCGATGATGTTCGCGTCGAGGTTCGGTAGTGTATGGCGACTCCCCTTGCTTTGCTCTTCCTTGTCAGACAGCAGTTTGTTTTTTATGAATGGAGTAGGCCCCTAATGTTACACCACGTCTTCCTAATGGCGAGCACATTTGCTTAGCTTATATTTGTCTTTTTTATGCATGTTTGAGGTGACTCCAGTTGTTATTATAGTTCAATATGCCTTTTTCATTACTCTACACACGAAAGTACACTTTCTAAACGTAAAATGAACTAAGAAAATAGGTTATTCCCACTACTGCACAGCAAAATTACATAAAGTTAACTTTCTGTGCATTTGTGGTGCACGGAAAGTAACCGTTATGGGATTTCGCGGCGCAGACCGATCTGCTGTTGCATTAGGCCGATCAGCTGTTGCATTATTTGCTGTTGCATTTGAGTTTCCGTGCGTATGTACCTCGACATAACCACGGAAACTCAGCGTTATGAGTTCGGTTTTTTCTTGATACTAAGTTGAATAATCAAAAATATTCATATTGTTTACAAGTTTTTCGATATCGTAATGAAAAATAATGTTCAATACTCGTCTCAAAAGTGCCATTGCGGGGCTCGATAGCTTTTTCCACGCTCGGCTTCGCCTCGCGCGTAAATGCAATCTCTCCCCGCAATAAGTAACTTTCGAGACTAGTAATGAAAACTACTATTATTTATTTCGTACCGCTTTATATTTATTATTCATTCAATAGTTTTTACAATACACTGATTGATTAAACCTCAGAGTTACGACTGACTGTTATGATTCTTTAGTTTTGATTTTAAAACCCATAAGGTGCATTTACATATTTTAGTTTTATTATTACTTTTATTACATTACTCGAGTTTATAAAGAGAATGACACCTGCCTGGAATTTATTTTTATCCTAGAAGTTTGATATTTCCTACACTTTAGGACATCACTGGAGCAGTTTAAAAAACTCAAATTTACAACCAAGCTATAATCTTATTCATATTACAGTATAGCATAGACAGATTGATATTGAATTGGGGGGGAGGCAGTACCCTTCAGAACGTAACTGACGAAACCCTTTATGCCCAGCTACGTTCAGAGCAAGATTTGAACATAGAGGGTATGTAGACACCATGTGGTACGGCCCCTTGCTGTCCACCGCCAAGGTTAACTAAATTTTTTGAGTATGGTTTTAGGTTTTTATGATTTATGTGTAATACGGGCCACTTTGTGGATCGGGCCCCTAAGCAATTATCTATGTAGCCTGGGGGGGAGGCAGTACCCTTCAGAACGTAACTGACGAAACCCTTTATGTCCAGCTACGTTCAGAACCAGATTTAGGGTATGTAGACAATATGTGGTGAGGCCCCTTGCTGTCCACCGCCAAGGTTAACTAAATTTTTGGAGTATGGTTTTAGGTTTTTATGATTTATGTGTAATACGGGCCACTTTGTGGATCGGGCCCCTAAGCAATTATCTATGTAGCCTAGGGGGGAGGCAGTACCCTTCAGAACGTAACTGACGAAACCCTTTATGTCCAGCTACGTTCAGAACCAGATTTAGGGTATGTAGACACTATGTGGTGCGTCCCCTTGCTGTCCACCGCCAAGGTTAACTAAATTTTTGGAGTATGGTTTTAGGTTTTTATGATTTATGTGTAATACGGGCCACTTTGTGGATCGGGCCCCTAAGCAATTATCTATGTAGCCTGGGGGGGAGGCAGTACCCTTCAGAACGTAACTGACGAAACCCTTTATGCCCAGCTACGTTCAGAACCAGATTTAGGGTATGTAGACACTATGTGGTGCGGCCCCTTGCTGTCCACCGCCAAGGTTAACTAAATTTTTGGAGTATGGTTTTAGGTTTTTATGATTTATGTGTAATACGGGCCACTTTGTGGATCGGGCCCCTAAGCAATTATCTATGTACCCTAGGGGGGAGGCAGTACCCTTTAGAACGTAACTGACGAAACCCTTTATGCCCAGCTACAATCAGAACCAGATTTAGGGTATGTAGACACCATGTGGTGCGGCCCCTTGCTGTCCACCGCCAAGGTTAACTACATTTTTTGGAATATGGTTTTAGGTTTTTATGATTTATGTGTAATACGGGCCACTTTGTGGATCGGGCCCCTAAGCAATTATCTATGTAGCCTAGGGGGGAGGCAGTACCCTTCAGAACGTAACTGACGAAACCCTTTATGTCCAGCTACGTTCAGAACCAGATTTAGGGTATGTAGACACTATGTGGTGCGTCCCCTTGCTGTCCACCGCCAAGGTTAACTAAATTTTTGGAGTATGGTTTTAGGTTTTTATGATTTATGTGTAATACGGGCCACTTTGTGGATCGGGCCCCTAAGCAATTATCTATGTAGCCTGGGGGGGAGGCAGTACCCTTCAGAACGTAACTGACGAAACCCTTTATGCCCAGCTACGTTCAGAACCAGATTTAGGGTATGTAGACACTATGTGGTGCGGCCCCTTGCTGTCCACCGCCAAGGTTAACTAAATTTTTGGAGTATGGTTTTAGGTTTTTATGATTTATGTGTAATACGGGCCACTTTGTGGATCGGGCCCCTAAGCAATTATCTATGTACCCTAGGGGGGAGGCAGTACCCTTTAGAACGTAACTGACGAAACCCTTTATGCCCAGCTACAATCAGAACCAGATTTAGGGTATGTAGACACCATGTGGTGCGGCCCCTTGCTGTCCACCGCCAAGGTTAACTACATTTTTTGGAATATGGTTTTAGGTTTTTATGATTTATGTGTAGTACGGGCCAATTTGTGGATCGGGCCCCTAAGCAATTACCTATGTAGCCTATGACTAACTCCGGCCGTGGCTACGAATCAGGGAAAACATCAATCGTTATTATATATTCATGAATAACGGAGGCATTGTCTATCAAATTGCTCCTTAACGTATGTATAAGATGTATACATATATATTGATCATATCTGATACAATCATAACATATTATGGGTATAAAATAATTTACACCATTTCATTCCTATTTCTATTTTGTGTCATATAAATACAGTCACATTAACGGGTAAATTTATATCATACGGGAAATTTTGGTTGTAAGTGTTGGTATCTCTGCTCAGTGACGATCAGCTCCACGCTACGTTACTCGGCTACTTGGGCGTGCCTACAGCTATGAATGGAAATGGACTGTTCCTGTAAATCCGCGCGTATATCCGCCTCTCCCCTCTCTTCGAGACAAGAAGTAGGGGGCGCGAGCAACTGGTACATCGAGCAAGTAGCCCATCTGTTATTACATTTATTTATTTGAAACCCTACCAACTGTCCATGCGAGCAACTAAGATGTCGATCAGTGGGTTTCAGGACTTTATTTAATTGTTTATACTTATTTTCTAAAACCCTACGAACTGTCCCTGTGAGCAACTAACATGTCGTTCTGTGCGTTTCAGTCCTTTATTTAATTATTAATATTTATTTTTTAAAACCCTACCAACTGTCCCTGAGACCAACTAACATGTCGATCAACCGGTGGGCCCCCATTATTTTTATATAAAATAATTTATATAATATATGGTTACAACGATTGTATGATTGTAAAACCCAGCCTCCTATATTAAATGTGATTGCGCGAGCAGTTCTTTGGGGTTAAATGATGAACCATATAAGCGGTTTGGATTTGTTTCACATATTAATACATATTTATTATAGTTTGTGTGCCTAGCCAACAGGTTTAGAGTTCAAAGCCCTCGATCAGCAAAACCAATAGCAATCAGTGAAGTCAGCAATAACAATCTTTACGAGATGATTGGACCGCAGTAACTCGATAATGTCGTATTTACAGGATAATCAACACCAGATTGGCTGTTAACTAACAACAAGGCTATTTACCCTATCAGTTCACAGATTAAAAACGTTGTTATCCAACAAAACCACAATTTCAGGTCGATAGAATTGATGAGAAGTTAGTAATTTAGTTTATATATTAAAATATTAATTTAGAATTCGTCAATAACTCCTAAAAAATGTAATTAAATTAATAATGTCTATAGTTGAGGAAAATATTTTATTTTTTTGTCAGTAATGGCTTAGTATTAAAACCAATTGACTTAGTTAATACAAAATTAAGTATTTTACATAATAAACAATCGTGATCTTCTTTATAGCGATCACGATACTTTTCTGCTACAACGGTCAATATTTTATATCTCAGGATTTGTTTCTAACAATAAATACACATGAACTTATTAATTATATGTTAACAATCACAAGTGATGTAAACACTAGTAAGGATTGGATAAGGAAGAAACCTTGGTGAGGCATCTCGGTTGGCGTCTTGGACTGCGGCTCAAGGGTCACGGGTTCAAATCCCGGGGTGTCCACAAGAATGTAAAGGGGTTTGGACCGCTTTCTCTAAAAGCGTTTGTGTACTCTATTAACTAAAATTCTGTTGGTGTTGAAATACAAAAACAATGAAACACCTGCAGACCCGGATGGTATAAGAAACTGCGTAGCGTTGTTATGTATTTGAAACACAAATGGGTATCTCTGCTGTGGTAAGCTAGTAGTGTAGTTCAAATGTTGATATATTAAGTAAGGATAAGGACTGCACCATATTGATTATGGGAATATAAGTTGGGAACAATGCAATTTTAAACTACGTGAAATAGGTTACTCCCTAATATTTGTTACAAATTACATGACTTCTGTGTTTTATAACGTGTTTAATGTAAAGCCGAATCGAATTGATACTATAAACTGTATTATCCTCTGACAATTTTATTTTTTATTAATTATAAACAAGTTAACAAATGTTTCTAATTAGTTCAAGTACACAAACAAGAACATGGCACAGCTACGTTGTTGTCTTACGGTATTAACTGTATGCTCTATATGGCAATGAGGCAGGGATAAAGTTAAAGTCATTATAATTCTAAACTGATAATTCAACATTCGTAAGTAAACATGAGGGTTTGTTTAAAAAAATATCATTTGTACAACGAAAAGGATTTAAAGATCTTTTAATATTAAATCGAAATATACATAACAAGGCAAATAAGTTATAAATATCATATTATAATAAATCTTTTGTAAAAACCATATTTAAAAACTAAAAGGTCCTTATTTACATTACATTTGCATGAGGGAGACAAGAGGAATGTCTCCCCCCAAGGATATGAAACAGCTTAGTGGAGCTGTGCTAAGTACACCTGACTGTAGTGGGCTCAAAGTTATTAATTTAAATAACAAAAATAACAATATGTTAAAACGGTGGTACTTATATAAAAAATTCGTATTCATACAGAAATAAATACATAAATAAATATTGCAATAAGCATATACTTTTCAATATCTACCAAAGTTAAAATAGTTGTAAGCCGTATATTTAATTATTTCAAGCTCAAATAAAACACAAGCATGAAAAAAGGTTTATTTCTCAAGGTAGGTTTATAAACATAAAAACATGTATTTCAATATGAATTGTTAGTTTTCAAGTAAAATCTTGGATAAGTAAATTCATTTTTGCATTTGAATAATGCAGCACAAAACGTTAGACGATATATGTTTTCGAGTTGGAGCATACAGCACAAGATTGTTGAATACAGGGCCAGATTAATAGTATGTTATATGTTGTAGTTTTGTTACTTTATTGTAGTCATGGAAAGGAATTCCAGCTTAATATCAAGCAATCATGCCAACAAGTTAATTGTAAGACTATAAGATGACAATCGACTGCACTTTATTAAAAAGAGAGCGTAAATAAACATGTTATTTTAAAAACTTTAGTTTAACCCTAAACCGAAAACAAACTAGAAATTCTTTACATTCTATTTATATTTTCTATGTTTTACTGTTTTAACAATAACGTAATTTTTAGTCTATTGTTCTATATTATACTTTACAGTTGGACTAGTACTGTGAAATGAACAGCTAGAAAGCTACGTCAGTCCACATAATTCAAATAATAGTACGTCTATAGGGCTCTGCCTCCATTGTTAGTCTTATAAAATTCGATGTGGATTACAATAACCAAGGGAACAGTCAGTGAAATATAAATTTCATTGATATCTGGGTTTTAGCTACAAGAAAACAATACGAAGTAGGGTTACACTAGAAGCAGTAGGTAATATCTATATATAGATGGTAGTAGCTATTAGCAACTATAGTTATTTTCATTTGCAGCCGTTCCAGTGTAAGTGAACTAAACCGTCCAATTACAGTTCAACACGGTAGGAACGAGCGCTCTCTTAGTTGTATATCCATTGAGTTAGCTTAACTAGTTCAAGTTAAATAATATTTATAATAGTATTATTTTCTACGTTTATAATAGATATTTATTACTACAATCAATTACGTCATGGAAACTTGAGGTTTCAGGTTTTCTTTAGTTTCTTTCATACTAGTTTGGATCAGATAACTCGAATCAAAATTATTAAGATGAAACCGAATGGTTAAATTTTTTTGGCTGTCCTAGTTTTTAATTTGGTGCCTCCACTTGCTTATTTAAGTATGGAGTTGAATTCTACCTAGGTGGCATATCAGCTATAGAGATGTATTTATTTGTTCATAAAAATATAAAAGTACTTTTAGTCACGGCAAACAAATCATAATTGTAATGATGGTATTGATGATTTTTAAAGTAAACTATACATCAGTATATTGTTAATCTGCAATGGGTCTGTCTCTGAATAAGATTGTCTACATAGTAAATAGGTCGGAAATTAAAATGCGTTGCAAGCTTAGAATAAAAAGTTGTTTATAAATGTTTATAAACATCGTGTAGATATTTGTATCTCAGTATCTTCAAAACTTTACAGACATGCATAAATAATACAGGAACAATATTACAAAGTAAAAATACATGAATCTATTTGTATTCATAGGATGTAGTTAATAATAGTAAACATATTCAAGTATTAATTTTTGGCAACTGACCATCCGTAATTGATTGGGTTGCAAATGCGGTGTTATCAGATAACTGTGGTCTAATCACGCCGTTACTATTGTAATTGGTTAATTTGATGCCCAAAAATATTCTATAAAGTATTCTGTAATAATTGTATGGTTGTTGAATGAGTATACGATATAATCAGGCTAAAATAACCAATGTAACTGGTTAATTGTCAATTCAATATTAATGCTGTACCTCTATTGCAATTCAACGAATCCCATATCTTTACTGATGAAGTAGGATCATAAGCACAAATATTCTTTAAAAGTGTAATAAGCATCATTTAAATGTATTAATAAACAAAGTGCATTGCCCTTATTTGAAACCAATTCAAATGCTAAAATTACTAAATATTGCCCGTTATTTATGCTAAATTTAAAATCACAAGTTTTAACTATTTTCTAAAATACCTACATTTTAAAATGGTTACTAAGGACGCCGTAAGCTATTACACCCAAATTGAGTGCAGGCATCAAGTTTGCGCGTGGTGTAATATTCTTTCAGCTGCATTATACCTAGCAACTGCGTTAGCTGATAAAATCAGTCAGCATATAAGGCAGTTTTGGAGGCTTATCTATATCTCTAAAAGGTAAATCCCTGGGTGACTGACTCATTGACACACTCATCATTTATTCTCCACCTTCCCATGTAGGGAGGGAGCTGAAATTTTGTACACTGATTCTTTAGGCATAAAATCGGAAACTAAATGGTTTTCATCCTGATTTGACCTTAGGGCTCCACTAGAGATCCCGACAATATTTCCATGTATTTCTTATGGACATTCATTTTTGTTTGAACCAATGAAAATACAAACAGCTGATCTTGTAAATATAAACATAACTGAGAGACAGAATTAATAAAAAAATGTATACTTGAATTGTTTATATTTTGAGATGAACAAGCTTCGTTAGCGTGAGTGATATTACCATGGAAAACACACGGCAATATTCAACAGATGTTTTAAGTAAAAGAAGTAAATTTAATTCCAGATTAATTTGAATTTAGTATTTGACCAAAAAATTAATCAAACAATTAATACCTTATATTTTATTAAATAAAGTCAATAAATTCATCTTATTACACAACCCGGTAAGAAATAATATAGCATATCAGGAACAGGGTCAATTTAATTGATAAATATATCTTATAGGTTAAAACTAATTTAATAAAAATGTATCTCCAAATGTTACACATGTATATACAATTATGTCATGACTGATATGAAATATTAATAACTTATCTTAATAGTGCAATGATGAATAACAGATTAACCTTTAGGACTACGTGAGCAAACAATTATCCTCTTGCACTGTAATGCTAGCTCGTACTTGTACTGTACTGTGAGCAGATGCAAAAACCTGTATATCATGGTAGCTTAACCCGATTATTTTTCCTTCCAATAATAGAGTAATAAGAACTATCATAAGGTATTTGTAGCCAAACATTCATAGATCCGTATCATTTAGAATAACGGAAGAATTTCCTATCATACTTTAAAAATGTATATGATTGTAATTTTCAAACAAAATTATAAGTATATACAAACTATGTTCCGTAGGTTCAGCGGGGAATATCTCGTTGGAGCCGTACGTCACCTAGCTCAGTGTCTTGCCTGAATCTCTACCATGGATTTACGATGTTGTAAAATTCTACTTGCAGTTATTTCTAGAAAACTCCTCTTTACTGCGTAACCAACCATAGAATATATAATCTTAACAGGAAATACCTTTTATGAAAGCTCATAAAAATATCTTATTTAATTTAACAAATTAGTATTTATATTTTCTGAGTTATAAAGTATGAGAATATATAGGACGTGAGTAATAATTTAAAAACTTATTATATAATTATAATACGTGTTATTTAGGAGTTTCATAAATATTTAGAAGTTTTAGTTGCCAATCCAAGTTTCACTTCTAATTAAAAGCATTAATACTCCAATTAGTATTAAGATATATCCAAAAAACTTTGTATGTATACATAACTGGAGTTATTATGCTTAGTTAGATGGTAACTACTTTGTGGTAAAACTGGAAACGAACCGTACGGCTTACAGGGGCTAAACAGGAAACGAACAACAGTCGCACAACACACGGGTAGCCGGTGGGGTTACATGTAATCCTTTTTTGGGATGGATAATAAGGTACATTTTAAGCTCCCTTTGTGGCCGAGATTTATGCTATAGGCTGTTTAGAAATGGTAGTAAACCATCTACTATTTGTTTTTCAACTAAACCGTTGTAAGTTTGTTTATCAACTAAACGCATTTTAATATCGTTAAGGAGTGTTAACGATAAAACAAATAATATATTTAGACAAATAAAAGATAATTACGGACCTACGATCAGTAACTGACTCTTATTTTTAAAAACTTCTTGATAAATGTTACTTTTTTTAGTTAGGTTATGTTTTAATTTGCTTAGCTATCAACTTAAAGGTTTTATTTTTGATCGTAACATGAACTGAAATTTTTCATGTTACGGTATGTAAGCCCAAGTATTTTTTATAACAAATTTAAATTAAAGCCTTAACAAATAGTTTAATTTAAACAACTTTTATGAATTGTATTTTTTTAAACAAGTAAAACGTAGTATAAAATAAAAAAGGAAAGGTTTTCAAGGGCAAACGAAACGTAAATTATGTGTACTTACATATTAGTTAGATATGTGAAATTTTTACAGCGTCATACTCCATCAGTTAGATATGAAGTCTTATTTGTATTAGTGGAGAATATTGACTAGTGCAACGTGAGTCTTGTCTCTGCTTGCGGGTTTAAAAGTATAACATTAAGGATGACAGGAGACAGCCAGCACTAATGACCGTTTAATGTTGGGCAAATTCTGGAACAAAAGAGGTGATTTAAGGCTAAGTAAGGCTTCATGAGGAGACCTTCTACAGCACAGCCGTTATTAAACTAGAATATTTACTGTTTTATGGCTTCCTATGGTGTTTAATGGGTAATTTAGTATCTCAAGGGGTGTGAGCAAAATAGAAATTGAAATAGAGTGTTTATTACAAGCCATTGTCGAAACTAATAATTTGTGTAAACACTTTTAGTGTTTTTAATTGAATCATCATTATCAAGGTATATTTTACTCCCAGTTTTAAACTAGGGTAATTCTATTGACTTAAATCCAAAGTTGTAAGTACATTTATCATGTGGGTGTCTTAGGGCGTAATACTTAAATATTAATAACTTATCTTAACCCTAAATATCCACTCATTTATCTTGTGGGTAGTAATGTAAATTTTCACATTTTAAGAAAATGTGTTTGATTGAAAATCAAGGATTTAAAACACTCTATTCCAAATAAACAAATGCCATGATGAACACTGCAGTCGTGTTGTACTAATGTCGCCACTAAATCACGCTGTTCAGCTGGAGTGGTGACCACTTAGGAAATCTTAGTAGTAATTACTGCTGCCACCTTCTAATGGACTATTAGTCTCAAGCAAGCACATGTTTGGGAGCCAAATGCAAATTAAGAAGATAGAAATGTTGATCGCTAAATACAATTAAGGAGTTTGTAGTGAATCTAAAATATCTAAATGTGGTGGCAAATTATACGTACAATGCTGATGAAAAATATAAATATACCCTTATGATCCAGTTTTCATAAGCTGGTCAAAATACTTGGAATTTATTGGCCTAGAATATTCTTAACTAATCTTTGAAACTATTAAAAAATTATATAAAACTACCTTTTACCCGAAGGCTTCGCCCCGAAAAACTATGACAGTTGCGTGTGCTGTATTCTTTGTGTCCTACTTCTGAGTAACTCCTATGAAACAAGATCAGCTATTTGTATTTTCATCAGCTCCAACAATATTAATTTCCATGAGGAATACTTCGACATTTTGACGGAGTCTCTGGCGGAGTCCTAAGGTCAGATCAAGTTTAAACTCCTTTAGTGTTCTTATTTTATGCCTAAAGAATCAATGTACAAAATGTAAACTCTCTAGATAAATAGGAAGTAGAAAAACTCGCGATGAGTGTATGAGTCAGTCAGTGTGTGAGGGCTTTGCCATTTATAGTTATAGATATGACTTTAATAGTTACGTGGTTTTAAAATGTATTTCATTCTATCAAATATCCAAGTAAGTGGATGGAAGTGGTACACACTTTATGTAGGTTTGATTTAGTCATGATTTCTCTTAAATTGTTGTAATGTAAAGCATTACTAATAATTTTAACACTTAAATGGGAATATTGTTGTCGTATGAGGGTACTACATCATTTTCAGCATTAAACAATCGAAGAGAATATTTTGTGGTTTATTAAATGATTGATTATTAAAATAAGATATACCTTGATCTCAGTGTTTGGGAACTTTCAATTTAGTTTCCTTTAAAATATTTTAAAGCTTGAGAAGTTTTAGACTGAAACATTATTTCCGCTTGTCAGAGCTCATTCTTTTGTCGTGTCCCATGTACTTCCAAATTTAAAGCAATGCAAATTGTATAAAGTTTATTATGAACTTTACACGTTAAAAACTTCGATTAAACTATTTTACCTAAATACATTTTTATTGAGTTTTGAATTTTGTTATTCTTTAAGATTATACTTTGTATTTGAGAATCCTTACTATGAAAATCCTTATTATTTTCATCAGTAATTCTTACGCAAAACACACTGGTATAAATATTTAATGTTTCATATCCGTTGAGTCGTAAGGTTTTGAAGGAGCCCGAAGGCTAACAATAAACCCACAAATTCAATTGTTTTCAAAATAGTTAAATTAAAAAGATAACAATCGTACAAATATCCAATTAATTAACTCATAAGGGTAAGCTGGTTTATTTACATGATTTGCTACTCGAAAATTATAAATTGTTTATTAATTAAACTATTTGTATGTAGGAAAAAAATATTTCAGAATGAATGGAATACATAAATGGTTATATGTTTCATCATTGCACAACTGGATTGCTCATAACTATATGTAAAAATATTCTACAGGTTTATTTCTAGTCTTAATAAAAAAAAAAACGTAACCAAACATTAAACATATTTTATAGCTTTATAGTGCCTTCCCAAAACTTAATCTTTGGTCTTATTTTACTAATTGCATCATAACCATTGGCTCTTAACAAGAATAGTGGTAATTCATGCATAAAAACTATTCGTTTATTCCTTAAATTTATTAACAGCATTACTTTTAAAATGTTCACCACGATGAGAGTGCAATACATCAGACTTTACCTGACAACAAAGGATTGCGTCTGCCTCTCATCAGAGATCAATTTGTCGTCTATGTTAAGCAGTGAAATTTTATTTATTAACAAAAGCATTTATTTAAGTTATATCACATGGGTCACAAAAACTTTAAGATTTGGGTTTTTATATCAAGTTTTCACTTTCATTTCTTGCAAAATGAAGAAATTCTTTGCTCACTCAATTGAAGAATCTGATAATTTGTATGCGTTTTTGTTTAGTAGAAGTAGTAATTTCGTTGCTACTAAAGTATATTGAATGTAATTTGCTTACAAATACTTGTAAAACGTCTTAAAACCTAATATCCCACAGTATGGTAAGCACGGTATTTAATAAAAGCGTTAGACTTGTGTTTTATAGACCTAGGTAAAAACTCAGGAAGTAAGAAATAAACAACATTAATATTTGAAGTGTTGACAAAATGTCTCAAGATTATGCTCATTACATTTCAATTTCTACAACTCTAAATTGCTATTTCATTTCCATACCTATAAATATTTTTTATAAACTTCTGCTTTATATGGATAGTTAAAAATAACCGATTTATATTAAGGTTAGTATAGAGTAGGTTAAGAGAAGTTTGAACTCCTTTATTATCGTTTTGATCTTAGCATCGTAAAAACCAAAAACATGAGTCTCTTAAAAGCTCGTTCCCCGGTTTTCCCATCACTTTCCAATATGTATGATAATACCGCCTGACAATGACAGACTGCCCCAGATCTTGTCTCCAGGTGAAATAGAATATGAAGCCTCTTGTTGGTTAAATTATATTACGAATCTTACATATAAATTAAAATATTTGTCAATCACTTCCATGTAGCATAAAGCATACTAAACTGTTTCTTACTTAGATATTGGTGTTTATACGTATTTTTGATTCCATAAATAGTTTTATAATTTACCCTTTTTGGTAGGTCTAGGGTATTCAAATATATTTCGCACACAACCAAAATGTTAATTGAATATTATCGTTAAACATTATCAAAAGATTTACTTCTTGAACCACAGCAAAATTAAAATAATATCTCATGAAAAAGTTGCATTTTTTAACCACGTCTAGATAACTTGTAATTAGTTTAATTATGTTTAGGATAGTTATCTAGGTATTTAGAAGAGGAAATAAGACGATTACACAACTATACTACATGGGTGATTTTTAAAACGAAATCCATGATTTGGAAAACTTTAAATATTGGTACAAAACTAAACAAGAATTTTACTGTGCTTAGATTTGGTGATATTGTCACTTGACACAGCTATTAGCAGTTCGCTTCTTTACACAAAGCAATTGATTTTCAATTGGAGCACTGATAACATGGTTTATGCCAAAAAATATAAGTTTAGGATTTGTATTCAATACAATTTATTAAAGTTGTCTCAAGATTGTAAAATAAACATACCCAGCTTCGTATTATTATTTGTTTTTATCTACTGTATTTTATTTCGCCGATAGAGATACAGAGAATAATACAACATTGTGTCTGCATATTGAGTAAGATATATTTCACAGATTTGTTGTATAAGAAAAATATTAAAAATACTTATAGTGTATATAGCTTTTAAGATAAATCTTTTTTATAACAGTAATTTATAAACATGGGGTAACCATGTATGAAAATATTTTTTTATTTTTTAAATTTTGTATTGTTCTAATTTATTCTCTATGTTTTTCCAAACATTTCGATATGTAATACATTGATATTCGGTTCAAATTAACAGTAGTAAAAATTTGTTTTATTTGGTTTAGCGCGGTGAATTTTTCTACATTTAAAATAAATTAAATTAAATTAAAATTAATTTAATTAAATTAAGTTAAATTTTTGTATTAAAAATAAAATTAAAAGAAGGAAGACACATAAATTTAAAGAGAAAAAAGAAGTTCAATATGATACAAAATATGTTTCTTATGGGGCAGGAGAGTTTTTTAGTGTTACGAAAAGAGTCGGTGACCGTTTATTGCCTCTAGCGAAAACTTTACTTTTTTCAAACGTAAGTACGCTTTTCTCCTAAACTACTTGCACTTTCAATTTGATTTTTTTTACTGGCACACTATGTAGCAATACCTATGATGTTAACCTACTTTTAGTGAATATCCCCTATAGGGAAGAAGCTATTACCGTAGTCGGCATGGTAGGACCTAGACCCGGGACCATAATAACTTTTCGTTTTGAGGTCCCCAGACCCCAAAAACTCCATTCGTTTGAAACTGTTTATATATATATGTATATATGTGTCCTTGAGCACGATAACTCTCTTAAAAATGATCCGATTTTCATGAAATTTGGTATAAACGTGTAAAGCAACATTTATGACTTTAAGTTCAAATACCAGTCAGATTGCTCCTTCCAAAGAGGTTTGTATTTTAGGGGGGTTTCGTACCCCAAAAATTGGTTTTTGAATTTTTTGCATATAATTTTTGAAATAGTCAAATTTTAATTTTTACCATTGGATTCATCTCAAAATAACACATAGTTTTGTATTTTGATCATTCCTCTACGTCAATTGGTTACCTAGATAGTGAAAGTGCTAAACACAGTACATTGTATAATGTTATTCTTATGGAGGAAAAGAAAAACAATTTATCTCGCTTATTTATGAAAGTATACTGACGAAACTTCATCTGGTTGTGGTCTTTTGGTATTTGCTCAAAAAACTTTTTGCCAAAGACTCCCATGGCAGCAAACCTGCGTACCAAGCCCCATGTTAATCTTATGGATGATAACTAAATACTGTGTCTCCCTTAATTATAAACATAAATTAATAAAACTGGTATATGACTTCACCTAGTTGAGTTATATTCATATTAGCATAAAAACCCATTTTTTGTGTTCCTTGATGCAGCAAACCCTCGTACTTAGCCCCAATGTTATTCTTATGGAGAATAATTAAAATTGTATATATCGCTTATTTGTGAATATATATTTTTTGTGAAACTTGGTAAGTGGCTTTATGAAGTATTAAGACATTAATGCATCCATTGTAAATTCGCTGAGTATGCAGGTTTGCTGCAGTGGGGGTATTAATATGTAACTATGGTAATTGAAATCATAAAAATTTTAAATTTCAAAATTTTGACTTTTTAAATTGTATTAAATAATTTGTATGAATTGAAATTAAATAAATTGTAATATAATTGTATATTATATATAATTGTAATACAATTATAATTGTATGTATAATTGTAATTTTATAATAAATATAGTAATTTATATAAACATACTATATAGAACGTTACTTAGAAATATTACTTTGACACAAAGGTGATATCGTTACGAACCGTATGCTCAGTCTCACCTGAATCTTTAAAGTGGATTTACGATGTTGTAAAATTCTAGTTGCAGTTATTTCTAGCAAACTCCTTTTTACATTATAACCAACCGTAGAAGTTATGAAACGCCTTAAAAGGAGTGTTTATATGTTTTAGGAAAATTAATTTTGTGTTGTTTAATGCTCTAGGTGATTCCTTCTCATAACTGAATATAATAATACGGTTCAAAGACTTTTAGAGATAGTTGATAGTTATAAAAGCTAATCCCATTCCTATTACACGAGCATAGTATACCTTTGGGCAGTGTCAATAATGTTCGTAATACGTTAGTTTTAATACAAACTACTAACATGTGTCATAAATCTCTGATAATTACAGTAACATCACGACATAAAAAAATGCTAACAATGGGTAATATGGGAAATTAATTGTCTTGCAAAAAGATGTCCCTTCATGTTCTACAACTGACACCCACTCTTGTTATTGTATTGTTGATTTACATGTGAAAATATCAATGGATTGAAATACAATATTGACAAACGAAAAGTCTTTTCAAGAGTATTCAACAGATAAGTAAAATTATGTTTAGGTAAAAAAATATCAGAGAGGATTATTATGGTTGCATACCTTGTCTCTAAAATCTGGATTTACTTCCTTTTGAGCTGAAGTAGTTAACTATGTCTCGTCTAAATTGAATTTAAATCAAATCACGATTGTTTAAATATTTTTTAGTTTTTCGAGTTTGTATTGCATTTACAACTATGATCTGACTTGCCACTACACTACTAACTAGTCGAGTGCGCAGTCTGGTAGTGAGTTGACGTGTGAGAGAAGTTTCCCGTTTTTGCCGTCAGCTTGGAGGCAACGATGCAAAACAGGTAATGTATTGTCAGTTTTACAATTGTTCGTGTATATAAATGTTGTGATGGTGAATTGTATTTGAATTTTTGTATATATTTGTCATTTTTGTGTTTGTAAAAATAAAAATGTAAAAGAAAAATATAAGAAAATAAAACAAATTTAGGTTAGTTAGGTGTAAGAACTTGATATTTAGATGTAAGTAGGGTTCACTTGATACGGGAGGAGTTTCTTTACCTCCCGAAACGTAGTGAAGTTTTAAACACTATAAGCAATAGGTAAAGTCCAAATAAATCAAAAAATAAATTATAATAGTTCAATACAAAAAAGTTATAAGTTTCAAAACATCAAAAATATTTTCAATGGAAATTTAACATAAAAACAAGTACACATCTAAATACATAAATAAAAGTCGGGTTTAGTTAGTGATACCAAAAAGCTGTTATAAGGATTATACATAAACATACTTGAAAAGCATAAACATATGTTCATTATGGAACTTACAAAGCTACTTGAATGACAACTCAAACTCTCTTTACGATGCCGAAGTTAGCTCTATATAAAAATAGGAGAGTAATCGTAGCGGACAAGCTCATCCTGGAGGCGAGTGAGCGAAGCGAATAAGCTCATTTTGAAAATGAATGAGCATTTGACATAAAACTAAGTCAATAAGATTAGGACAGGACAACGCCTGTCGGGCCGGATATTTTGAAATACAGATACAATCGTATTTTACAGTGTTTGGGTCGGTCTTAATATTTTAATTTAATTATGTGTAGAATATCATATTGCATCGCTCATTGTTCTCCAAGATTTACACATGTAAGGTTGGCGTTCCATTTATCTTTAGCCAGTCCCCTGACGAGACAATCAATGTCTTATTCTCTTCTTGAAGACATATGGGTCTTATTTTCTTCCAAACAATTATCATATTAGAAGGATTATTTTACCGATTAAATGGCATACTTGAGAGTATAACATGCGTGACAAATCTGTCCAGTTGGATATATTCTTGATTCTAACTATAACACAATGATCAAAAATGAAAACAAATAAATATGGTGTTAGAGCTATTTATGTTTGTCAAATGAAAGTTTAAAATTTGTTTGCACTTTTACAACGGGTTTCATTTTCAAATGTTTTTTTAGTGACATGAAAATTTATTTTAGCAGTATTTTCCTATACTTATTAATAAAAATATTCTAGCATATTTTCTAATTTCGAGACTTAAATCAAACTTAAGTAAACAAATCATCACTTAGCAACTTTTTCCAGTGTTTTGTTATATTTTCTTTTTTAGTTTACAACAACTACAATTGACGGTTACTATATGTTTATTTTTTGCTATATCATATTTTTGATTCGTTAAAAATTTTTAATCTGTAAATATACAGTTTTAGAACATAAAACATATATTTATTTCTTCTTACTAAATGGTGTTTTTTAACTAATAATATGTCACTTTGGCAAAACTTTCAGGTTTCAGACTAAAATAATCTTTATCTATAATGTAAGTTTAATTAAATAGGTACCTAAAATGCATTCCGTTAACATAAACTTCCCCTTATTAGGCCTACTTCATAAGATATTATGTATTTAAGATTTAATTTTATAATCTTTGTTCACCTGTAGATTTAAAATAGTGAGTACCTAACTCAATGATTCATTATTAATTTATCTAAAGTAGCTAATTCGTTTTTATTATTTTTTATTGTTAGCTAGTGTGATTATTTTTGATTGTATAATTTCCGTTTAATTTCAATAAAGCAAAAGGGAGCAAATCAATAACGCTAACAATAAGGCATAAAACATCTCGACCGGCATTTATTTCGTTGTTTTGAGCAAATATATACTCGTGGTACTCAACATTAGATAAATGTGCTCTCCTCATATGTGCATACCCATATTGCAACGTACAATAAATCTTTTTGTATTCTTTTTATTTGGCACCATTCCATTCTATTTACTATTAATCAAATCTAACTCTATTTCTCACGTTTATTTATGTAAAGCATCAATCCACCATCCACATAATAATCTTCACATTATAATCTTCTAAGTAAGAGTAAATACTATTTCAAACCAGACGTTTAGTGGTAAATTAGTGAGTTGAATAAAGGTTATTGATTTTGCTGTAAATTTAATTTGGACAACCCAAACATACTTTTCTTGCACAAAAACCTTGTCAGTTTATTTTGTGTTTTACTTTAGTTTTAAAAACAACAATAAACAGTTTGTGGGGCATGATCCCGTTGCTTTTACGCTCCAACAATCTAGTTAATTGTAGAGGTCCTAAGACCTTAAAGAGGTCTTAAGGTTGGTATAAATAAGTCTTAAGGATGATTGAATAATAAACACCGCCTTGCCGCAACTCTCTGTATTGACAACCTAAGAAATAAAACCAAACTAATCTTAGTTATTTACATACATGCTTGTTTTTAAATCTAGCACTAAACAGTTATAACTGACTAATTTCATAACTCAATTACTTAGAAAGGTTTTATTAAATTTATTTTATAAAACAAAACATTGTTAGATACCTCTGCTGATCTGAAAATTTACTTTACAGTGTATTTAGTTTTAGATTTATTCTTGGTACGCATGTTGGAAACAGTTAAAAAGGTTCGATCATTATATACATTTTTTAAATTTGACCATCTTGATAGCCTTGGAAAAATGGAAACCAAAAACCCTAATCTAAATTTATACCTTTATATGATGTTGATGCAGTTAGTATTACACGTTTTGGTCTTATAAAAACAGACATATCAAATATATAATAAGATAATAATAAGTTTAGTCTTATGGGTCTGATATACACTCGATTTATAAACAATGCCTCATTTATTATCACTGCTATGCAGGAATTGTTGCGGAATTTGTCCATAAACTCGTTATAGGTGGTTATGTTTACAAACATTTTAAACGGAACAATGGACTATTAGATTTGACTATTAGATATGGACTATTAAAGAATAAAGGTTGTCATAGTAGTACAACCAAACAAACAACTAAGCCTAGTAGGTATGTGAGGTACATCAACACAGTTTGCATATAGAAAACTCTCAGCAAAACAAAAATGTTTAGGTATGTACAGTTTACACGATTACTATTAAATTAACATATTAACTGAACAACGGCTTGAGGTATTATTGTTATGCCTTGCGCTAAGATAAATGACGTCCTGGCGAGGTCATAAGTGTTAGCAATTGGCAGACAAAGAATGATTAGCTCATTTGCTCAGTTATACTTGAGCTTTATCGTATAATTTAGCACTAAACTAACATCAGATGTTGTGACGTTTCACGTAAAGGTTAGTTTTTCAAGGGGTATTGTTAGTATACTCAAAATATGTCAGGGAAACATTTAAAACTAATAGTTTAGTACGGAAAATCTCTTATTAGTAACAAAGTTTTTGTAGTAATATCTAGTGTTTTGTTATAAAGTAATTTAAAACATGTCGCAGTACAAACCTTAAGCTCATGTAGTCGTCGTTTTATAAACTACAGCACGTTGCACGAGTGAAAACCAGGCCTTCCAAAAGACTAGTATTAATTTTAACATTGGGGTTATGTACGGCTTGGTTTTTCAATCGTGCAACTTACTGTACTAGTTGTCCTGTTGGTTGAATTCGGGCAAGTCTGTACCCTACAAAAGGTTACTTTAGTTGTAAACAAACATAACAAAACATCTGATATTAAAACAGATGATAACATCATAGGCCCACTGTCAATAAACACGTAGTATAGACTTCCACCGTCGGATAGCGCCTCTGTTGCAAAAATTCAGCCCATTACTGTAGTTAGATGATGCCTTTTCTTAAAGTTCTGAGACCTATTAGCAAATCTAAGTAAAAATACCTTTAATTTGACACCTCAAACGTTAAAATCTGTCTAGCCGTTATCGAGTTATGACTGGGAAGAAAAACACCTTGCATATTGATATATAGATTGAGGCGCTTTTTCCCGCTGTCTGCAACGTCTTGTCACGTTCGTCTCTCACTTGTCGCATTTCATACCTTTCCTCGTCGAGCTGTCAGAGTCAAGAGATTTTTACTTTTTCTTTATACCTTACTTTTTAGGTTAAATATGTCTTACGCTGCTTTTAAAGACTTTGAGATTGTGTCTAAGCTTTACTTTCAAGCTTTGTTTTACTGTACTTCTACTCCTGCCACTTAAAGAGTTCTGCTTTAATTTTTCTGTTTAGCAAATCTATAAGTATAAGCTTCCCCTTTTCACTTTTAAATTGACACATAAAATATACATAAATGTCATCTTAAACATAAAAGACAGTTGCTTATACAATAATGTGTCAAACAAATCTAAGAATACAATAATTATATCAAAGACAAATATATCTAACTGATTTTCCAGATCCAAAGTGGGAAATCATCACTTTCCTTATTCACAGCTGATTCCAAAAATAGCTAATTTCGGCACAGTTTTATGACAAATATTTTCCACCTGTACATCTTAGTTACTTTTTAGTTTTTGAATATTTTACTTTATTATATTTTATGTGTTTAAAACTGCGAGGCATTAAACAATGCCAAGACAATATCTTGCGTGACTTCAGCCACTAATGTCAGCGTGACACATGTCTAGTGTTGAGACCGGGGTCGCGTGATTTCTGACGATATCTTGACTTATGACTAGCTTTGTGATATACTTGCCTAATTATTTATGCCCACCTAAGTTTTATCTTGTATATTTTTACTTATGTAACGTGTAACAGTGTTTTATTCAGACGAACTCAATGCGTAAGGCCTAGTTTGGCCTTTGGTCAACAATACTACAGTGTGTGCCTTAAACACATACTAAATACAGTTTAATAGACTTAAGAACTACTCTTCCTTATGAAACATAATATGAAATATCTTAAAGTTATACCATGTTTATCCTATTGTGCGTGTCAATTTTTTAAAACGACACATTTTCTATGGATTCATATTTATAAATAAATACTGATATATTATTAAACCATTATAACATTAGTGTGAAAGCTTAAAACATACTCCAATACTAAATAAATATACATCTTATATACTAATATATTGAATAGAACCAAAGAATCACTAAATCACTATTGCTCATTGATAAAGATCAAAATGAACCGTTTAATATACAAATCCTCCTAATAGGACCACTTTGTATGCCTTAAACCCCTAGTCGTTCCACAGTGTTGGGAGATTTTCCTTAACGGTCCTTCAAAGTGTGTCCTTATTGATACCAGTACTAAGCTGTTTACTTCACTGACTTTCTTTACAATCATTGCTAAATCAAATGTACTCTCTTTCGAAGATTTTACAACAGAGAAAACGGAAAATCATCTTCTAATATTCCGTTTATACTTATAATTGGTAGACTGTCCTAGATTTGTTATCTATGATTTTTTTACCTACAGAACCATTGCTTAGACATTAGGAATGTAATTGATTTAATTAATGGTACAGACGAAAAGCATGCATACATACTCTTTCAGAATTTCTTTATTTCTGTATGCACAATGCCCGTCTTCATATGATAAACAAAATTATATCAAACCCCACAAAGTGCATAGTATTAGAACACTAAGAGCTACAGCCTACTTCCTCATAAATAAGTTAACTAAGCAAAATATAAAAAATAAGTTATTATTACCAGCGCAGTGAAAACCTTTTTTGATAGAATCAAAACTTAGCACTAATTCTAGCAATTCAATAGATTCAGTTTATTTTATTATAATATCAATTCTCCAAATATTTACATTTACACACATACTGGCAAAACGAGAGCCAAAAATTAAACAGATAAAAATTATATCAAAGTATTAACACATAAAACAAATGGATTATCATGTTGGTATGGGTCATAATATATTTAAAGGCTGGCAGTTCTACTTCAGTAATTTAACAAGGTAATTATATCTTGATACATAAACATGGGCTACTTGACCTGATTCAACCTATGGCAGCTAGGGCGGGGTGGTGTACCTTACACTCTCTCTGTGTTGAGTAAGACACGAACAACTGCGGCATTTATGAATAATATAACTTTAAACATGTGTTGCATTGCTTCTTCGCGTCGTGCGCCGCTTCAAATTTACATTGCGTATGTTTTATCGCCTCAATCGTGTATATATTTTCATTATCTGCAACTATTGTTGCATGGTTTCGTCATACTGAAAATACTTAAAGTACAAAACGTTTAACTGTAAGGACAAAATTTAGTTACAAAATATTGAGGTTAACGTAGTGTGCGGTTACCAACTGTATGGAACATTGGATTTTTAGAAATGGTTATTAATGAACAAAATTTATATGGTTTTGATTTGGAAAAAATTGTTATATTTTTTTATGGACACGTGTTATAAAATGGTTTACTTTACTGTGTTTAAGTGTAAATAAAATACAAATATGTACTTAGTATTAATATACATTGAGATATTTTTTTATAATTTAAAATTAGTAAAAGTATTTTTCTTGGAATCAATAGCTTTCGTGCTTGATAAATAATTCCCGTAAGTTGTGTACCTGATATGTAGCCTCTATACTTTGTAATGGCAATTTAAGTACACAAACAGCCAATTAGCAACAACACGTTGGATCTTCAATGTTGTATCAGTTCCAAGTATAGCAGCGGTTTTAAACCGATCACTACATGGCGCTTGTTACCTCACCTTTTGTTCATGTAATTAATTGTGAAACATTAGTATCTAACGTTTTTAGCTTCCACACATCGTCACGTCGTCTATGTGACTTCTTGCCGGTTCAGCTGATTTAGATTTGTATAGCATCATACAAGTTTATTGATTTGCTCGTAAAGTATTAAGGTAGTTATATAATTGTTATACTGAAGGACACAGAAGACATTTTAAATATTAAATTTAGGGAAATTCATCTCTAACAAGATTTTTATGATTAAAAGTATTATGAGGCGACTGAAGTTAATGATCTAATGGCAAAGCCAAAGCGGAGAAGAATAAAGGTTAACTTCTGTAATATTTTGTTGTTATTTAGTATAACTTTGGTAGTTAAACAAACTGGTTTCCATACAAAATTCCTACAAAAGTGATAAACTAACGAGCAATTAGAAAATAACATTTTATCCCGTCTTCAGGTGGTAAAAATACCTGAGAATAATAAAACTACATAATACTTAGTTGCACAATCCAGGAAAACTTGGTAACACCAAAAAGCTAAAACAGAAAACTGTAATTGCAGCCAAAATAAACATAAAATCAAACCGAACACAATAGCCAGGTGACTCATGAAAGACTGTAACGTCTAGCTTATTTGCTTGGATTGCTTTTGTTTTAGATTGAGATAGCAAATATATAGACCTATTTAAAATTACACTTTTTTGACGTATTATTACTCTCCGTATTTGTTTATTCAGGGAGCCTGAATACAGAGACCCTCGTACTTTATTGATAAAACTGTTTCGATGAAAATTAGTTTTAATATGTAATCTTACTATAAATCCGAATATTATCTACCGATTGGTATTAGTAGAGGGATGGGAATGAAAAGAATTCGTTAAGATTACGCCTAAACTAATATGTTTAGTTAGTACACTTCCTTTAATATAGATTTTTAACAACAACAAAATAGTGTTTAATCCAACCAACAAATATCTAACGATAAATCAAATAAAATCAAGTCCCCTGTTTGTAGACAAGGAAGTTTAGGGAATTCAAATCGGGCTTATTTGGAGTGTTTGTAGCTGTAAGCATTTATGGCTTCCTTTACACCTTGTGGTGGTTATTTTTTACAATACTTTGACAGGATAATATTATTCAGATTTTTTCTTTAATAAAATACAGTTAAAATACCCTTATTATATTCAATAATTATAGTAACGTGGCTTAGTACCAAAATATATTGAAGTATAGTTTAGTTCTGAAACAATTGTATAATCCCGTTGCTATTGTAAAGAGGAACTTGTTTGTATATTTTACTAACAAGCATACTTTAACCTAGGTTATAAGTTTAGGACGGCATTAGTCACTCGTGAGTACTGTAAAACTGAATTAGCTCAATGGGCAAAATAATCACGGATTGAGATTGTTAATTATACAACTAAAGATAAATCGTATAACTTGTTATACAAAACTATATCGTTAACAAGCCAAATAAGTTTCACTGTACTCAAATATATATTCACATTCTTTACATATCTATGAGATTAATGTTACTGAAAAGCTACCTACATACGGATCGCAAAATTGTACTAAAGACCATTCGGATCGGCTGAATGCATCAGTGGTCTGAAGCCCGCGCTCTCTTGCATGTTCATAGAACGTTTTATTTCTAAGTTTGAATATCTATTTCATATTTTCTAACTACAAGCGACAAATAGTGTGTATTAATATTTCTTTTTGTGTTTATAGACTACTATAGCAACTTATTTTTGCCATTAATAAAACTTAACCTGACTCATTAAAATAAATTAAAGGTCTCTTTATAAACTTAATAATCTCTAAACACTTCAAATGTAATTTGTATGATTATTATCCTAAATTAAAATAAATTCAACCAAACTTCAGGTATTGTTTTTAGCGAATTTCCCCTATAGGGAAGAAGCTATTACCGTAGGTCTCATGGTAAGACTTAAGCCCGAGACCATGATAACTTTTCGTTTTGAGGTCCCCAGATGCCAAAAACACCATTCGTTCAAACTTTTATATATGTATATATATATATATATATATATATATATATATGTGTGTGTCCGTAAGCACGATAACTCTCGTAAAAAAAGTCCGATCTTAATAAAATTTGGTACAAATATGTAAAGTACCATTTATTTGAACGAGTTCGAAAACCAGACAAATCGCACCAGACGAAGGGGGGTTTTTGGGGAGTTTGGTACCCCAAAAATGGGTTTTTTGGGGTTTTCACATGTAAATTTTATTTAAATCAAATTTTAATTTATACCATTAAATTCAGCTTAAAAAACAAACAATTTGGTATTTTGATCATTGCTCTACGTCAATTGGTTACTGAGATATTACAAGTGCTAAACACAGTACGTTGTCCAATGTTATTCTTATGGAGAAAAAGACAAATTTTATATCTCGGTTATTTATGAACATAAACTGACGAAACTTGGTATATAGCTTCATCTGGTTGTGGTTTGTTGATGTTTGAACAAAAAACCAATTTTTCATCTATGGTTCCCGAAGCAGCAAACCTAGGTACTCGGTCCCCATGTTATTCTTATGGAGAATAATAAAAATGTTATATATCGCTTTTTTATGAATGTATATGGATGAAACTTGGTATGTGACTTCACTTGGATGAGTTCTATTGATATTTGTATAAAAATCAATTATTTTTTGTTCCTTTTTGCAGCAAACCTGCGTACTCATCCCTAATGTTATTCTTAAGGAGAATAATGAATATTTTAAATATCGATTATTTATGAATATATTTCTTATGAATTCTGGTAAGAGACTTAATGTAATATTAAGACATATATATTCATTGGAAATTCGCAGAGTACGCAGGTTTGCTGCGACGGGGGTATTTATATCGTTCCACTTATGAAAGTCTACCCTGGTTTCGGTTTTAGCGAATTTCCCCTATAGGGAAGAAGTTATTACCGTAGGTCTCATGGTAAGACTTAAGCCCGAGACTATGATAACTATTCGTTTTGAGGTCCCCAGATGCCAAAAACACCATTCGTTCAAATTTATATATATATATATATATATATATATATATATATATATATATATATATATATATATATATATATATATATGTGTCCGTAAGCACGACAACTCTCGTAAAAAAAGTCCGATCTTAATAAAATTTGGTACAAATATGTAAAGTACCATTTATCTGAACGAGTTCGAAAACCAGACAAATCGCACCATCCGAAGGGGGGTTTTGGGGGGCTTTTGTACCCCAAAAATGTTTTTTTTGGGGGTTTCACATGTAATTTTTATTTAAATCCAATTTTAATTTATACCATTGAATTTAGCTTAAAAAACAAACAATTTGGTATTTTGATCATTGCTCTAGGTCAATTGGTTACTGAGATATTACAAATGCTAAACACAGTACGCTGTCTAATGTTGTTGTTATGGAGAAAAAGACAAATTTTATATCTCGGTTATTTATGAACATAAACTGACGAAACTTGCTATATCACTTCATCTGGTTGTGGTTTGTTGATGTTTGAATAAAAAACCAATTTTTCGCCTATGGTTCCCGAAGCAGCAAACCTAGGTACTCGGTCCCCATGTTATTCTTATGGAGAATTATAAAAATGTTATATATCGCTTCTTTATGAATGTATATGGATGAAACTTGTTACGGTATGTGACTTGACTTAGATGAGTTCTATTGATATTTCTATAAAAATCAATTATTCTTTGTTCCTTTTGCAGCAAACCTGCGTACTCATCCCTAATTTTATTCTTATGGAGAATAATGCATATTTTAAATATCGCTTATTTATGATTATATTTCTTATGAATTCTGGTAAGAGGCTTAATGTAATATTAAGACATATATATTCATTGGAAATTCGCTGAGTACGCAGGTTTGCTGCGACGGGGGTATTTAAATTGTTTACTATAACTGCAAATAACAGAGAGTTGCAGTATAAGCAAGATTGCATGTAATAATAAAGGTTGCGCTGCAACATATATAACATGTTTTATTTTAATTACAGCTTTTTTCATGTGGACTACTATATTCTGTTGAGAATTTCCAGTTCCAAATCCACAGCCGGACGCGCGGGTCAAATTGGCTTAGCTCGTTATCATTAGCCAGTGGCCATCGCGGACGTGACTCGTGTTCTGGAGGGTTGATCCGGTTAACATTTAACATAGGGATTACATGTAAGATCATTTAAATGATTAATAAATCAAGCTATACTTAATGTGTATCTTCATGACTTTAGTTTTAAAATATATGGGTGGATTTGTATGTACGTCAAACAGTCTCTGTTGTTTCATTTATTCAGGATGTTAATAATAAGCACACTGTGATTAACAATCATAATTCTTGGGAACCCAGTCATAAGATGTCAGTGATCATTGGTTGTAAATTTCAGTTAATAGAGGGATTTTGATGTAAATTTCATTGCACAAGTAGATAAGTCCAAGGGGGGGGGAGTAGCTCGACGACTGCGTAAAGTTCCCCTAGAATCTAGACGATCCTTATAAACTGTAATGTAGAAATGGAATTATTACGAAGGGAATATGCAGATATATGACTTATGGAATTCATATATTAATTTGAGGAAATTGGTCTAATAGTACTTTTAAATAAAGTAATAACAAATTATTATTTAATTAATAGGCCACGCAAGTACATTTTGAACATGGTTTGTGTAAAAAGAAATAGTATTGAGCCTCTGGTAAATAATTAATAAAATGTTACATAGATTGTGCAAATGTGACTGCTTGGATGTGGAAAATGAATAAGTATCTTCTTCTTAGTATTTTTAATTAGTAATATACATTTCCGTTAATTTAGCAAGACAGGTTTAATGGTTTAAACTACTTTATATAATCCACGTCAGATTGTTCTGAGTGGTGGATATTAAGAACACGTAAATAAACTTCGTAAGTTTATCAAAGATTACAAATTAAGCTGCAAAAATTGCAGTTTATAGGGAATTATTTATACTTAAGGAGCTCCCGAGTTTAAGGTACGAAAGGGCAAGGGAATCTCCAACCGTCATTACGATCTAAGCCCCTACAATCCCTTTGATGAACACACGTGTCCTTTGAAACCCTAATACAAAATTTGAGTTTCAGCTGTAAACATTAATCCTTTTTTACAATTTTCGGATTTATATGTAAATACAAATAAACAATTAATATAATTGAACAATCAGTTATAATTTTTAAGAATTGATTTTATTTATTTATAGGAAGGAATTGTCCTTATTTAAATTGTTATAGCCTATATTATTACTAAGGTAAAACATATAATAAATAACAAAATGAAATAGTTATAGAATATAAAAAAAAACTAAACCAGATGCTGGTTAAAACAACAAACCAACGTTGTTTCCCATAGAAATAACGGATTAAAAGCAATTTGCACAGATTAAGTATAGTTTGCACATTTTTGTAACCCCTCTTTTCAATAATATATTAACGTTTTCTGTTATATATATTGTTTTATATATACACAGAGTTAATAAAATATTAAAATTTTATGACCGTTTTTTTTTACAATATAGGAGTGTTTTAGACAGAGTGAAAACAATTAAAGTTGACCGGTTGTCAAGATTAATGTGTGAAGTTAGCTAACGATCAGCTGTAGACCAGAGTTCGTTAAAGGTAAAACCTCGTCATCAATTACTGACAAAGACAAGCTGTTCGTGAGTAGAAATTGACGAAAACAGTTAAACAAACAATAGTTTTATATCCTCTTCTTCTTCAAAATAAAACTACGCAAGGAATTTTTATCGTGACTAGGTTATTAATATACTAATTATTGTTATTATCAAATTCAGTGTGAATCAGTTTTATCTTTCGATTTAATCGTATTTGTTTTATTTGTCCATGCCATGCTAGGAAGTGAATCAACAAAACTATATGTATTATGTTATAATCAGTTTTTAATTATTAATTTACTACGGTATATATACAATTTATGTATGCTTTATCGACATATTAATTGCATTTTAACTTGCCTTTTCAATAACTTGAAAAGTATTTGAAAAACATGCAATAATTTGTTGTCAACGTGAATGTTAACTTTTTACAGTTTTTAGATGAGGTCAGACTTAGGAGCTTTAGGATCCGAAATCTTCTTACCTTCGGGAAGCTTAAGTAGAACCAGTTTAGTTATAACAAGGAATAGAAGCTTAATTCACTTACAACTTCCAATTTTTATTTACAAACTTATTTTCCAGCAATTTAATTGTAAACAAAATTATGTGCGGTCAACTACTTCACTTTCTTCAATCAGAAAATATCTAATTGAAAAATAACGTGTGGTTTACTAAGTAAATTAGGTATTCCTTGAAAGACATGACAAATTCTTTCATAGGCCATATTATTTTTAAGTCACAGCAGATAAGCAAGTAGGTTCAAATACTGTAATAACAGTATTTACAGTTTGAACCGTTTACCGAGGAATTATGCGCACTGAACAATTTATACGGCTAGAGGTAGGAACTTAATTAACGGTATTTGGAAACTTAAATATTTTTTTCAAATTAACAAAATTGTATACAGTAATATGTTTATTTAACGAGGGGTGGTAGTGTTAGTCATCTAACACGTTGCGTGCCGGACGCCCAGCAAGGTGGAAGGGCCCTTCACGTGGGAGGTCAGGCTAGCGTTCGTGTTAGGTCAGGTAACATCACTTGTTTCTTCTGTTTTAAAAATAACATAATCGTAATGTCAGTATCGAAATTATATGCATGATTTATCTTTAAATTTCCGTTGTCATAATTGATTTCTAAAAATGAGAAGTAAGTTCGGCCTCACAGTAATAACTAACATTCAATTTTGCCATTCGTAGTCCTTTATATTTCTGTGTTTAAAATACCCATAACACACTTTAATCATGACCACAACACAGATCTAAGGGCACATACGATTTTTAATTATTATTTTTCTTATACTTTGTATATAAGTTATTACTTTGTAAATGTTTATACAGTTTACTAAAGTCAATGTGTATATCTAGTTTATGGTTCAAGGTCAGCATTTTACCTCTAGGCAACCTAGCCAATATTCGTTTGTTATGAAATGTTTACAATTTTAATTTAACTGTTTTTTATATAGAGCTTATTGAAATAAACAACTCATACATAAATTGTTATTATAGTAATTTTAAATACATAGAATACGAATGTATTCAAATTAACTTGTTATGTCATCGGTATCAAAATTTAAGTGTTAATAATATCTTAGTAACTCCATAATCGTATAATAAAAACGATTCTCCCATTGTAAAAAGTAAAGTCAAACCCTCAAATTGTTTTATACAACCAGGGAGCTCCTTTTGTTGTTCAGTTGTCTATTCATAAGGGATGGCCAGCTTTGACCACAGCTAATGCGCATCGAGGGGGACACATGGGGCGGCCTTTGATGCGTCTAAGGGTGGCTTTACACGGGGCCAGGAGAAGTGACCCTATTGGTTCGATCCTTACCATATATTTTATAAAGATGGGACACGTGTGCACCTTTTAGGAATTTAAAAGTGACATTTAAATACCCCAAAAACTAATACTAAATGGAATTTAATACTGAAATTGCAAGGCATCATTTAAAACATTGACCATTTAAATATTATTTTATTTTTATTCCGTTTATCACTACAATAGATAGTTTCAATGAAAGCACTTATTTATCCGTTTTATATGTATGTATAAAAATGTAATAACCATTTCTATTAGGCAATTTCAACCCCTCACCAGCCGTGTCGAGATATTCTTCAAAAGTTGTAATGTGTCATCTGGTGACAAACTGGCATACAGAGAAGGCAAACTAAAAAGTATCTAAATCATCTAGGAAGTTTTTTTAGAAGTAATTATAGATTAGTACACGGAACCCGGAAAGAACCATGGTAACCATTTGTTTATTAAGTTGTCATTTCCAGGTTTCTAACTAAATTTCTCTAGGTCTACGTGTGATCCCTCAAGGTTTACTGTTGATCCCCAAAAATCTAGCTTGGATCTTGTAATGTCTATTTTGGTCCTTAAGGGCATAGTTTTGATCCCTAATTATTTAACTTTATCCCTCATGGTTTAATTTTAATCCCCCAAGATTCAGTTTTGAACTCTGGAAGTATATTTTGATCCCTCAAGGTTTACTTTTCATTCCTAATATCATCCTATGTCAACTTTAGATAATTCATTATTTAGTTTTGATCCATCAAGCTTTTCTTTTGATTACCCAAGATATAGTTTTGATAATTCAAGGTCTCCTTTTGAGAACCTGCCTAAATAATCAGGTTAAAAACACACTCGCACCTTCAAAAAATTAAAGTTTTAGAAGTGGTGTTTTTTGTGTATATATATATATATATATATATATCTTACCTAAACCAATAATTATTTAGTTGTTCTATAAAATATACGTTGACTTCGCTTGGTGGTAATTTAAAAGGGCAAGGCCAAAACGATATTATAAAATTAATTGAATGTCTGTAAGACATTAACGATTAATGCTTGGTGTTATACAAAGTCTTTTAGTAATTTGATCCATAGACAAGCAAGTGGCATGCCATTAAACCACCCCTCTAGCATGTGTGGTGAGAGCTACTGTGGATGACAGGGTAATTAATAACAATTACTGATAAACACCCCCGTACTAGAGGACTGTAACATGAAACTAATTAAGAATAGGCCCTAAAATGCATTGAAGGCATTAATTGAATAGCCAGTAACAGTATTTTGTTTTCGACAATTTTTTACGACTACCATTTTCAAATAAATGCAATTTCCAACATGGGTTATGTAGGCGTTGGGCACTTAACAGTATAAGATTATTGTTATTTTATCTTGCAAATGAATTATTGAATTTGCTATGATTTAGTACAGCAAATGAGCTTATGAATTTAGGTTGTCACTCTAAAAAGCATTTTAATGTTTGCACGTTAAATTGAACCTTCTGAAGCAAACAGTTAAACGAAATCAGTGGTAGCTATTAGGTTGTTACTAGTTATAATTTGTTTATATTATATACTAAGCATACTATTTCATATAAGTTAATAAAATAAATAACATTCATAACAGTAAGTGCATAATAAATATGATTGTTGTACCTCAACCGATTTAAGGTATCTTTACAAATACGAATGAGAAGAAACAACCATTGGCAACTAAAGCCTGAAACAATTTTCTACAACAAATCTTTTGACAAAATAAGCTATAATTTTGATAGATATGTTTCGCAATGGAACGTGATACTTGCTGAGTAATCATTTTTAGTTTATAATTTAAATATCGCTTTGAGTACGAGTGAAATTATACGTGATGTTTCAATTGAAAAGATAAATAAACTAGGTACCACAACACTACGTAGTAAATATATGTACATTTATACTGTTCTTACATACAAAGATGGTAGATATACGCAAAAGATGGTGCAATGTGATCTATGTCAACCAGTTATAGGCCTACCGGTCATCTTCAGGCCCAATCAGAGAAATTTTTCTCTGAAATCTTATATTTACCGTCATGTATGAAAATACATCATAAGTCACATACATTTTATTGTTGCGAAACGTAGTATACTTATTCTATATAATTTTATTAAATTAATCAAAGTTATAAATGGATACAAGCCATAAAACAAGTAAGTTGTCCGTTGAGTGGATTAGAAAAGATAAATTTCAGATTACTGTCTACAGTAACGCAACACTGCACTCTTCATGAATGTGAGCTTAAAACGTTTCTTGTGTATCTTGGTTACTCAGGGAAGCCCAGCTCATCAGCTTGTGGGCTTATAAGTGAATTGCAACACTCATGCACTTATTTGTATAATGAAGATATTTTTCTTTATCCTAAATACGATTAGAAGTGTAAAAATAATGCAATAAATGTGACACTGGTAACAGTTCTTCTTCATCTTAAGACTATTATTCATTTTCCTTTTCCTTGGTTTCGTGACAACAACATAAATTACAGCAAAATAAACATAAATAACAAAACTATACGCAAAATATTAAGTTAGAAGATGGGAGAATGTGTTCAAAGGAAACATAAATATAGACATTGCGAATGAGAAGAAACAACCATTGGCAACCAAAGCCTGAAACAATTTTCTATTTAATAAATAAAGCACTCATACAAACATGTTTTTCAACACCTGATTATAGTATAGGAACATTCGTTATTTGATATTGTAGTAATATAGGAAAAGTGGAATTACATTTATACAAACTATAATTGTTAAGAATACTTCGAAAATTAAAATTTAGAAAGGAACATTTGATAGATTTGTAAACCGTGTGGCGAAAATATGTATGCATAGAATAGATAATTTACAATTATTAACTTAAGTACTACTTGGAAACTATTGGATCGCCAATCATGTATAAACTAAATTACATTATGTATACGACATATACTACAGCCTGACATTTAATATCACGGACCTTGCACTTGATTCTTTACCATGATAATCTAAACTGTACATCTATCAGGTGAGGGTGGGGGACGGGATATTACAAGCACTGATGATATCAGTTCTACCGCTAATTCGGTTAGCTTACCGCTACCGCTTGTCACCGAGACGGAGTGTTATTGGGCATTATGGCGCCACCGTCTTGTGTCATTTACCTTGAGAAATACTGCATGGTTCTTATTGTAGTATCAGTCATCTAGTAAACTGATTGTGTCTACACAACGTGACAAAAGTTAAACATATTTTCTTGCTAAAGGTTATACAACACATTTGGACATATCGAAGGATAGTTAAGCCCTCATTATATTTAGGAAGTCGTTTACTTATGGCGAAAACAAATATTTAATTAGTCTGCATTCTTTCCGAAACTAAACAACATCAAGATTTATATAGTTAAATTTTTACTAACAATATTTTAATCATAATTTTACTTACGAGATGAAATTCAAAGTATCCTACAAAATTTTAGAATATATTTACTACCACACTGTCTTCAATTACAAGATTGTCGGATTGTATAAAATATGGTACAAGGTAATCGATTTCGTCCGGTCAACGTCAGGTCCAACTTTAGAATAAAACCATTATGATTACAAAACCTTATAAATAAAAATTTTAGTACAGTGTATTCCATCAGTGGACATATTAATATAATATAATTTATATATGTAATATATAAAATGTATACTATTTTTAATTATTAAATGGTTCATCGTATACTATATTCTATAATGTAAATAAATAGTAGACGTTACCTATCAAACTGCAGGACAAATATAACACTCTCTGCAGAGTGAAAATCCACCTTTAGAAACAGATCGGAGGCTGTCAATTTTTGCCAACTGAACAAACTTAAAAAGGACAGGTCAATACGACTTTGTGGGCGGAACTCTTTTATAAAGGCAAAGTTACTTCAATGCATTTACATTTATTCCGTTGAAATATTTCATATTTTGTTATAACATTTAATGTTTAGTTTTTTACTGAAACGAACTGTTGAGAAATTATTTAATTAGTTTGTTGTTCGATCATTTAAATCTTAAAAGGTCACTGAAGATGGGGTCCATGTAGGAATTATTCTCTATATAAACCGAAGTCAGTAAAGTGAGGATCGGGTGTTATCCCCTTCAAACATTTTTTTTATTTTTAATGAAGTCAGACAGCAAAACTAACGTAATAAGGCGACACGGCTTGATAATTATTTTGAACACAATCCTCGTACAATTTAAACCCAATCTAACTCAGTGAATAGCTTAAGGCGTCCTGCACCAAATTGTTAATAAAGTATTTATCCTATAAGTAACTTATATGAAATTTATGTTTACATATAATATGTTAGTAATGAACTGCATGCTCTCTCTGTAAAGGTTTCCAATGGCATGGTTGAAACCTCAGTCTCCTCAAACGTTATGAATATTATAGGTATACAATGTCTGTGTTAATGTATTAAAATTATAATTTTACGGTGCGGCGCTAAAAGCAATTTCGTTGAATTAGTTTCTAGCCGATAACCCTCGGCTAGGTGATAAGAAGTGCTCGCCGGATCTATAACCAGTGTCAAGATCGCAACTGTGTGATATAACTTTTATAATCACGAACTCTGACCGTGGTAATAGGGGCGAGTCTATGACCATTGACAAGGTCTGTTTAAAAAACTATACTCATGAGCTCTCACCATGGTAGTTCGAAGCCTGAAGGACAGGTGTACTTCAAGTTTCCCCTAGTCCTATCAAAATAAATGAGGAACACTGATGTGAATTGTCATCTACTAAGCGGAGAATTTTATTAAATTTTTGTAGCGAAAACATGAAAAACATTGGAACATACTTTGGAAAAGTTTTTTCAATAATTGTCAGGATAGTTTGTATTAATAAGATTGTTAACCAATAGCACACATGTGCAATAATTGTATTCAATTTATTAAAGGGATAATTAATTAATAAGCAAGGTAAGGTTTAATATATGTTAAATAGTAATGGAGGATACATGAATAACTTTTTATTTTTATTTGTTTACATCAGAATTTTTTTAAAGTTGGTGCAATATGCAAACATTAGTAATTGAAAAATCAAAACTCAAATATAAACAGTTTGTCGTTCAACTATTTGGATTTTACCAATCTTCAGTTTTAATATTATAATGTTAATTGTAGTTAAAATACCGTTTGGGTCTACCAATTTCTTAAATTAAATATTCCAAATTGGATTAAAAATTCATAACAAATTATAACTGTTCATGTAAAAAAATACCAAATACAACAAAAAAACATTTAATTTTAAGCAGCAAAAATACTCTGGCCAAAGCTGGGATCAAACCCACGAATTCTAACGAACGTTGCTCCTGCCTTAGCCCCCTCGGCTATTTTGCGAATTGATATGGTCGGGCCGGAAAAATTATTTCAAAATTTAAAACGGGATGTAATAAAAAAGTCTTACAACACTTAAGATATATTTACACTTATACGGATTCACATACAGACGGTAAACATATACAAAAGATGGTACTAGGCTATCGATTTCGACCAGTCACACCAGTCATCATCAGGCTAATCTTGGCCTGATCAGGATTGGCCTGATGATGACTGGTGTGACTGGTCGAAATCGATAGCCTAGTACCATCTTTTATATATGTTTACCGTCTGTATGTGAATCAGTACAAGTGTAACTATATCTTAAGTGTTGTAAGACTTTTTATTACATTCTGTAAGTAATAACAACACGTAATATGCTAATA
Organism: Allygus modestus; assembly: GCA_963675035.1. Taxonomy (NCBI): domain Eukaryota; kingdom Metazoa; phylum Arthropoda; class Insecta; order Hemiptera; family Cicadellidae; genus Allygus; species Allygus modestus. Next base: position 346,431,392 of record OY776112.1, on the reverse strand, counting down.
AAAAAGTTGTTTAAAATTTAAAACTTCAAATGATATTGTTTTATACAGTTTTTCTACAAGTGGTTATAGTTAATTAGTTAACTGTTTTTCTAAAAAAATTACATCTTTAACTAACCGTGACTGGTTATGAAATTAAAATCGTTTGTATATGTAGTACCCTTAAAAACCGTGTTAACTTTAGAATGTTGGATTTTGAAGGTTTAATCTTAACTCGTTTCCTAAAACTTACTAATAACATATAATAATAACAAAACTATATAATAATATATATAATACTGGCTGTTACCCGGCAGACGTCATGCCTTTGACTATTACCAACTAAAACCAATATCACCAAGATCACCTGCTCAAGTAATCATGTCATTAGCTTTTATGTAAACAACAATATCTTTCCATAAGGTTTATATGGACCCTTATATGGACCCTTTTGGGCCTCTTGGGAGGAACCCAATTGAGTTAGGACAAAATGGATGGCTTAAAAACCTTCTCCGTGAAATTTGACATATATATACACAGTTTCATGGCAAACGGTCCAACGGTGTCAGAGTCCATAAACTTCAAATATATATATACAAACAAACAAACCAACATCCTTTTTTATAAATATAGATAATGTAAATAATTTATACAGTTCCAAGTTTTTACATTATACAACCAAGCTACGCTATGAGCCGTTTTTTTTTATTGTATATCTCTCTAACATAGTGAGTGTATTTTATCGAAAACTAGCTGTTACTCGTGGCATCGTTCGCGACAGTTTAAACAAATGTCAAATTAACAGTTGGTGTTAATTTGCAGATACTGGTAATTTGCAAAACTCTTAATTAACAGTTTTGTTAATTCACAGATAGTGTTAACAGTTTAAACACTATGAAATCTTTGTTTAGTTTTACTATATGACTTCCTTTGCCCTAACTGACAAACAACTACAGCTGGTAATTTTATAAATGATATACTGCCATAAGATTTGCATTGGAATTTACAGGACTCGTGGGGTGAAGCCCTATAATGGCTGAAAAATAAATTGCCAGTTGAGGGCGTAGTTTACCGGGCTATCAAACAAGATCATTCGTGCTGCATTGCCAAAACTCCACAACTGCGATCGGATTAACATTGTAGGGATATTTTTCTATGGTGAAATGGCAACAGTGACAGCATTCAACCATGCTTTTAAGTTTGGATGTGGACATTATCAGGTCCATATGTTAATATGATAAGTAATATATGCTCATGCAAATGTTAGCTTAATCGGTCTTGTAGCTTATGGAACTAAATATAATCATACATCCAAACTTTCACATTTATAATATTAGTGGTATTGTAAACAATAGTTTTAAAAGATTAGATTATACTGTATATACAATAGATTTTAATATTATAAAATTTAATTTATTATTTAACTGTTTGTCTTATACAATTACACCATTAACTAACCTTTGTTGGGTACAGCAAAATTAACCTGTCACAGTATTGGTAAGTCTTTTGGTTATCCAGTGCAACCAACTTCCTTTCCTTGGTTCCTCCTTGTCTCTTCTGGGGCTTGACTCCCCAAGTCCTTGGAGGGAGTAGTGGATCTTCCCTGCAGCCTGGGACGGGTGCCTGGGAGGAAGGGCCCTTATCTGACGGTCTCCGGTCTGCCGGGCTGTGGGAGAACCGTCCTGAGGCCACCCGACCCCTGAGAGGTTGGAGGCTCTGTGCGATGGCGGTCCCTGTCTGGTGGACTTAGGGGGACGTCGGGTTGGATGGAAAATCGTTCTGGGGTGTTGTCCCCCATAGAACCTGGGAGCTGGGTAAGGTCCTCTCTCCCTTTCTGGAGTGAAGCGCAGACTGACCCCTTCCTACCACCTTTCCCATCCCTCTTTTCCCTCTTTTCAGTGGCTACACAATATCCCAAGGGAGACGTGCCTAGCCGTCTATGCCGCGGCTTCCTAATCCCCCCGAAAACAAACAAATACACCACGGTTGCTTATTTCATTCAGTTCACTTTTACTTGTGTATATGTGTACCTTAAAACCTATGTTAACTGAAGAATGTTAAGTTATGAAGGTGTAATTTTAATACTTTTCCGACAAATTAACAACGTACCATAAGTAATAGATGTAGTTCCAAGTTTACATATTAATACAACCAATCAAAGCTGTGAGCCGTTTTGCATTCCAATGTATATCTCTCTAATAACGCGTTTGTATTGCTTAAGCAAATGAAAATAATATTGACAGCTTTGTTCGTAATAACTAATTACAATGTTCAGATGTAATTCCACCATTTGCTTGCTAAGAAAATTCATTATGAGAGCCAAGGAATTTAAATGTTCAACACACTTGTAGGCTACGAGGTGGTTATCAAGATCTTCCTCACGACATACTTGGCCTACGGCTCATCATCAATACAACTCTTATCATAGCGGGGGCTACGTAATACAGAGTGAATGTACAATCAGTCTTCTACTGTATACCTCAGAGACTTTTCAGAAAATTGTTTCTTATATTTATAAGATTTACTGTTGATCTAATTATTTTTATTCTTTTATTCAGCTTACGGTTCAGCCTTATGGTATGTTATTCTTGCTTTATGTTAGTTAGTTTTGTTAAAGTTTAATTTGATTTATTTGCTTAAGTTTTGTTAAAATATGACATCTGTACCAGTTTGTGAACGCAAGCCAACCAGACTATCCCTCATCACGCTCTTGCTTCGTCCAGTGACCAACGAAGCTGGAGCCATGGAGTCCCGGAGGTTGCCCGATTCTGGAACACCGACACGTCCAGTTACAGCGAAGAACAGAGTTGCAGCGACGGCGCCAGCGCAGAGTCAACCGCAGAACATGCCACGCCAACGTCAGGCAAAGTAGGTGACGTGGTGAGGCGCAACACCCTGGAAGAGCTTGAACAGAATCTGTCTGAGGATTATGATAAGTCTAATGGATTTATACCTCCACAAAAGCCAGTGCAAAAGTTCGCAACTATTTTAATTCCTCCACAGCAAGGATTCCTGACTTTTAAACATCGGCTTGACAAAAGAAACAACAAAGTTTTAGTCTTTATGTTTGCATTACGCATAAAAATAATTTCAGAAGCTACAGAAAAAGGTCAAAAACTCGACGGACAATAAAACAAGTGCTACATTATAAGCACTTGAAAAAAATCTTGAAGAACAACTGACAACCATCCAACACAAACACAAAAAAATTCCTATTATGTTCCAACATCTAGTACAAAACCCACTACTGAAACAAGCACAAACCCTCAGAAAACCAACACTGAAACCCAATCAAACTCTTGACCAAAAACGAATTTAAGAACAAAGATAAAAATACCACAAAATATATAAATATAATTAAAACTCCATGGAAACCTACAAATTATTACGTTAGAAAGACGATATCTCCATTGTTCCAAACAATAACCGGCTATATAGGATCCCACATCCAACTTGCATGAGTGACCAATTCTATTTCAATTTGCAAATGTTTCTAGTTTGAAATGGTTCCTCGCATGGTTTGGAAGTAGGTTCAAACATTTTAAGCAAAGTTACAACAATTTATAGTTGTTTTAATTGGTTTAACTTTTACAAAATGTAATTTTCGAAAATATATTGAAACTAAACCTTGTTATAATTTAGTTACTTACATTTATAATTTGTTTTAACTATAGACATTGTTTTTTCTAAATTGTATTCAACCCAATCCCTAATAATTTAAATTGGACACACTTAATGGGAGAGGGGCAATAAACTATAATTGTTTGACCTGTAATAAGGTCTTACACTATTCTAGTTTAATGTTTAACCCCAGAAAATATTTCTCAAACTTGTTTGATACATAGGTATTTTGAGACCATATTTTAGCCACTCTCAAGCCGTGGAAAATTGTTTGCATATGTTTGAAATAGTTTAACTTTGAGAATATTTTTGGTGGATATACTTTTTTGATGCTTCCCAAACTCCCCCCCCCCAAAAAAAAAAGGGTTTTAAGAGATGTAATTAAATCTGTTTCTTCGTCAGTATATCTACAGACCTCACAAATGATGATGAACTTTGTTAAGTAAATGTTAACACTAACACACAGTATCTCCAGAAGTTTTTAAGATGTTCTAATTTCTAGTTTGATGAGTTATTATCCTCCCAAATTGTAAAAGATCTTAACCGATCAAAAAAAAAAAAAAAAAAAAAAAAACGGTTCAACAATAATTACTTGTACGTACTTGTAACACAATATTTTATAAACGGCACCAACTCCAAATCAAAATAAACAGTTGTACAAGTAGGCCTACTTAATTTACATCTCTAATTTAAGACAATTACTGTGTATTTATTTATGTTACGCTCCTGACACTGGCAAATTAAAATAAACACGTAATTGATAAATTCACACTTCTTAGCACGAAAAAATAATTGGAGTCGGTTCTATTTTTTGTAAAAAAAAGTTTATTTCATTATTTTTAGTAAATGTAAAAGTCAATAATCTAAAAGTAATGCAATTTATATTTTCGTAGCTATTAGTTGTGATACAACCTGGTTGAGTGATCCTACTAAAATTGACTGGTTGTTTCAACAACTGTTGTTACTTCATTATTTATTATAAACCACATAAGCCAACATTTAAATTTAGTTTAAAGGCTTGATTGTTTTATAATTGTTTTTAGATCAGACTAGTGCACATTTGATCATAAAGCACATTTTTAATCCAGTTAATCCTAATTTTTGTTTTAAGCCTTCGTGACGTTTTAATCTAAGAGTTTCAAGCAAGCAAGCTTACTCATATTTATTGTTATTAACGTATTTCGACGAATCTTAGGAAGCAAAAAAATACTCCCGTATTGTACCTAGTGATACCAGTTACTGTGGTAGCATTTTTAAACATGTAACAGCATTAGCCTCGCTTGGGTTCAAGGGAAATGCTGCACCAAAACATATGATGGAGGGAAGGGATGGGGTGATGGAGGGACGGTCAACGTACTAGCTCCGGAAATCAAGAACAAATTGAAATGACCAGGCCTACATCCAACTAGGGGAATGGGAGCTGCTAAAGGCAGTCTTAGACATGTTTGATGAATTATCCACAACGATCAGATCCAAGAACACATACTTATTTTTGCAATCACCCCTTTTAGTGCCATGTTCCAGGTGACCAAAGGATACGGGACGTCTTTTAAGATAAATAATTTTGCTGCGATGGCCCTTAATCCTAAGCTAGGCTGAAACGGACCATAAAATGCAGGGTACCGCTTATTGAGCAGGGTTGTCATAGACCTAGTAAAGAAGGAATTTGCTTAATACCGAGCGTACGTAGCTCTGAGCAGGGTGAAAATGGGAGTTAACTGTGTGTCCTGGAGTGAAGCAAACTTCTTAGCAAGTCGATTGACAACAGATCAGTCCCAGAAATGATTAGGCTAAGTTTTATTCCACGACAAAATACAAAATTTCAAGTTTATTTAATGAAATCCTTTAAATACCCTTTGATATAAGTTCATAATGTAATTTTAATTATTCTTTAATGCATTTAGTGGTAAGCCTCACGGTGACTAACCTAATCCTTTCGGTCTCGCAACAATGTCAAGGCAGGGAAAATACCGATTTTTTAGTTTGGAATTTCATACACATACAACAAAGTTATTCGCGAAGATACCGACGGATTGAATCTATAAACTCCTCTTTTTTAAAGTCACTTAAAAAGTTCTATTACAACTCTCATAAGTTTGTACTTTTATATATAGTTAAAGTATCAAATAAGGCCTGTGATTTACATTCCAATCGGTAATTGTGAACATTTTGTTTGCATGAAGTTAGTTGTTGATTAATTTGACACATTTGTATTCCGGACACAGAGGCTATGACCTAAACCCACCCGTTGCAACCCTAAACACGTCCTAGACTGCATTCAGATTATTGATTATCTGAGGAGTCGATAATCAATAAACATCCAAATGAGATAATTCACCTTCAAACCATTTAAAATAGTTGTAAAATATTACATTGTTATGAGTTACAACAACTGGTCTTTAAGATTATTCATTATTTGTTGTGATACTTTATATTTTAAACCGTTATTAATTAGATTTGTTTGTCTGTGCAATTTACCAGACTTTATACATCTAGAAACGAATAAAATATTTTACAGATTAAATCAAGTGTATTTTAGAATTATCTGATTTCAAATATAATTTACTATAATTATCTGTGCATTGAAATTTCTATCTCGAATTTGTTTAACTTGTCACTGTAAGATGGTTCCACCAGAATGTTGACGAATATAAAAGCAAGAACTACTTAACAAATTATTATTGTTGGGGGTTTTAAGTCTTCGTTTATTTTTTGGTGTGGATCATTTATCAAAATAATAGCTAAATAAACGGTAAAAAGGAGGTGGCCTGCCGATAAAATAAATAATTTGAGACATCTTTATATATAATTCTGTAAGCGAAATGTTCAAGTCAAAATTGTGGGAGGTTGACAAATTTCAGGATGATGGGAGAGGGCTTAAAGGTCTTGGTTCTAGGGACTCAGGGAAAATATCAGTATGTTTTCAAAATACCAGCAATCGAGAAATAACGTAAAAAATCCCCTATAAGAAAAGCATGGAGATTTAAAAACATTTGCATTATTTAAATTAAAACATGTGATTAAGTGTATAATTTGTTTACGAAATGACATGTGTTCCTACTTTGAACAAGGTTACGGGATATCGCCCCTTCAAGCCACTAGTTACATGTAAAGTCTATTGCGAATTTATGGATATTGAAACACAAAATTATTAGATGAACCAACTGAGGTAGGGAGTGGAATCGCGGAGCCAAAGCAGACCCAGCATCTAAGGAAAGTTCACCATAACCCGTGAAAGTCTATCAATGCTAAGTAACCGAAGCCTCGTGGGTTATGTGATCAAAAGCCGATCTTCGTATAAGATTTGATTTGAATTTCCTAATAGGATTGTATATTCAAGAAGTTGTGGTACAAAACTCATCTGCTATACTTAACTCATCTTGATAAGGATGACTTGCCCTCTCATGTTTAGGCCTAAAAAATATTGCTTTTGAAGAAAATTGTTTAGAGACTTTGACATTTACATTAGGAATCGAATCTATTTTGGCTTTATATATTTATCTTATTCGTTGATGGGCATTCAAACTGAAATTTTTATTTTCTTGGTTGATTTAGCATTTTTTCAAGGTTATAATGGTTACCATTTGATAATAAATAGATAGTAAAACATTATTTATCTATTTTTTAGTTTGATAGCCAAGTAATAACAAGACAGATTAATAACATCATGCTTAGAAATTATGTTAGATTATTCGAACTCCATTAAAAGTGCATGATTTTGGGGAGTGTCATTTAATTCTCTTCAGTAAATTATTAATATTTTAAAAGTTGCATTCTAAAAGTGAACCGCTTCCGGGAAAAACTGTTTTTTGATGATGCATACAGTTTGCGTGTTACCAGTTATATGTGAAACGCAAGTAAATAAAAACTTTCAAGAATAAAATTACCGGGGTTTAAAAATTGAATAAATTAAACTTATAATAGCTATAAACAGTCTCAAGCGTTATACATACAATGTTACTATTAGTCATTGATTTTGGAGTTGGTAAGTTGCTCTGTGTCTTTTTTTACCTTTTCCCTTACACCAGTCAAAAACCATGATGTCGTCAAAATTTTATAATTTGAGCTTTAGCAGAAATATCCATTTTTATGCGCACTGAAGTAAAATCAAGGTTTTTAAAGTGATTAATGTCTACCTTTCAGACTTGTATGCAATTGTATTAATTTGTAGAGGTCGAGTAAATCCACAATTAGTAGTTCAAATTGTCAGTCCACAGTATATTCAGGTTTTCTTATCTTTTAATTTGAAGGGTTTGGAAGGAATTATCCTATAAAAACCATTATAAGTATATTATATATTATATTATAAGATATTATTGTATTATACATTGTTACTATGTATCGTGTTTAGTTTCCAGGATTTATACAGTTGAAGTACAATTATTCTGGACGAATTAATATTTTAGTTCACATTATTTTATTTACGATAGCATACATCGCATTTAGAATATTATCACAGTTGACCCACGCATTACCGGTAGCATGTTTCATCATTCACGTAATAGAAGCGAATGCATGTAGCTGATTAGCAGTGTTTATAGCCCATGACGTCACAACAGTGGCGGTGCACGGACACGAGTGTGTGTACACTGAACACGAGACGTCACACGTCGACTGTCTCTATCAACCTTATCACGGTGTCTGGCATCGCTAATGATGTGATGGTAGTTACACCATCAACCAAAAAATCACGTAATGATCGGTTTTGTAACAAAACTATTATATCTTAATTTTTAGTTAATATTTATTTACTTTAACGAATTATAACGATTATTATTAGTTACAAGATTTGTTTACGCCTTTGAAGGTTTTGTTTTAGAACTACTGGATTAATACGCCGAAGCTTCGGACAAGATTGTAAGTTAATAGCTTTTTAGTTGAATCATATTTAGAGTTGCCTCATTCACGATATAAGCTATTTCTATGCTACACACAAATATAAAATAATTTTACAACGATAAACATCTTCGGGCTTTATACATATAGTTCTCAAACTTTGGCAGTTTCATTTTATATTTTCTAGACCAACGGTTTATGGTCATGTATGTTCTTAGGCCTAAATATTTTTGAAACCACTATATACAAATTTCAAAAGTTAACTCAAACTTTAAAGAATACTTAAAAATGTTACACGTTAAATACTGAGTTTTCTTAGTAAATTGTCCTGGATTTTAAATACTTAACTAAATTTTCATGATAATTTACACAACTGAGTCCGATTTTCCATATCAAATAATCCCTTTTTGTGCACTCCTCTTGATAGCAGTGTTAGTATCCCCTGCAAGTTATTGATAGTATTGGATCATTTGTATTCCAAACCAAGAATCTAAGACCTGAACTCGCCTATTGCATGTCAAAACGCATAAAGATTAATTCAAATACGGTCTGAGGGGTCAGACACTCATTGCTGGTCCAGATGAAATAATCCTCTTAAAAAATTATCCAGCATGAAGATAATTTAAATTGAGTTCTGTCTTTACCCAAAACACAGTGAGGGCTTTAATTAAGCATGTGTTTGGGTTTCCTACGATCGCTCCTGAATATAAAGTGTAAATAACTTTAAATCGATGAGAAACAAATTATTATAAGTTTGTAAGTAATACAATACCTTAAAACATCTACAATTTTTATCAGGAAACATTATTCAACAATGCATCTATATGAAGATAACTATCTTATAAATTATTTCTCTAGCCTGTTTTTCTGTCAGCCCGTGAGATCTTCCTTATTACTTTATAAAATTACATGAAAACATCTTTTATTTAAATACCCGTCATTTTGTAGTTTATCGTTCCGGCTAATGACGAAAAAGAGATCCCCGGTCTAAAAATGTACCGCTTCTCTAAAATTTGAATAATATAAAAGATAAATAAAGGGAATACTTTGTTTTGACAGGAGCGAAAATTTAAACAAAAGATCATCTGCTCAGCTGACAAGATTTGGTTCGCATTGTGGAACTCCGCACGGGTTGATTAGTATGATTATAATACAATGTTCCATTAGTTTTGATATGACAGTGGGAAAGTTAAATTCATACAACCATAACGAGATGACACATTTGTCATTGTTCAATTTTGGTAATTTCTATAAAGAATGTTGTTTCGATTGAAGATAGATCGCAAAAACAACAATGAAAGTTGTTTTGTTATAAAAAAAGTTTAGGTCATAAGCGGTTATAATTACGAACACAATTATTTATCCAATAGGATGCGATGTAAAGCCAATAAAAGAATACAGCTGATCACCAGATACAATCTGCTGTTTCATATTCAGTGTTTGTACCCAAGCCGTTCAAAGTGCATGGCCTGAACACACCGAAAATGTATAGAGTACTGATATGGAAGTTACATTTAACTTTATGATGAATCTGATATTCGGAGTTGGTGAAGTGGGTCATGGTGAGCATCAAACTATAGCGTTGTCAATAAAACTCTAGAGCAAGCAGATTTATTTAAACAATACTATATTAAACAATTTCTTAAGTAGCATTTTATCTATTGTTACAATTAAACTGGATCCTGATTAATACTATGATGAACATTGACTATAATAATCAATAGTAGTATAAATGTTAAATATAAGTATTCTAGTGTTTTATTTTAGTAAACCCATGGTAGCCGTGGGTGTAAAAGTTATTTGTTATTATTATTTGGACTAGCAGTTAATAAATAATGCCACAAAAATCTGCATAAAAATGTTCTTGCATTTTTGCATTCAAACTCTTACCAACATAACGGGTAAATTTCAATCTCTATTCAATTTAATTAATTTGTAGTTATAATTTGGTACCTAATATTTATATAATATGAAACTGTACTATATTTAGGAACCGTATATTTAATCCAACAATAAAGCTGGGGAGGATTTTAAAACGATTTGTAGAATTTAGAAAGAAACATATTCAAATAAATTTTACTTTGAAATGTATAAATTTATAAATTTATATTTGTATTTATAAATTTATGTGTGTATTTATAAATTTATATTTGTATTTTTAAATTTGTAAATTTAAATTTGTATTTATAATTTGTAAATTTAAATTTGTATTTATAATTTATATTTATAAATTTATTTATATATATATAAATTTATAAATTGATATCTATATATATATATATATAAATTCATAAATTTATATATATATATAAATATAATATATATATAAATATATATTTACATATATATTTATAAATTTATAAATTTATATTTATAAATTTACATTTGTATTCATAAATTTATAAATTTACATCTGTATTCATGAATTTATAAATTTACATCTGTATTCATGAATTTATAAATTTACATCTATATTCATACATTTATAAATTTACATCTATATTCATAAATTTATAAATTTACATTTGCATTCATAAATTTATAAATTTATTTTTATATTTATTAATTTATAAATTTACGTATTTACATATTTATAAATTTATAAATTTATATTTATAGTTATATTTATATTTATATTTATAAATTTATAAGTTTATATTTATACATTTATATCATTAATATCATTTATTTAATTTATATTTATATTATAAATTTATAAGTTTATTTTTATAAATATATAAGTTTATATTTATAAATTTATATCTATACATTTATATTTATAAATTTATATCTATACATTTGTATTTATAAATTTATATCTATACATTTATATTTATAAATTTATATTTATAAATTTATTTTTTAAATTTAAATTAATAAATTTATTTTTATTATTATAAATTTATATAGTTATACATTTATATTTATAAATTTATGAATTTATATTTATATTTGTATTTATAAATTTATATTTGTATTTATAAATTTATATTTGTATTTATAAATTTATATTTGTATTTATAAATTTATATTTGTATTTATAAATTTATATTTGTATTCATAAATTTATATTCGTATTTATAAATTTATATTTGTATTTATAAATTTATAATTGTATATTTGTATATTTGTATTTTTTATATTGGTGTTTTTAAATTTATAAATTTATATTTGTATTTTTAAATTTATAAATTTATATTTGTATTTTTAAATTTATAAATTTATATTTGTATTTTTAAATTTATAAATTTATATTTGTATTTTTAAATTTATAAATTTATATTGGTATTTTTAAATTTATAAATTTATATTTGTATTTTTAAATTTATAAATTTATATTTGTATTTATAATTTATATTTATAAATTTATAGTTCTATAAAATATAAATTTATAAATTTATAATTTTAAATTTATATTTATAAATTTATAATTATAAAAATTTATAATTATAAATTTATATTTATAAATTTATATTTGTATTCATAAATTTATAAATTTACATTTGCATTCATAAATTTATAAATTTTTTATTATATTTATTAATTTACAAATTTTCATATTTACATATTTATAAATTGATATTTACATATTTATAAAAATAATAATTTATATTTGTATTTATACATTTATAAATTTATATTTATACTTATAAATTTTTATAAATTTAAATATTTACATATTTATAAATTTATAAATTTATATTTGTATTTATAAATTTATATTTGCATTTACAAATTTAAATTTGCATTTATCAATTTATATTTGCATTTATAAATTTATATCATTTATGTTTCATGTTTATGGTCATGGTCATGTTCATGTTCATGTTCATGTTCATGTTCATGTTCATGTTCATGTTCATGTTCATGGTCATGTTCATGTTCATGTTCATGTTCATGTTCATGTTCATGTTCATGTTCATGTTCATGTTCATGTTCATGTTCATGTTCATGTTCATGTTCATGTTCATGTTCATGTTCATGTTCATGTTCATGTTCATGTTCATGTTCATGTTCATGTTCATGTTCATGTTCATGTTCATGTTCATGTCCATGTCCATGTTCATGTTCATGTTCATCTTCATCTTCATCTTCATCTTCATCTTCATCTTCATCTTCATCTTCATCTTCATCTTCATCTTCATCTTCATCTTCATCTTCATGTTCATGTTCATGTTCATGTTCATGTTCATGTTCATGTTCATGTTCATGTTCATGTTCATGTTCATGTTCATGTTCATGTTCATGTTCATGTTCATGTTCATGTTCATGTTCATGTTCATGTTCATGTTCATGTTCATGTTCATGTTCATGTTCATGTTCATGTTCATGTTCATGTTCATGTTCATGGTCATGGTCATGGTCATGGTCATGGTCATGGTCATGGTCATGGTCATGGTTATGGTCATGGTCATGGTCATGGTCATGGTCATGGTCATGGTCATGGTCATGTTCATGTTCATGTTCATGTTCATGTTTATGTTTATGTTTATGATTATTTTCATGTTTATGTTTATGTTTATGTTTATGTGTAAGAGATGATTCAAACAAATTGTATTTTTGTATTTTATTTACTTAGGCTTCTCTTCAAAATCTACTACGATAAGTTATGTTTCAACTTGACAAATCATATTGTACGAAAATATGTAATCCATGTTGTATATAATGGCAAATAAAGTTCTTGATTTTTAATTCTTGATCGATTTCGACCTGTCACACTGGTCATCATCAGGCCAATGAGAGAAATATAGCCTTGCATGATCTGTTATATATGTTTACCGTCTGAATGTGAATACAGTATAAGTGTAAATATATTTTTAAGTGTTGTAAGACGTCTATTATTACATCCCGTACGTAATAACAACACATAATATTCTGATCAAAATGTTGTTTAGAATTTATAATAGATCATTGAAAAATTGCAAAGCAGACTATTTTTAAAGTGCACAACCTGTATTACTGGAAAATTTATTTTTTGGAACACCATTCAATAATAAACTCTCATGGTTCGGTAACCATGTATGAAAATATTGATTTATTTATATTTATTTTTATTTATTTTTATTATTCTAATTTATTATTTATATTTTTTCGAACATTTCGATAATTAATACATTGATATTTGGTTTAAATTAGTAGGAGTAAAAATTTGTTTTATTTGGTTGTGCGTGGTAAATTTAACTACCTTTAAAATAAACTTAAAGTTAAATTAAGATTAATTCAATTTAGTTTTTTTATTAAAAATAAAACTAAAAGAAGGAAGAAAATAAATGTAAAGACAAAAAAGAAGATCAATATGAAGAAAAGTGTGTTTGTCATGGTGCGGGAGAGGTTTAGTGTTAAAAAAGAGTCGGTGACTGTTTTTGCCTCTAGCGAAAACTTCACTTTTTTCAAACGTAAGCACACTTTTCTCCTAAACTATTTGCACTATCAATTTGAAATTGTTTACTGGCACACTATGTAGCATTACCTATGATGTTAATCTATTTATATTATGTAACTATAGTAATTGAAATCATACAAACATTTTAAATTTCAAAATTAATTTTAAGATTTAAAAATAATTTATATGAATAGTTTTTGTGTTATTACATTTATAAAAATACATTTAAAAAATTCAGGATCATTTGAATGATAGTTTTTTGTTAAAGTGCACCAAACGTTCTGCATTTTAACATACGCGGCATAGGGAGTACGTGGTTGCCTTAATTAACAGTGATGGGAGAGGTAGCAACGTGATTTTTGTCCAGGCATTATTATTATACGTCTTGTCAAATATTATATCTATAGATCCAGTAGGTTGTTATTGTATAACATATATTGATCACATACCTTGCACTTGACTTTTTCTTTCGATAGTCTACACTGTACATCTATCAGTTAAGGGTGAGTGTTGGGATATTACAAGCCCTTATTCGGTTAGATTAGCGCTACCGCTTGTCACCGAGACGGAGTGTTATTTGATATTATGGCGTCACCGTCTTGTATAATTTACCTATATTAGAATCACAATATTTGCTCACTTGAATGACAATAATAATATTAGTATAAATATCGTGAAGTAATATCAAATAAGTAAAAACAAAGTTTGTTTATAAAACTAATTTATTCAATAACTGTAATTCTGTTATATAGACAAAACTAAGTTATTAATTATAATTCATTGTTCTATTCCTCAACATTGAGAATATCATGTTTCAACCATTAGAATAAAAAAATAAAAAATTTCAATAGTGAAAATCTTACGTCTTACATATTGGAAATGAAAGCTTTAAAAGGAAACGCAAACCTTATTTATTTTTCAATAAAAAGGTATTTAAAAAAAACGCTTTTAGCAAATTTCCTCAATAGGGAAGAAGTTATTACCGTAGGTGGCATGGTAAGAATTAAGTCCGAGACCATGATAACTTTTCGTTTTGAGGTCCCCAGATGCCAAAAAACCCTATTCGATAATTTTTGAAACAAACGCCCGATTTTGATGAAATTTCCTTTGGAAAAATGAACTATTAGCATGACCCGCACGGTGAGACTTAAGCCCAGGACCACCCTAGAAGTTCCTAACGTGATCCCCTGAATACGCTTTGAGAAGTCGCTAAAAATTTGATATATATATATATTTTTTATTATTTTTTTTATTTGTATTTATATATATGTCTTCCCACGCTAAAGGTTGCAATTTTTGTCTGATTTACTTCAAATTTGGTAGGGTCATTCCTTTCTATAACCATTTGGGCTAATTTGTTGGGCAAATCAATCGGAAAACTCTAACCCCCTTTTTGGGGGATTTTTAGTTTTCTAATTTTGAGTTTTTGGGCCTAAAAAGGGCCAGAAAAGCCCCGGATGTAAAACTAATGCATGTGAAAAGATAGAGACTAATAAGCCATCTCTCATCATTATAGCACAAGGATTTACCGAGTTATTGAAGAAAATGTTAATTGTCTTAAGTCAGTACGTTGTCTTAAGTGGATTTTACACCGGAAAAGCTGTTTTTCAAATCTTGATGTAGTTTTATCACCCAAAATACCCAACTATACCAACCTACTATGTTACTATACCAACTTGTTACCCTGATAATACCTCCTCCTAACATTATAATATACACCATTGCCATCCTAATAGTGATTTTAAATATAGCCAGGAGCATCAGAACAGCTAAAAAATATTTTTCAAAAAAATTTACCAGTGTTGTTTTAAACCTTTATTAGATTTTATAAAGGTTTTAATGCGGAAATTCACTTTCCTCACGTCTGCGTGCTGCGTGCAAACACGTTGTAGCATAATAACATCCACATTTCGTTACCTTGTATCGATCTACCTTTCAGTTTCACTTTCTGCAGTTGAATTTAATTTAATGTTCTGATATTTGGAAATCTTTTACATAAACTTGTATTATTCTCTATTTACAAATATGTTTTCTATTATTCTTGTATTTTGTTCTATTCGCCTTTATGTTGAATCTAGATAAAAATCATGACAAATAACCATTTTAATCATTTTTTGGAGCAAATTCAAGTTGATAAATATAATTTTATTTGACATTTTATCAAATCTGTTTATGTATATAAATAAATTGGAAAGAACAGCAACGTTTTCAAATGCTAATACACAAAGCATAAGACACAAAAAAACAGAACACAAATGAAATATTAGTTGCCTTATTTGCCAATGTACCTAAATGATTAGTTTCGGGGCGTTATTAATCATCTATTACCTAAAAACTAACAATTATTTATATGTAATAACTATATTAAAATAATTCTAGAAGCCCTTTTGGCGAGGCTCTTTGCTCACTCAACTATTTTCCTCCTCCAAAAGTGGCAATGCATTTCCTCCATTAGTAGAGTATCTTTGAAAGTGATAACATGAGAATCATTTGTAGATAACAAAGTAAAATAGATTTAGTTATTTTCCCCATGTGATTTGCAGTTACAGACATAAGAGGTTTGTTTTTAATGCATACAAGCAGTTTAAAGTACATTGTTGCCTATCAAGATACATTTTATCTATTGTGAAGTTAAGTGAGACTACACCCAGACTTGTCTCGGAAATCAAGGCCAACTTCTTGAATAGATAAAGTTATCATACCATTAAATATTATTTAGAGATAATTTAGCTTGACAATTTCCAGTACTTTGAACGATCTTGTTAAAACAATTATTGTTTACTTTTCCGTCTTAAACTCAACAAAAATGTGTTGATGAATCGAACTTTTGGTTTGATGAAACGAAATAGTTTCATAGGTGATTAAATACAATTTCATAAATTGTCCCAAAATACCTCCATATTTATTTTAATGCAGAGTAATTTTAGATCATTCTTATTCCGACTTTAATTTGTAGTGTTTACGTAACATTAGTCAAGTGATTAATAACATTATTACTTGAATGTATAACATATAGAGGCTAATATGTATTTTCTGCACATATACTGCACTTTATCCTCTATATTTAGTAAATAAAAAGTAATTTATTCATTAAAGTTGGGCCAAAAGAGAGAAAGTATGTGACAGTTTCCAAACACCGTTTATTTGATTTTTATTTACAAAATCAAAAATTGTAACCGGAGGGTTCATAGTTGGCTTAATACATAGTACTTTTAGATGAATATTTAATCTACTTTAACTATTTCCTCTAGTGTTTAATTTTAAAGTAATATTAGTCTTGTAAATAACAAAATGTATAGGCTAGGTTGTTATTAGTTTTTTGCGGAACAACTCACTTTACTTACTTGCTGAAACTTATTGTAGTTTTAAAAGGTATAAGCGGTAAGTATTTTCGTATTACTTTCAGTGCAATAACAAAATAAACTACTGACATATCAAGGCTACTGGTTTTGTATGATTAAAATATAAACAATCCCCTTCATCTGTGTTAAATTCGTTGCTAACCACGACATATAGTCTGATTTTGGATCCCTGAAACATAGAATGTACTTTAGCCTATGTGTCAAGTTTAGCGATGTGCCACTCTTATAAAACTGCACCAAAACCCCTCGGGATGTGTTGAATCATTAGCTACTTACAGTGAGTTTTTGAGGAGGAATCCCCCCCTCCCCCGCATTCATAAATATAACAGTTAGTCAAGGTGACACCAGATTGAACATATTCTTTATTAGATATTGCCGGCTCGATTAGCCAATTTTTAATTTCATGTTGAATATATTATGACAACATTTCTCATACCAGAGTAGATATGAGATATGTTGTAGGTTATCTTTTACTTTAAAAACATTGGACTACATGCTGTTTATTTACAATGTAGAATAAAATTAAAATTATATAAGCAACCTACTGTTGTTGAATAACAGCTAAACTCATGTAAAAGCACTTTATTTTATTTAATATTTTTCACACTATGGTGGTAGAATGAGTTATTAAATTTACATTTTCAGGGTTAAAAATATCATACGATTTTTAGGTCTTTTAACTATGTTTTATCCCATATATGCAGACGTACAATTTATATTTTAAAGACCTAAAGAGCTTAACTAACTTTCATCCAAAATCGTACGTGGCAGTTTTTAAAGAATCATTAAAATTAAGGCTCCGGTCGACCCTACGAATAAATCTGCACCACCATATGAAAATACATTTTTGAAATAAGAAGAAGGAGCATTGCGGAGGTCCGCAGGATCCCTGTTTGTGGTTATGATAGTTATGTTATTAACATACTATAAACGGAATTTAACATGAGAAAGTTAATTTTACTTATGCTCTATTTAGATTTTCATAATAATGTTTCTGTCTTTAGTTGTTGTAGTTTGAAATATCTCATTTGTGAATATTTACAATGGCTTGTAAATGCAACTCTTTAATATTATACTTTAACTTTAATTAAAGGGCTTATGTAGCAGCTGTAAAGAAGGGTCCTATAAAGCCTTTCGTAGCGCTGCGAGGAAGGGGTTCACTTTAAGGGGAGCCTTTTTAGAAAAATGTGTTAAATCTGATATAGTGTCCCTCTGAGACTTTCCCTCTATGAACCTCCAGAAACACAAACCAATAGGCCGGCAGGCAACACTGCGTTAACTACAAATTATTATGATAAGTGAGCATAAATAAAATTTCTCAAAAAATAGGATACATTTTGTCAAATGACACACAGACAATACTTTTTCTAAGCACTATGCTTAGGGTAAGAGTTCAGTGATACATTTTAAATATATTTGTTGTAGGTGGAGAAACTGTAGCATTTAACTAACGCGTCTATCCCCTTACACTCTATGAAGAAAACTCCAGACATATAATACACAACTTTACTAATCGGTAAATTTCCCATTTCAATTAAATTTAATCAGAGACTAAATCTTTGACTACCTTTGATTACTTACAGTTTATTCTGGCTATCAATTTGATGTAATTTAATTTGCGACACCTTTGCATCACCCAATAACATTCCAAATAAAAATGTTATACACAATAATACAATACAAACACATGTAAATAAATACCGTAATTAAATATACAAATTTTAATCCCTAACAATTTATATGCATACAGTTTCCCGTGAACAAGGAAATCGATTAACTAACTCTATACGTAGAATTATTCCATTTTATCCTGTTAATGTTAAAAAAGTAATAATACAAGAGGTAAAAATCTTTCAAGACGGTACTTATTGATAAAGTCATTAGGATAACGACAAGGTATAAAGGGATCACAAGTGCGTTTGGCGCTACATTCGTCACCATGAGCTCCTCAGCCTGTGCTCTGCTGCCGGCCGCCGTTCTGCTGTTTGTTGGAGTGCTTCAGGTATTAAGGTTGCCTTAAGTAGGGATGCTTACCAACCTCGTGTTCGTTATACGGATAATACTGAATGACAAATAACGTACAATCAAAAATCGTACAACATTTATGTGTGATGTCTAAAACATACTTAAAATTTGGAGCCAAAATTAAATATTTAGTGTGAGGGCATGCAAAAACTCGGATTAAAATTACGTTAAATATTATAGTTATAGTGAAAGAGAGGACGACCACTTTAAGCTTGATATATCGGAACCTGTATCTAGGGGGGGGACATGTTATCACGAGACGTAGAATTTTACAAATTAAATTAATGTGAACTTGTGTGATAAATACTGAAATTTCTATAAATCGGATTTTCCTATGTATCCTTTACACTGCCTCATAACAGTTTTATTTTATCTTGTTTATATTTCAAGAGAAACAAAGAATTTAAAACGAGAATATTAAAACTTTTAGTTAATTTCAATGTCAATTTACAAACATTTCTATAATATTATCCTGTAATTACTTTTATTTTACCTTATTAGTAATTACTTTTAATATCCTAACGTTTGATATTTAACAAAGAAAACGCGTCAAAATTTATTAAATTCCTTAACCAGGAAAAGTAATACATATTTAATGTATTTTTCTCAAATTTATATTTAAACTCTCGATTGTTGCTGTCATACATACAAATTCGAATTAAATGTTCAATCATTTACATAATATTTAGTTTGAGTAAACAGTAACTTGTATAAATTATTGCGTGTTAATACAATTAACACTATGAGTACATATTTACATTGACTTCAAATTAAGGCGGTGACTATTAAAAAGTATTAAGTTATTATAACAAGGGTTTTATATGTGTTATACCGGCTGAAGAGGGCCCAAGCGCCCTAAAGCAGCATCAGTGGGCCAGGGACTTTCCCGCCCACTGGAACCTCACAACAACAAAAAATATGTGTTATATTCTGACAAAACGCTGCATAGTTGCGAGTATTTTATAGCACCCACCCACGAGTATTTTAACCCAACCAGGATTGTATACATGTATTAAGGATAGTCTTACTTTATGGTTAGCACTTTATTGGTCGTCAAGTGTCATTTGCATATAGGAAATTTACTCAATTGAACCCCGGCATAATTATTGTTTTACTGATAGGAGGTAAAATGCATCTAACACATTCCATCGGTTTTAAATAAATCCTTTTAAATTCCGTATTGTTTTTGGTTTCTATCCTGTAAATATTATTCGCATAAAAATAAACAAACTTTACCAAAATAAATATACCTGTAGATGTTTAAGTCCTTGGTCGTTATAAGGTTGTCTAACTTACCACCTATATCAAGTTCTGAAGAGATATATAAGCTTTATAACAATAAATGACTTTTTAATGGGTTTTATCAGGGTTTAAATAAACGAAGTTGTTGGTAAATAGATGAGGTTGTTGGTAAATAGACGAAGTTGTTGATGAATAGATGAGGAAGTTGGTAAATAGGTGAGGTTGTTGGTAACAGGTACGGAAAACCTTGAAAATATTTAAACGGTAAGTGATTGGAACGCTGCTAAATTACCTTTTGATAGATGATTGAAAGGTTAAGTTACAATGGCGCCACTATACTTACAGAGTTTGGTAGGGTACGGAGAGGGAAGAAAGAGGGGGACGGGGAACTTTCAGTTAAGGGCACTAAAACGAGATTTTAAATACAAACTCAGTTTATAGAGATGAATTAAGCTTTTAAAAATTCAGGAAATTTGTTTTCTATTAATCCAATACAGAATAATGATTATTATCCTGTACTGATGGGATATTTTATGAGGATTCTTTTCCGTGACTTTTACAAATTTTATTCCGTTTTTTTTTGTCCTCTAACGGATTGATCAACCTGGTTTTATTTATATATTTTTCATTACAAATATATTTCAAAAGTATTGAAAATTTTTCTTGAATATAAACAAAGCCTTCGTTAAACATTACAATGATATCGATTGGTTTAAGTGCGTTATTTTAAAGAAAATAAATTTGATAATCATCTATCAAAGGTAAATCACAGCATAGGTACATTAGCATTCCCCAATATACAAATATACAATTTTAAAAATCTTGACATTATATCTAGGAGATACCTCATTCATTTAGTTTCTTATTTTATTAATTTTAATTACTGTTATATCATCTTAATTATTACAAAAATAATATAAACCGTGACCATTTGTGGTTAAATATTTTGATTTCGATTGATATTGCGTTTTTCCATAAACTCATTTACCGTTCGGCTTTGGGTAATAGTAGATAGCTGATACAGAATTGTTCCCCTCATCTCTGTGTGATCTCTCTTTGTGTTTGCATCTACGGTTGTTGGTATTAGATAGTAAATGTAATCCTCTGCAGGCCCTGGGAGCTCCACTAGACCCATGGTATCAGCTAGTAAATGTATCTGCAGCCCTGGGAGCTCCACTAGACCCATGGTATCAGCTAGTAAATGTATCAATCCTCTGCAGGCCCTGGGAGCTCCACTAGAACCATGGTATCAGCTAGTAAATGTATCAATCCTCTGCAGGCCCTGGGAGCTCCACTAGACCCATGGTATCAGCTAGTAAATGTATCAATCCTCTGCAGGCCCTGGGAGCTCCACTAGACCCATGGTATCAGCTAGTAAATGTATCAATCCTCTGCAGGCCCTGGGAGCTCCACTAGACCCATGGTATCAGCTAGTAAATGTATGAATCCTCTGCAGGCCCTGGGAGCTCCACTAGACCTATGGTATCAGCTAGTAAATGTATCTGCAAGCCCTGGGAGCTCCACTAGACCCATGGTATCAGCTAGTAAATGTATCAATCCTCTGCAGGCCCTGGGAGCTCCACTAGACCCATGGTATCAGCTAGTAAATGTATCAATCCTCTGCAGGCCCTGGGAGCTCCACTAGACCTATGGTATCAGCTAGTAAATGTATCTGCAAGCCCTGGGAGCTCCACTAGACCCATGGTATCAGCTAGTAAATGTATCAATCCTCTGCAGGCCCTGGGAGCTCCACTAGACCCATGGTATCAGCTAGTAAATGTATCAATCCGCTGCAGGCCCTGGGAGATCCACTAGACCCATGGTATCAGCTAGTAAATGTATCAATCCTCTGCAGGCCCTGGGAGCTCCACTAGACCTATGGTATCAGCTAGTAAATGTATCTGCAAGCCCTGGGAGCTCCACTAGACCCATGGTATCAGCTAGTAAATGTATCAATCCTCTGCAGGCCCTGGGAGCTCCACTAGACCCACAGGATGATCCTGCCTACCAACTATTCCAACTGCAAATTCAGTCCCAGAAGCAACAAACAGAGTACAAGCTGAACTCATCCAGGGACATCTTTGTTAACAACACCAAAACCTTCAATCTCCCTGAATTTGACGCAATCAACTCTACTCTCTTCGGATGCTTTGAAGCAGTAAAAGCTAAATACCCGTATGCTGACAAATACTGCTTGGCCTCCGTCGAGCAAGATGTTCAACAAACCATCTCCGATAGCCAAAACGAGCTGGCAGCATGCAGTAATTTGACACACAGCTGGGAACTGGTATGTACAACTGATTTCGTTTAGTAGTTGTTACTAAGAAAAGCAAAAGATTGTATAAGAATAAAAAACTGAAAATACAGATTTATATTATTAGTGGCTTGAAGGGCGATAGCCCCTAACCTAGGTCCAATATTCTGTCCCATCTGATTTTTTTACTCTTTACATCTGAGGAAAATAAAACAACATAAGTATGAACACATATCAGATCGTAAACAAAAATGACACTTAATAACATGATTTAATGTAAACAAAGCAAACGTTTTTAAATCCCTATACTTTTCTTATGGGGGATTGTTTATGTTTTTTCTCGTTTGCTGGTAACTTTTTGGAAATACTGCTATTCCTCCCGAGTCCCTGGGATCGTGGCCTTTAATTTGAGCTTTTTCCCATCATCCTGAAATTTTCCAAATCCTAAAAATTTTTACCTAAAAATATCGCTTACAGAATTATACAAGGTGTTCGGAAAGGGGCATTACAAACTTCGAGGGCTGGTAGTACTTGTCAATTTGAACAGCAAAATGTATATAAACATAGGTCTAAAAATTGTCCGTTTAGTCATTAGCCACCATTTTGTATTTTGAACAAAGATATTAATATCTTGAGAACTATTTAAGCAACAGAAACTAAATTTGCACTACGTTAAATAACCAAAGAAGCAAATAATACAAATTATTATTAAGTTGTCTTAAATATTTTCAAAAGGCGTCCTCTTTAATATTTTAAAGACAAATAACAAACAAACCATTAATTTTATAAATAATTTACAAGATACAAAGATTATAACAATTCTTATCACAAATCTAATGATACTTAAGTCAACACAATCCCTCAACGCATCAGCAAGAAAATGCACTTTTAAGGTTTGCTTGCACAAATCGGGGACAAGAAGCAGTGCATTTGAGTTCATTTATCGCTTATTCGTTGCATAGGAATGTCTACCTTTTTTATATCTTGTAAAATACTTATAAAATTAACGCTTTGTTTACTATTTTACTTTAAAATATTAAAACAGGCACCATTTTGAAAATATTTTAGCTAACTTAATAATATTTTTGAATCTTTGATTATTTGAATCTTTGGTTATTTAACGTACGTTAAAAGTTTTATTTACGTTGATTAAATAGTTCTGGAGACATTAATTACTTTGTTAAAAATACAAAATGGTGGCTAGCGGCTAAACGGACAATTTTCGACCTATGTTTATTTAAAATATTACGTTCAAATTAAGTACTACCAGCCCACGAAGTTTGCAATTACCCTTTCTCAACTCCCTGTTTATAAAGAGTATAATATTACTTAACATTTTTTCAAATATCATAAACCTAAATTCAAACATTTCTCATTAAACACTTGTATTTCTACTGATTTATACAGAATGAACTTGAACCTCATAAACTTCTATGTTTTAAGTAACCAAATTAACAGATACAAATATTTCCAAAACATGTTCTTGGGGATATGTTAGGCAGCTTTTTATAATAATTGTCATTGTGATTAGGAATTTTATTACCTGAAACCTATAGATAACATGATTCTAATGTCTACGAGTGATACAATTTAAAACAAATCTTCACTGAAATCAATTACTCTTGCAGTATAAAAGAATGAATTACCTTTGCTCTTTTGAATCTCTGTACTCGGAGATCTGATTTACCTTTCATAACTTTGAAATAACCATATTTCCTTTGGAAATGGACAGTCCCAAAACTTAAGTTTATTATGAGGCTACACCAAAAAACATAAATATAACTGTGGTTGTCTTAACAATAGTTTTAATTTTTCAGGTAGGTGAATTAATTGAAAGAGCTGAAGACGCCGTAATATATTTAGATGATGTGGTGAACAAAACTTTGGGAGCCGCTTTGACATGTGTATTGCGGTACCCATATAATCCCACCTTGAAAAACAAGTGCTTTAGTTTCGCCAGAGGCATGTACACGTCTCAGTGGGCCAACGCTACATCTCTCGTACAAGAAGCTTACTACACAATTTCAGGAGGCGGATTGCTCTTGGGTGTTGAATTATCTAACTGTCAAAATGCAGAGATCACTTCATATACGAAGAAGTGTAGTGATATCGTGTCTGAAGTAGTAATAAATTGTTTGCCGCCAACAACAACAACTACTACTACCACTCAAAACCCTACTCCTTATCCTACTACTCCT
Organism: Allygus modestus; assembly: GCA_963675035.1. NCBI lineage: Eukaryota > Metazoa > Arthropoda > Insecta > Hemiptera > Cicadellidae > Allygus > Allygus modestus. The sequence goes on along the minus strand of OY776112.1, from coordinate 346,406,495 downwards.
CCTGCTAGTATTACTACTTATCCTACTCTTACTACTACTCCTACTACTACTCCTAATACTACTCCTACTCCTACTCCTGCTGCTCCTTAATCGAAAACCCACTACCCATAGAATTAACAAGGTTATTGTAATACAATAAAACTTGATGTTACAGTATAATCAGTAGCTTTTTCCCTGAAATAATTTCTGAGACACTTTTTACTAGCTTACAAATTATTTGTTTTATTATTGTATTATTCCTAAATACTTATTATTTAGTTTTATTCTACTTTGTTGGAGGATTTTTTTAAATATTATGTTGAAAATGGGAAAACGTTTTCAGTGGAATGTTAAGGTGTAGGGTTGAAAACAAATTAAAGTTACCATATTTATTATAAGCTTTTGTAAATAATAATAAATTTGATGTTTTATCTCTGTAGTAGCTTTTATGTACTTTCAGCTATTAACAGAAAACTAATCTAAGGCAACTCTAATTCGGGCTAAAAAAAAACTGAGAATAGTAGCTTAACACATAATCACAAAGCTAAACCAAAAGTAAAAGTGGCAATATTTTATAATATAATCATCATAAAAAAATTATACTAATGGATATTTTAAGCCTATTATTAAATCCTTGAGAATATTGGATGAGTTCTGCCTTGTTTTTCATCACTAGTTACAACCTTGTATATCAATAACAATTAGTTTATTAAAGTGTCCTATTACCAACAGAAACAAGATCTGGTTAGATTGGGTGCCAGAACAACTTACTTGGATATAAATTGTGGGTGAACTTTGAATTCGAGTGCCACTAAACCTTCATAAAGCTGGGTTTCCCTAGGCGCGGAACTTTTGGCAGCGGAGAGCGGAGAACGCATCAAGGAATAAAATGGCGTTGTTTTCCTGGACAGCGGAATGGTTCCGCACCGTGCCGCGGATTAACTTGTTCTGCTCCTGGAGTAGAGGAGTCCGCTCTCCGCCGCAGGATAGTGTTTAAGTTTACTGGTGCCTTGTAATTTTGTGTTGTTACAGAATGAGTTCGGGTATATTTAGGGTGTCAGATGACGATAAAGTTTTTCAATAAATACAAGGCCATCGAATTATTTGGAGTACGACAGGTATAATAGTCATCAGATAATTAAATCGTTAAAAACATAAACGTACTTTTAAAATAACATTTATAGTGCACAGTACATAATAATGTGCTGTTGTTTCAGCTTAAATAATTTACAGTTTTATTTTGTTTTAAAATTAAAATATAAATTGTTTAAAACTGAAAAACAAATTATAACTTTTTCTTTCTGTTCTTTTACATATTATTCCAATACAATAGGTTGAGGAGATATTGTAAATACTAAACACGATACGTTGTGTGTTGAAATAGACCTACGTTTTTATAACGTATTATTTTATTTTATTGCCCTTGGTGTTATCCCCTTAGTCACAAACAAAATGAGCTAGGCTATTCCGCAGTCGGTCGCCGAAAAAGTCCGCGTCTAGGAAAATATAATTCCGCTTAGCTGAAATTAAGAGCGGGGAATCTCCGTGTTCCGCGCTCCGCTGCCGAAAAGTTCCGCGCCTAGGAAAACCCAGCTTAAGACTACTGTAATTATTAACATGCTGATATAAAACCAATGCACAATCATGAACTCCAAATAGTTTGAAAAAAATTAATACGACTGCATCTATAAATTCATTTTTTGTCATTATATAACATATTAAATGAGTAGTTTATTGATAAGTATATTGTAAAACAGATCTTAGTGGGAGTGACAAAAGCCATCTTCCAATCTAATTCTATCTTCTAAATAATCTAAACCAAAACAAAAAAATAAATGCTGTATGTAAATTGCATTAAGTGGTGAACTGTTTTCTATTTTCACGTACATTCATTAGGGAGATTTAAATCACATAACTTAAACTTTGGGGGTTCGCAAAAAAGGAATGAATTAATTCAATAAAACTATTTTATAGACGTTACATATAGTAGCGTCTAAGTGTGTAAGTTTGTAAGTCCAAGAAGGGTAGAGCTTTTTAATCAAATTCAACACAGTAACTCATTATAACTCCCTAGATCAAACTTTAGATCTAACTTTAATTATTGCCACTCTTGAAGAGTTTGTAAAATCTTTCGCCACAAAGTTCACACTGGTATATTCTGATATGAAAGACCTGGCCGTCAGCTAGATCACAACAAAGTATAAATCCTATGCGAAACTACAACTTCAATCATTATACTACATCTATAACTACTAACTAGAGGTAGTAAGTTAGTGTAAGTTGGTGTAGAATATTCGGGCAGTTGGTGTAAGTAACTCAAGAGCTCAACTCGTACACCTTATATTAGTATTAAACTAAAACGAATTGTTTTTAAATCTTGTATTTTCTTCAGATTTTCTCACCAAGAAAGACGTTTCATTGAAGTATGGAATTATTGGATATCAGATTTACTTTTTCCTCAAAGGTTTCGGGTACAATGTAACGATGTATACGGTTTAGATTTTTTCAGATGATAACTTAAATAGATATTGGTTATTCAAAAGGGTGTAGCACATTAACCGCAGAATGCAGCACTAACACCTAGTATAGATAGTTTTAATTTTCTATTTTTAATTACAGAAGGTTAACTGATTAAAAAATATTATAAAAATATATAATAATGATGAATATAAAACAACTGATTAGGTGTTATCATAAAACTCAAAGTTAAATCCGCCATTATTAAAAGATGAATTAATAAATAGATTGATCTTGGCGAATTCCAACAGTCATAAACAGAGTGGAGAGTGGGGAACGTGAATCAGACTACCATGTTGAGGGACTACAGTAAATAATTGCTCTGGGCCTATAAAAGAAACCTTCTCTGTGCAAAGCTTGGTCCACTTATATATTTCTTAATAATCTATGGTTGGTAATAATGTATGGTATTTGACTAGCAAAGCTTGGTTCACTTATATATTTCTTAATAATCTATGGTTGGTAATAACGTATGGTATTTGACTACTCTGCAAGTACGCAGGTTTTCTGCAAATATACTTTTGCTTCTTGTGGACAATTAATATCATACTTACTTATCTGGTTTAGAATAATTATCGTATACAATCATTCACGAACCTTGCACTTGATTCTCTCCCACGATAATCTAAATTGCTCATCTATCAGGTGATGGTGGAGAGGTCGGGATATTACAAGCGCTGATGATATCAGTTCTACCGCTAATTCGGTTAGCTTAGCGCTCCCGCTTGTCACGAGACGGAGTGTTATTGGATATAATGGCGCCACCGTCTGGTGGTATTTACAACCTTTAATATTAGAAGGGAAACATTTATAGGTAAAATCATTTTTCTTAGCGTGATATATAGACTGTACGAGTAACCAAGAAATCACTTAAAGTACAAAACAAGTTATAGTCAAATAATTAGGATAGCATAAAATGTCACTGGTACTACAACAGTCAAAATGTAGGTAAAATATGTCTTCAATTTACCTAATATTTTTAAAAACTACATATTGTTATATTTTCAGGCGTAATCAATTGAAATTTAAAATTTGAATTATAAACTCCTCTTTTGTCACACGTCTGGTTTTATCACTTAAATCATTTGAAATGAAATACCTAATAATTAATCAGCTATCTCATATTAGTATGGAAATATATTGAAATAAAGTTTTGAATTTTATAATATTATAAGCTATAAGGTTGTAATAAAGTATTGCTTCTTGATCTTTAAATCAGATATAGAAGTGATGGAAATAACCCCCGAAGTGATACCAGTTTCATTTAATTATTCGTCAAACTTTTCTAAAGAAACTAAAACTTCATTAATAGGAGATTGTAGGAATTATTCAACATAGTTTAATCACGTGACTTTGGAATATAAACAGTAACAATTAATTTTATTGAGTTAACATTATTTAGTTAAAATAAATGTTGGCTGTGAGTTGACTCCTTTGAAATATCCATTTAGCATTATCTTAAATACAATAATGTATTTATTTAATGATGAAACCTACTATATTAAGTTGTATTTATATTGTAATGCAATCAATGTATTTTTTACATTTGTGATCCAGTGGCATATTTCTCCTTTACAAAAAAAATCAAAATCAAATGTTCAAATGTCTTCTCAATCGGTATTATTTTATTTTATTTTCCTAATTTATTCTTCTTATATCATTCGACTATTGTACTATAAGATCTACTAGAAACAAAACCAGTCCTTGAAAACATTTGAACTCGTTGTTTAACATGTCTGTGTTAAAACTAACTTTGTATCCTCATCTGTAACGTATAATTGAGTAACAAAATAACATTTACAAACAAATAAATGTATTTATATTGAACACACAATTAAAATACAAACCAATTTTTTCCCCGCTCCCTTTCATTTACATGCACATGCAGTCTACACAAACTTGGTAGCTATGCAACAGAATAAGCATAAGTTTAGTTTAAACAACTTACAGTCTCTGCATTTGGATTTCAAAGGCAAATCAGTAAAATTAAAACTGTTATTTGTGTTATTTATGTGACTTCATAATGATTTTACATAATTTCTTTATAACAACTAAAGTTTTTTTTTCTTTATTTGTGAATTTACAAATGCGTTACTGGAACAATAACAATTGTGAGGCCGTTGTATGCTCTACTACGTCACAGAATGTTTGACAGGAAATGCAATATTGAGGACCATTGTGTGACGAGGTCATCAGTCATCTGGTCCTGACAGCAGGTCGATACTGTCATACGCACACGCACACACACGATACAGTCCTGTATGTGATTGGCTGCGGCACCGACGACGAGTCAATAGGTGGGTCATAAATCAAAAATAATCCATTTTGTTGTGTATTTGGGTACCAAGCCAAACCCAAAAAACCTAAATTAACATTATAAACGTAATTTCCATTAGTTGTGGCAATATAATATTCTGGCAACTTGTGTATGATGCCACAATATTGAAATGATGCCACAATCCAACAAATACCTGTTCAAACAACTTAGATTTTCTTGAAATATTAATCTTTGGATGAAAAATCATGCATCAATTCTGGTAAAATATAAACGTACAGCAGCTAGAATTAATAAGGTGCTAGTCCTACGGGACTTAATAAAATATACGATTTATGTATATTAATAGTACTTATTTTAAATGAGACTCACTTAAGGAGAGGTGTAAGTACCGTGCTCTTTAGTTTTAATCCAAATGAGTTATTACAGCCTTTATCCGTTACATGTTTACTACATGCATTTTTGCCCTGTTGTTATTTTATGAACGTTCTTTTCTTTATAATTTCCTTTTATTCTTGAACTCATAGACTTATAAAGATCACTTTAATAAATTTTCATACTATATAATTTGGGAAAGATTTACTATATTTGTTTTTAAGTTACCAGAATAATATTGTAAAAAAAACAAGTTCACTGTAGCATATTAATTTTATTAATTGATTAAACTCCGTTCTCGTGGCCCGTGGACTATATTTATTCATGACTAAACGGGTAGTTTACCTCCGTCAATAGTCCCATGCAGAAGACGAAAAGTGACGCTGACATGTTTCGTTGTGATTACAACATTGCCTAAGCAGTTACCACGTTAAATAAATATACTAAACTGAGACTAAACACTGATAAATATTTAAAATAGATAGACCTATTGACGGATAGGCAAGTGGAGGTTGAGTACCTGTTCAGTGGCTAATAATTGATACTTCAAGATTAGAACTTATGCACAAAGTTTAATCTGATAGCATGTTACTCTTGGTAAGTGCAATGATCCATATACATATATATAATCAGAATAGTAATGATTTAAATCTATAAAAGTTACATTTAAGTATAACAATTAACATTGTATATTTGCTTGATAAATATAAACTGCTTAAATGATATCGAATAAATGTAATATTTTAATATACAGAATGTTTCCAAATTAATGTTGCTAACTTCGGGATATTGTTCCTTATGTCAAAAGATACGTAAATCATCACATAACCGGGGGTATATTTCTTTTAGTTTACTGTCTGTCTGTCTGTAGGTGATTTTTAGAAGAGAATTTATATTTTAAAAATGGCTTGACCAAATTCAACCAAATTTTAGTTAAATACTCTTCTTGTTAGGTTATTTTTCAGAAAAAATATCTGTTCATAATATCTTTCCGTAAAAAAATGGCGGCCATTGAAAATTTGTAACCTCAAATATCTAAAAACTAGAAATTTTAAAAAAACTTTTTAAAATATAAAAAGTTAGAAAATGTAATTATAAATTCATATCTGCTTTAACATTGAAAATCGGTTAAAAATTAACAGAACTATGACTAAAAAACGGAACACATGGCTAAATTTTTCTATAATTTTGATTAATTATAATACTAAAATTTAGCCATGTGTTCCGTTTTTCAGTCATAGTTCAGTTAATTTTCAAACGATTTTCAATGTTAAAGCAGATATGCATTTATAATTATTTGTCCTAACTTTTTTTCCTCTGAAAAGTGTTTTGTAAAATTTCTAGTTTTTTAGATATTTGAGGTTACAAATTTTCAATGGCCGCCACTTTTAAACAAAAATATATCATGAAATATTGTTTTGTTCTAAAAAGAAACCAACGAAGAAGAGTATTTAACCAAAATTTGGCTGAATTTGGTCGAGCCGTTTTTTTAATCACATACCGACGGACATACAGTAAACGAAAAGAAATAGACCCCCGGTTATACGATGATTTACGTTCCTTTTGACATAAGGAACAATATCCCGAAGTTACTTTAATTTGGAAACACCCTGTATATATTTTAAAAGAAAACATTCCCTAGGAAACTACGGTTGATGGCAATCCCTTAGCTGGCAGGAACTGAATCAAAACCCTAGATATATCAAACACTCCAATCTTCATTGGATCCCGCTTTGCTTCGTTTGTACACAGAATACCGGAGCGACTTCACAAAGCCATTTCATTTATCGATGTTCCTTTTACTCAGCTTTGACATTGATACGAGTGAGAGATAGTTATTTTCTCGTCTTATCTATGAATGCTTTGAAGCAATGAGCAATGTTTAAACTTTAAATTTCTAAATTGTAGACTAATTTATTTGTATTTTTTTATCCTTGAGAAATGAAATGGGTCATATCAATATGTTGTGAATCTTTGTTTATTTTACTAATAAACTTGTATATGTTTTCAGGTTAAATTTAAAATCTGAAAGCAAAGCGAATATTATATGGTATGCGTTTTTAAACACCATTTATAAACAAATATTTTATCTAAAAATAACACTTTTCAATTTACAGTCATTGGTTTTACATGGTTTTAAACCTTTACAATGAAACTAAGAGTAATCTTTTTGTAAATTTATACAGAGAAATACAAGAAGTTTAAATCACCTTTCCTTTACTGAGAAACGCAGGCTCAATTTAACCCAAAACAACTTTTTGCAACTTAATTTTATTGTTCTACCCAACTCTTGAATTGTATTATGGATGAATAATCTTTGAATGAGTTAACTTATTTTTGGTATTTTTTTAATACAAAATATTAAACATAACATTAATTGTTATTAAAATATTTATTACAGTTGGGAAAATGTAAAATAAAACTCGTATATACATAAAATTATACAAGTATTTATTGTTACAACCATTATATTACAATATAAAGCATGTTCCTTAGATGTACAGTTATATACTTGATAATCAAATGACTAGAAACGTTACTATTAACAACAGGAGATTTCTAGAAAATTATAAACAATTAAAAATTCTGTTAAACGTGTTAAATGAGTGCTATGGTACCAGCACCTTATCAGGACTATAAGCATCATGACTGAGGCTTCAGCACTATTTTGTCATGGGGAGCTATTATTCGACTATACATTGTACCGAACTACGCTATTACTGACTATCAAAAATATTTTTCTCCAAATATATGAAACTAAATTAATCCTATCGAATAACACCGTAACGGCATACTCACTGAACAGTGAATGTGTAACGTGCTTGTCATACTCGCTTGGATTCAAACACAAAGTTATTTTAAAACAACAAACACTGATAACGGAAGATATAAAAGAGAGATTAATGAAAAGACATTCATCTAGGAAAAAGTTGTGAAACATGTGTTAGACAAGACTTACCCATCGGTATCCAAGCTGACTCACTGAATCGCATTGGCGGTATTCAACTCGCATACGGAAATCACGAGTGTCTTTAACAATTGCTTTTGAAAGCTGCTCCTTTATGAAATTATGATCAAGCATCCAAAAGATTATAGTATACCAGAAGCTATGTTGTGAATGATTTTTGTTTCTGTCTGCTGAAAAATCGCTACTTTAATAAGGAAATGAACAATATAATAAAATGCCCTTTTGAAATTTAGGAACTTGATTTATACAGTGACTCCCAACAAAGCATATCACGTGAATGTTTCATGCTGCAAGCTAATGAATATGAGTTATGAAATAATAACTAGCGGGTTCACCATCGAATCCCTTTGTCGAGGCGATGAAGGACGAATCACTCGATCAGCGAACCGTTCCTTTGTTTCCACCGGCATCGCTTTGTAGCGGTTCAAAGGCCAACAACGACAGACTGAACATTTCACACAGCAACAAATAAAGCGATATCACACTGCGACAGCAAAATAATGATTGTGTCACTCGTATTGTACTAACGATACACTAAACCGTGACGTGGTGACCTACACGATCTTCGGTGATATTATCAAAAGTGATGCGATAAAACCAACGTTATTTACAATGTACACCCGGCGTTCACACTTGTCACTCTCACTGGAGCTGCATGGTGACCCAGACCACGGCTCGGGGGTGGACCAACCCCCCGATCTCGCAGTTGACGGTCCGCGTCTCGCCGTTGACGACGAACAGCGCCTCGTTGGCGGGGGTGACCATGTAGTGGCCGAAGACACCTGACGCGGCGATGGGTCGGTTGGGATTTCCCCACTGCGACAGTGATGGGTGCATCGCCTTGCCCACGCCGGTTATCATCTCCACTTTCCCTGTTAAGCAAAGTTAATATAAGAGAACATCAGGAACACTCAAAGTAATGAGTAATGGGTTTATTGTAAAAAGGTCACATCTGATGTATTGATGCATAAATTTCACCAATAAAAACAAATACTTATTTAGTACATTGGATTCGTTAATGACACTCCATGAATGTCGACGCATATTGCAAACATTACTTTACACATAATGCTCAAGTAAAGGTTGTAAACCTATAAAAGATTAAGCCCTAAAATGTTTTATTACTGTAGTAAAAAAATTACCTAGTTACATCTTTAAATGTGTACATTAGGAAAACCCGTGCCCTAATATAACAAACTACATAAATGATTCACATAACATTTGGGGATACCTAGATCATTTTTATGTTCTTGGAATATCAGATTAAAACATAAACTGAGAACATAATATTACTACTGAAAGATTTAAATACTAAAAAATTATGATATAAACGTGGTTAATGTTTAAAAACACATAGAACTGTGTATAGTGACCACAAAAAATTTAAGTTTAAGTATTCAAATTTAACGATTCTTATGTCTACACTTTTTAAACGAAAGTTAATGTATAAGCCATAAGCAGTTTTCTTTCTTAAAAAATAATGATGGGCTTTCACAATGTCAATTTTACGGTCTTTCGTGTTATTTTAACAGTGTATTTATCACTTCCAACCGAATTATACGGTTTTTCTTTCATGTAGAGTAATATTTACGTAACCGTACGATGTGTATCATTATTTTTAAAGAAACCCTTTTGGCTAGAGAAAAATTAGAGTCACGTAAAAGTAGATACAACAGTTTAAGTATATAAATGACACGTTTATTCAGGGTACCAGCCTAAAGTGTTCCAACAGCCAACCATTTTATTTTATGAGCAATAGTTAACATCTTATAGGAAAGCCCCTTCAATTTTTAAAGCTGAATAAGTTTTAATTTTGGTGTAGGGTTACGTTTAGGAACAAAATGTCAATAAGAAACGTTTTAAAACTAACTTTTTACCCAATAAAACAACAAAATTATGAGTATTCCATAAGACAAATTAAAGTTGGCCAGCATATTTCCAATATATGTTATTTTTTTTATTGGACATAACCTCAAAACACAACTTAAAAAAGTAAAAGAGGTCCCCTAGAAGTTAACTATCATAAAAAAGTTATCCCCTAGATTTTAAAAAGTTAACCATAGGAACACTTTAGGCTGGCAACTCTGTATGTTGGTAAGCTTACAAGTTGTCATTTTTTATAAATCAATAGCGTATTTATAACAGTGTCGAGCATTACCTGTGACCAGGTTGAGGAACAGTATGTCCTCCTTGTCGACGGCGCTAGCGTAGAGGTCGTACCCGTGGGTGGTCTGGGACGGGTAGAATGTCATGTCGCTCACGTTCAGCGTCGTCTTCACGTCGAACAGAAACTTCAGTCCGGACTCTGGAGTAAGGTAATATAGATTAATAAAAAATAAAACTAGGATTCAGGTCCTATTTACGTCGATATAACGCCCGTATATTCACCTGAGTTTCTCATAGAAGGCAAATTATGATAAAATTTTATCAAGTCCTATAGGTAAACTGAAACCGTAAAGATCAATGGGAAAACGACTCAAGGGATTGCATCAATTTTGTTACACATATAAATCAGAAGAACTATATTGATATGGTGTATGGTAGCTTTTAATAAAAATAATTCTTTCATATTAGGCACTTTGGATTCTTTATTAAATTACAAAACTATTGTTTTACTTATTATTATTGTTACTATGTTGTTTTCCAATATAATGACATTTCATTTTACTCAATATATGCCTGAAAACAGTTTACAACTACAATGATTTTTTTTATATTACAAATTTATTGTCTGATAATAAAAAATAAATTAAAACTAAAAATTGTTCAAACAAATTTTGTTTTAGTTGTCGAAACAACTTACTAGCAATATCGTCCCAGTGCATTAGATTTGCTGTCAAATTAAAAGTTTCGCCGACCTCTATTAAAACACAATTGATATTTTATATTTATATTTAAATTTATTAGAATACGCACAGAAACACTTTGAAAATAAAACTATTAATGTTTTAAAATGAAAATAATGTCTAAATTCAGGAAATAGATCATTCCCATGAGAACCACTACACCTTAATTTTGACACATAAACAGATGCTTGTGATGATCGGAAGAGGAATAACGAAGGCACAAAGTTAACATTCTTTATAAAACAAAACTCCAAGATGGCGTCTGATGAATTTCCCATGATGTAGACTCTTAAGGGTTTAGTCCGCATTGCCTAAAGAGCCATCTACCTTCTAACCTCTTTGCCTCTTGCTTTCAATCAAAAAATATAAGTTACAATAACATACAAGTGCGATGTTTTAAATTCATTAATGGTAATGGAGAGTTAATGTAATTAAAAAAATTATCATTAGTAAATTATTATGATAAAATTATGATTAGTAAAAACAAGTTTCATGACATTTCGCGATCTGTAATCTGATTCCGTCTTAAGTGGAACATAAAACATATTACACTTTGTATATTGTGTTAGGTACTTTGTAACCTAAAGTTGAGATCATTTCTAGATCATCTTGAGACTAGTTTTTACTAATCATTAATGGAAAATTGTCAGCTGTAACTTCTTAAAAACAACCTACCAGTGACTTGTTGCACGACCAGGGTGACCCCGTCCCTGGCCCGGTCGAGAGTGACCACCGTTCTGGAGTTGGGTGACACCATGGGGCGACCGGACAACCCGACCTTCTGGCTGATGACGGCATCTGTCAGATAGTCCAGGAGGATCTGGCCCGAGGCTCGCCCCGTCACTGGCTCCTCGCACTCCACTATCACGAACCCGTCTGGAACAAGATCAATACTTCTATTTTGTTTTCCCCCATGATTAAAAATATTGAATTTTGCTCATTTGCTTGACAAATTAATTGAAAATATTTTATTCATTTGACAGTTAAACATTCATATATATATATATATATATATATATATATATATATATACATATACATATATATATATATGTATATATATATATATATATATCGTATGACTTATGCAGCTGCCTTATATTTTGGAGATCAAAACAAATAAAACACTTCGGTATGATCTACCTGCGATAATTAAGTTCAGGAAAAGAAAATCAATAAAGGATCTCCCATCACAGAGCTAAATCCAGGAAGCGAACCTATTAGAGTCCAGCCTTACTTGTTCCATGCAGACCGGCCAAACCTTCAGGGGAAGCGGTGAGGGACAGTATTATGTGGTCCGTAGACGCTCCACCTCGCAGTCACTAGACTGACCGTGTGTCATACCCCATTTAAATTGCCTATAACTGCACCTTCCCACCTAACGTTTTGAAAATATGTGGCAGTCATATTTGAGTGGGTTGAATTGTCCCACCCAGAAGACCCGGGGGAATTCGCGGTGAAATCCATAAGACGTTTGGTGAAATCCTTAAGACTTTTGAAACTCAGACTCCCACCGTGTTTCGGAAGACACTATAAGCCGGTGGTCCTGGCTATATAAGTTGTCGACAGGCCATGTCAAATGGACTACGTACTAATACGACCAGAAAACTCTGGCAACATACCTTGGTGAGATGGTTACACGAACTTTACTTATTATTACGTTTTGAGAACGTGTTTAATCAACATTATGAGTTATAGCACTCAATAAATCATTTTCAATATGATCCATGTAATGATTCATTCTTTGTTGTGTGTCTCAAAGAGAACATGTTGGTTGCTCAGGAATAAAAAAAAAACTAGCTCTGTTTCTCTAACATAATATAAAGTCACGGTGTATTTTCGTTTATTTATTTCATTAAATTGTTTATTATTATTGATTTGTTGTATGTAAAACATTATTTCCCGATCGTGCGGTACTCCCTAATTGCAAGTGAGTAAAATGTTAGATGGACCCTTACTTAAACATACAATGATCTCGCTAGCCTTTCAGTTAGCGTCTTGGACATTGGTTCAAGGGGTCACAGGTTCAAATCCCGGGGTTTCCACAACAATTTGAGGGCTTTGGACCGCTTTCAATAAATGCGTTTGCGATAGCATAAATGCTGATGGTGTTGAATTACCATAAAAACGCCTTGGTTGGTGCAGTAATGGTTCACTTACACAGAGCGGAGAACTGCATGGAGCGAGGGACACAGTTGTAGGGGGTGAGGTCCAGGCTGCGGATGTAACGCATGTTGGCGAGGTCCAGCTTGTACAACCCCCGTTGGTTCGTGTGGCTGACATACCCATACTTGAACATGTGCGACATATCCTGAAAACCATTTGAAAATAAGATAAAATAAAATTAATAAACATTTTTTAAAGGTTAAAGTTTGTATTAAAAATGTAACCCTCACTATGTAGTTTATCATATCGGAAAATTAAATATTCACAGTTTAATCCGCGATAAGTATTTTAATCTGTTGTCCTTATAATATATATGGATAAGATAATAACTCATTATAAGGTTTAAAAAAATTATTTATTAGCTTACCTAATTGATATGTTTTACTTATTACTTACTCTTTATGAAAACCTTGCTTAAATGCTAGTGAAATATCAATGGCAATTAATATGATTATTTACCGTCACCAACAAATCAACAATGATAAAATCATTTGGTTGTGAAGAAATATTTGTTTTAATTTATGCGTGAAACGGACAGTTCCCAGAGTTAAAACAAATATGAATAATAATTGACACAATTATTGTTAAAACTACTATCACTTTACTATTTATTACTCTCTGGTAATCTCAGTTGAATCATAACCTTCATTTTATGTATATTATGCCATTAAAATAAACTAACTTAATTGCATGCCTGGTGTTACGTCTGTTTTTTATTAATTCAAAGCTTAACTTGAAGTTTTATTCTACTTTATGGCAGTGAAAGTATCATTATCTTACATATTATGTTGTACTCTTACTACAACGTATTTACGTTTCTGAAATAATTAATTAACACAAATTGTTAGTTCGTTCTAAATTAAAACCAGCAAAATAATATTTCCTTACTTATTTTATCACAGTATATACACAGTATTCTCTTGCTAATAATATCCAACTATATTCTTGGGATAAGGTAAAAAACGGATGAAAATTCAAATAATTAAAGTGGCAAATTAATGTACTGTGGTTTAAATGAGCCTTTTATATAGTAAATCTTTCTAAGATTGGAATTTGTATATTTTAATTGCATTTTAAGATATTTAAGATAAATAGTGGTCCTGTTGCTCGAACCCGAGTGAGTTTGCACCCAACGAAAGGTTACTTAGTCGTATATGCATAACAACATTTAACATAACAAAACATCTGATAATTAAAACGGATGATAACAACGTATTTTAAATCAACACGTAGTTTAGATTTCCGCCGTCAGATAGCACCACTGTTCCAAACTTTCAGCCCTTTACTGTACTTAAGTGATGCCTTTCCTTAAAATTCTGAGAAGTATTGACAAATCTACGTAAAAACACTTAAGTAGATTGAAAAAAACACCTCAAACGTTAAAATCTTTCAAACCGTGATCAAGTTATGACTGAATAAAACAAAAACCTTAGCTTATTAATATATAGGAAAAATCGTACCAGGTACTATAAATATTCCTTTAACTTATTCAGAAAACAACAAAATAAAGATTCTCAGTTTGATTATTAAACTAAGCAAATGTTTTATTCAGCCAACTAACAGCAAGTCCGCAGTCAACGGAGGATGTGGACCGTGTCACGTTTTAAGGGGATGCAATTTGTTCTTCAAAATTTGAAATAAGGAATTTAAAATACATTTTAAGATACAGGGCTTTCTAGTTCCAAAGTGTCATTTATTTTACCTGATACTAACTCCTAATAAGTTATCGAATACTTTAATACCAGCAAGGTTTGCTTGCTTCCGTGCTTACTTGCAACTCTGATTTCAAACAAGGCTCCAATGATTTCCTTTAAATGTTAGAAATAACTAATTTCTGGGGTACAAACAAGTTATAGATTTTTCTTATCCCCAGGAAAACACAAATAATGTAAAAGAATGGGAAAAGTAAAAAAAAAAACAGATAGGGCTTAAAAAGGGTTTGAAATCAAAACAAATGAATCATAACAGCTGTTTATAATCAATCAGTGAACTGTCAAAGTAATGCTCATCAAGTTTAAGTAATAATATGTGGTTTCCTGAGAGCAGTGACTAATCATTGAATAAAGCTTTCAAATAAGTCTAAGGGGCATTGAGCTATAATAACAACTGGGGTGACCTTAAAAATGCAGAACAGATAAAAATGAGCTAAGCAAATCTGCTTGTCAGTTTAAACAAATTGACTGACCTTCCACGAGCAAAACTCAGTCCCCCAGATACTATAAAACTTAAGGACGTTAAAAAGTGATCAAAATTTGTATTTATCGTGGTTTTTTTCCAATCAGTCAACTGTCAAATTAATAGTCATTCATTTTAAGTATTGGCATGTGGTTTCCTTAGAGCAGTAACTAAAACCATTGAATGAAGGTTACATCACAAAGTGCCATCAGAGAGTGGTCACATCCAAAATGGATCAAAGGGATATCAACTGGGGTTATCATAAACATGCAGAAAAGTGACAAGGAAATCTGCTCATCAGTAGGAAGACTTAGTGAAAAATTACTCAGTCATCTAAATAAACTGGCATTCCTCAAGCAAAGCTCGGTCCCGGGTACTTTTATGCTAACTGTCCTATCTACTGCCTAGGTTATGGTAACTGTAGTGAACTTCCTCAGTGTACCTGGATGGGCGGCATGAACAGGTCTCGCACCAGGTCGAACTGGCCGTCTATCGGCTCTGGGTGGACGGTGTGATGCTTCCTCTTCTGGGCGGCATCCCTGATCACCTGGATGGTCTTGACGCCCTGGTCCCGCTCACTGCGCCAGTTCAGGACCCAGACCTGGTCCAGGTGTGGCACGTAGTGGAGGGCCACTGGGTTCTTGTCGGTCACCACTACCTGGAGAGAGCAAATGTTTAATAAGTTAATTTTACTGTTCCAAGATGTTCTAGAAGATAAAAAGTTGGGAAACCTTTAGATTAAAAGGTGTATTTATAAAACTCTAAATTACATCTATTTGATAAACATCGCTACAATGCATGTTTTGCTTAAGAGGATTTTACAAATAAATATTACTACAATTTTATTGATATTTAAACATATTTGTGGTAGAATCAAAACCCTTACAGACGTTTTTGCTACTAATCAAACTATTATTAATTATTTCTATGTTTTATAATTAAGTATTATTTTTGTTTGGTAACAAAATTCAAAAGGTACAATAACTGAACAGTAAGCGTTTGATAATATGAATAAAAGAGAATGAAGACAGTCAAAATTACAAACGTCAATTTTATATAATTTGTATAATATAAATGTTATAGTTTAATAAAATATTCAATGCATGGTTATACAGATAAACAAATTATGGTTGAAACGACTAAAATGTTGAAATTCTTTCACTTAATAAAACTGAAAACAAAACTCTACAAATAAAATATTTTCAAACTTAAAATTGCATACCTAATTATATTTATGGATATCCCGGACATTACCCAGAAACACAATAATTGTGTAATGTTGGATTTATGTGTGCTGGTGAATAATGTGTTGAATAATCAAGATATATAGGTAACCACATCATTGAATACAAATTAAAGTCCATAAGAATAATATTTGATCTTTTGATTATATGGGTTTTGGAGAAGAATAAATTGTTTACATATTATTCCATGTATTATATATCTCCCTATAAAATCCCAGATGAATAAACCCAGCAGGTTGATTGGAACGTTCAGTTTTATTGTACTTAAAATAATGAAATATAAAAATGATTGCTCAACAGCTGTTTACTCACATCCACAACGACCATCTGTATCTTGCTGATGACCAGGACCCTGTCCTTCAGGGGCTGGGAGACGTACACGTATCTGTTTGCCACGTTGATGGCCTGACCCCAGCTGCAGTTCACTCCCTTGTCCCCGCAAACATATTCCTGCAAACATGCCTGCCATAATGAAAACAATGTTTTCCAACAAAAGTGTGTTATCAATCAATGATACTCTGATTAATTTGTCAAGACTTGGAGTATTTGGTACACGTCTTGAAATTTCTTCAAATTAAAGCATATTTTGATTTTTTCCATTCTCAACTATTATATGTATCACTTTGTAGGTAATTTTCCAGGTTTTAAAATAGTGGTTGAATGGAAAAATACGGTAATTAGGTGGATTGTAGGCATAAAACAAACTGAAACTTGCAAATATCACTTTGTAGGCTAAAATTGATGACATATCCTAGCATGTATCACAATATGCTTTACTTCTTGAAAACAGAACCTTCAACCATTTAGTCTTAGAAGTAACAGGTACTCCAATAATACTAGATATAGACATGATTCATGTTGACTTTGTTAGGTTAATTAAAACTCAAAGAAACTATGCAGAAACTGGAAATAGAATATTCAATATGCTTCCTCTCTCTGTCGGGACTGAGTTCCACTCTAGATTTAAGAACACTCTGGACAAAAGGCTTATACTTCTTCTACAGTTTCGATGAATCAAATATGGCTTTGATGAATCTAATGTGGACATTGAAATTGTTATGATAGGTTTGTAACGTCTCTCAATGTTATTTTAATATCACATTTTTATTTTTTATTTTGAATTTACAATAAGTTGACTTTGTCCATTGCAACAACTAATGTTTAAAGGCAATACATTATTTCTATTTCTGAAATTCGTTCTTTGAAAACATTCTATGCTGAAAAGCAAGCCTCACCTGCGTGCCGGGAATGATGTCGGTAGACTGGATCTGGTGGTAGAGCCTGCAGGCAGTGGGTTCGTACACTGACACGCCCCAATCGTGGAAAGAGAAGAATCGTCGCTCTTCGTTGGGCGCAGCTAGGGCAAACACAAGTCGTGCAAAGGTATATTGTTTTCAGACAAGAGAAACTATTTTCTTATCGCTGACAAACATCATAAGACGTATCTACTTTTTTGGGGAACAATGATTACGAGTGCGTAAGAATTAATGTTTAGTGCGGTATAAATTTTGTCATAGGTATATTAAACAATGTGCAATATTAAATAATAAGCACAAACAGTGAAATTAAATTGAAAACTGGAAAATATATAAATAACCGTATTAAATACGTCTTTAATAAGATTTTCCTTAGTGAGAATTGTTTCATGCAATCATTAAAAATCGTTTTAACGTGTTTTTATATGTATTTTTTATTTCTTTTGTTTCAACTACCCATTTAATAAATACCGTAACCGAAGATTAAAAATAAATATTATGTGGCCTTTTTGAACTGGAACAGTATTTTACAATGCAGATATAATATGTAATTCTTTTACGATTCCGTACCCTATTTATGAAAGTCTTGTAAGAAATAAATCCTATACAAAGAATTTTATTTTTCACAACGTGAACAATAACTGTTTTTCAGTAAGATGAAAAGAAACAGTAAACAACGTTTTCTTTCGTTGATGTATAGTAAAAAATCTATCGTGCACAGATATTTGCATAATAAACAATAAAAATAAATTACCTTTATACAAACTACTAAAAAACTACTGAAGTTTAAAAGTTATTATTATATTTTATACATGGAACATGTTTAAATAACTCTTAACAATGTTTTTCTCTCAGGAGGAAATTGTGTTAACTGCATATTAGCCTTAACTTTAAATTATACACAATTTCTATCATGATTATTACATTTATATCAATACGTATGTTTAATTAATCAGATTGTTACTAAATACATTCGTGTAGTAATTGTTAACAAGTAACAGGAAAATATGTTTATCAATGAATTGTACATTGCGATCAAAGTATTCCGTTATTAATGAAACCTAGACTCAGTTAAATAATTCAAAATGGAATTTGAGAATATCAGATAACAGTCCAATTTGAATAATTATTTTACTGTAATTGATGATGGCTCAGTAAAGCAACAAAAGTGTTCTGGTTCGGAATGTTAATTGGTGTATAACAAACGCGATCAAATTGTTTTGGATGTAATCCTTTTTGCAAACCCTCACTATATTCTTGCTTTAAATTTAAATTCATTTAACCGTATGTAGCTTCATGTGAAATACACGAAATTCAATCATACCCAGGAATTAATTTGAGTAAATATTTATTCCCTGATTTATAATATTAGAGGAAAGAATAGATCAGAAAACTAACGGATACATGTTTAGGTAATTTAAATGGACTATCTTCCATTGTTGGAAGAATTTTTAAACATAGCCACACATAACTGCGTGTCATTTTAAACTTATACGTGAATTCCATAACAAATTAACCAAAGTTTAAAAAATTTAGAAAATAAAAAAAAGACTAAAACATAAGATAGTAATTTCATTTTTCATCAGACCATTTCTATCAGTGAGACTGGTCGAAATCGATAGCCTTGTACCTTCTGTTATATATGTTTACCGTCTGTTATGTGAATACAGTTTGTGTAAATAGCTGTCTATGACTATTTTAGTCCAAGGAAAGAAGTTGTTAGTAGTTTTTAATTTGGATTGTGTGACAAGTGTGTTATTTCTTTGGTTGGTGGTTTTGAAGGCTAGCCAAAGAAAGTCCATGGACTTTAAAGCCAAAAAAGTGGACTTTTAAAATTAGGATTTAGTGATGCCGTTTACCCAGTGCAAGTCAAATGGACCAGCTTGACAGAAATAAAGATTCTTGATTCTTGATTGATGGCATAAGAGCACACTCGAAAAAAAAAACGATAAAATCAAATACTAAAGTACTTTTGGCAGACTACACACTGAGGGGTCATTCTGGAGGAATCTAGAAGAGATATAGTAAGCACGTTCTGATAACAGCTGTTACACACGAGTTGATTTCCAACTCAAAACTTCCGAGACTCACTAGGGGTGGGCTCCTCCTGCACTATGAGTGACGAGATGTCCCTGGTGACTCCGCCCACGTTGGTGGCCTGGCACATGTACGCCCCGGTGTCAGCGTAGCCGATGTTGTGCAGTCGCAGCTCCGTGCCGTTGCCGATGATGCTGTACTTGTGGGGGTAGTCCAGCTTCAGAGGTTCGTCGTTCTTGAGCCACTCCACCTAAGAGAAAACGTTTAGAATGTGTAAATCAATAAAACTATTCTGGTGACAAAGATGTTAATCAGCTTAAGAAGTCGTTGGAAGGTCAAGGAGACGGACTCCGGAACCTTGGCAGCGAATCTTTCGTGGGTTCAAATCCCAGGCATGTAAATTGTATCAGTACTGTTCAACTCGTACTGTAACGGCTCTCGCCTTGCTTTGCTGGATACGTTCCATGCACAGATCTATAGTCTAAGTGGTAGGGAAAAGTTGTGCAAAACGGGACTGCCAGCGTCTAACAAACATTATTTTACTGTAAAGTGTTTTACTAAAGCTATATGCATTATTGTTGTATTAAAGGGCAGCTATCAAAGAACTCAAGAGGACATAAATCTATTTCTCTCGTTCATGAAGTCAAAAATGTTTACTTAAATTATTTTAATTTGAATAGTGATTGGGACTAGGGCTGTAGAAAAAAGGGTATCGAGTCAGACTCATGTTGAAATAGGAAGCTTTGGAAATACAAAGACAAATATATTAATCTCCAGATGAGGAATCAAGACAAATTTATAGGATGTTGGTTGGATCGTCA
Organism: Allygus modestus; assembly: GCA_963675035.1. NCBI lineage: Eukaryota > Metazoa > Arthropoda > Insecta > Hemiptera > Cicadellidae > Allygus > Allygus modestus. Next base: position 346,385,836 of record OY776112.1, on the reverse strand, counting down.
ATAATTGCATCTATACCCAGTTTTTCCACGATTTATTTTTCAAGGGTTATAACATCTATATAATCGAAATATATGAATAAGAATATAAAAACTGACATGTATTTGCATAATCATACGATGAAAATTTTATGTAAAATAGCATATTAATAATATTCTTGACACTTATTTGTATTGTTATTCTGACTGATTTATATTTAATTTGCTATTATATCTTCAAGGTATTTTTTATCTATATAATTAAATCTACAATTATCTAATTCATATTATGTCTCTACAATTATACGTGTAGTCCAACAATATGGTTTTATGTATTTTTCAGATGAAGTCAACATACTAGTTAAATTGAAACAAACTATATAGTAAAAATTGCTATATCGGTAACATACCTTGGGGAACGGTTCTCCAATCACATGGCAAAACATAGCTGCTTCTTCCCCCGGTCTTCGAGACTGGATTTTTGGTGTTACCTTTACATCTGGTATTGCTGAAAGCAATTAACCGATAGTTTAGTAAATGGTGTCCTAAAAAAAATATAATATTTTTCTCTTATAATCCTCTATTTACAAATATATTACTTTAAATTCAATGTTTATTTATATCTATAAATACAAAAAAAACTGATCAAACTCCGGGCCCAAAATTTGCACATAAACACGGAATTTGGAATTTATACCTTTTCCATAGTATAGGTAACCACTAAGATGTGATTTAAAAAATCCCATTGAACTCCACCCCTCGGGTATTAAAATGTCTAATGTTATCCTTGTGAGCATGATTTTTGATTTGGCTCGAAGGTAACTTAAACAAATAATTATCATTCGAAACAGTAACAAATCTTTATCAAATAATGAAGCCCACAGCACGGGTGTGTTCCGTGAATAAATCCGAATCCTGCCAGTAGAGTATAAAGAAATGTAGCTTATACACAAAGCCTTCTGACAATTGTTTATTTAAGAAATGTGAACTTTAATCCCGTTATTAGAAGCATTACAGAGTAATTTTACTTCATACAATGGTTTTCAAGAGAGGAAATCCACTTCCATCTCAGTATTAGGTAGCAACATAGTCAATATATCCTTTTGGTTATGGCCAATGTTAGCTTAACTTTCATAAATTAAATTGGCTTTTAAATGAGAGAGAAATAAGAATTGGTTAGTTCTCCTTAAAAATAAAATTGAGAACGTACTGCCTTTACCACTGATAGACAATTCTAATTTCACCCGCAACCATTACTTGTAGTGTAGTACTTAAAGATCATAATTTATTTGGTTTTTGTGCTTTTTATAATGGTATTTAAAGGATTTATCTAAGTTATTGGTTTTGAGGTCAGTAACCAAAACTGGGATTCCTTTAAGCAGTATAATATCTGACCTTGAGTTATCCTTGAAATACTTTTACTAAGAGCTCTTAGATAGTTCTTTAGTAGTACTATAATTACGAACATACATATAGTCCTATAATTTTAAAAGGCAAAATAAAACACAACAATAAGGGAATCCGGTGCGTACAAACCCGTTTTAACGAGATTAATGATATTTTGTTGAGTGCTCATCTGCAATGCATTTCCCGTTAATTTTAACCAGATTTACCTCGATTTCATAGGAATACCTGATTAATTATTTGATGCTATTTATGATAGCAATTTTAATGATAAACGGTAATGGTACTTTTGTGCGATAAGGGTTGTGTTTAGTTCAGATTGGAATAATTATTCACGCGCGTAAACTGTATCGTTAGTTGGAGGATACTTCACGATTCATTAAACTACGTTTTATGAACCATAAAATTGTGTGCAGTAAAATAGTCTCTTTACGTATTACTGAAAAATTAAATATAATTACATATTTAACTACGGGAAATATTACTATTTTATTGTTAACTGATGATTAAGTGGTAATTAAGCCAATCGCTTTAGCATTCATACGTAAAACTCTCCTCGAAGCAATTATGATTGTTATTTAATAGAACGAAATTTTGAAATTTAATTTTAATATAAAGTATTTTTGTTAGTTTATTTATTTTCTAGGAAGTTTCTATACTAGTATGAAGTAAGATTAATAGTGTTTTTAGTCACTGCGAGTAAAGAAAAAATACCGTCATGATATTAACTGAGTTCAAAGTTCAAATAAAGAAGTTAAAATAAATTGCTCCTTACTATCAATATAAATTATAATTTAGATTGAATATATAGCTAGAAACAAGGAATGTTTTGCCTTTATAGCTTGATATTATAAATGTGTCTAATTTTTACTTATAAATTTAATAAATACAAATTATTAGGAAACAGAGTTCAACATCTACTTGGACCAAAATTAAATTGGAAAAATAAAGGTAGATGTAGAGATAACTATGATTTGGAATATTATACGACGAGATAAATAAGAATTTTAAACATAAAATACACAGATCGCCATAGCCATACACACACGTCATATGTGTGTACATTGTACAAACTTCCAAGATACATTTTTTGTGTAGCTGTACCTTAATTTAGTTGACTAGTACAACAAAAACATCCACTGCACGATCCAATAATAAATAGTTTCTCTTTCCTGCATTTAAAATCTACTTTAGAAACTACAGTAGTCAAACAATTCTTGTTGGTTGATTGGAGTAGGGTGTAAATAGAAATCAGGCAGGCTTGTAACAAGATAGTGCAGGGTGGTAACAATATGGTAACACTACCTATGTTGTAGGATGGCATACTGCCTATGTTATGTTGTGAATGAGTAAAGCTTCCAAATGACTGATCAATATATGTCGTCTGGTGTAAATTACCTTATGGTTAAGTGATCCTATAATAATATGTCTTCTGGTGTAAATGACCTTATGGTCAAGTGCTCTTGTTATCTTAAGTCTTCTGGTGGTAAGAACATGATAACACCACCTATGTTGTAGGATGGCATACTGCCTATGTTATGTTGTGAATGAGTAAAGCTTCCAAATGACTGATCAGTATATATCTTCTGGTGTAAATTACCTTATGGTTAAGTGTTCCTATTATCTTATGTCTTCTGGTGTAAATTACCTTATGGTCAAGTGTTCCTTTTATCTTAAGTCTTCTGGTGGTAACAATATGGTAACACTACCTATGTTGTAGGATGTCATACTGCCTATGTTATGTTGTGAATGAGTAAAGCTTCCAAATGACTGATCGATATATATCGTCTGGTGTAAATTACCTTGTGGTCAAGTGTTCCTTTTATCTTATGTCTTCTGGTGGTAACAATATGATAACACTACCTATGTTGTAGGATGGCATACTGCCTATGTTATGTTGTGAATGAGTAAAGCTTCCAAATGACTGATCGATATATGTCGTCTGGTGTAAATTACCTTATGGTTAAGTGTTCCTATTATAATATGTCTTCTGGTGTAAATGACCTTATAGTCAAGTGCTCTTGTTATCTTATGTCTTCTGGTGGTAAGAACATGATAACACTACCTATGTTGTAGGATGGCATACTGCCTATGTTATGTTGTGAATGAGTAAAGCTTCCAAATGACTGATCAATATATGTCGTCTGGTGTAAATTACCATATGGTTGTGTTCCTATTATAATATGTCTTCTGGTGTAAATGACCTTATGGTCAAGTGCTCTTGTTATCTTATGTCTTCTGGTGTTAAGAACATGATAACACTACCTATGTTGTAGGATGGCATACTGCCTATGTTTTGTTGTGAATGAGTAAAGCTTCCAAATGACTGATCAATATATGTCGTCTGGTGTAAATTACCTTATGGTTAAGTTTTCCTATTATAATATGTCTTCTGGTGTAAATGACCTTATGGTCAAGTGCTCTTGTTATCTTATGTCTTCTGGTGGTAACAATATGTTAACACTACCTATGTTGTAGGATGGCATACTGCCTATGTTATGTTGTGAATGAGTAAAGCTTCCAAATGACTGATCAATATATGTCGTCTGGTGTAAATTACCTTATGGTTGTGTTCCTATTATAATATGTCTTCTGGTGTAAATGACCTTATGGTCAAGTGCTCTTGTTATCTTATGTCTTCTGGTGGTAAGAACATGATAACACTACCTATGTTGTAGGATGGCATACTGCCTATGTTTTGTTGTGAATAAGTAAAGCTTCAAAATGACTGATCAATATATATCGTCTGGTGTAAATTACCTTATGGTTAAGTTTTCCTATTATAATATGTCTTCTGGTGTAAATGACCTTATGGTCAAGTGCTCTTGTTATCTTATGTCTTCTGGTGGTAACAATATGGTAACACTACCTATGTTGTAGGATGGCATACTGCCTATGTTATGTTGTGAATGAGTAAAGCTTCCAAATGACTGATCAGTATATATCTTCTGGTGTAAATTACCTTATGGTTAAGTGTTCCTATTATCTTATGTCTTCTGGTGTAAATTACCTTATGGTCAAGTGTTCCTTTTATCTTATGTCTTCTGGTGGTAACAATATGGTAACACTACCTATGTTGTAGGATGTCATACTGCCTATGTTATGTTGTGAATGAGTAAAGCTTCCAAATGACTGATCGATATATGTCGTCTGGTGTAAATTACCTTGTGGTTAAGTGTTCCTATTATCTTATGTCTTCTGGTATAAATTACCTTATGGTCAAGTGTTCCTTTTATCTTATGTCTTCTGGTGGTAACAATATGATAACACTACCTATGATGTAGGATGGCATACTGCCTATGTTATGTTGTGAATGAGTAAAGCTTCCAAATGACTGATCGATATATGTCGTCTGGTGTAAATTACCTTATGGTTAAGTGTTCCTATTATAATAAGTCTTCTGGTGTAAATGACCTTATAGTCAAGTGCTCTTGTTATCTTATGTCTTCTGGTGGTAAGAACATGATAACACTACCTATGTTGTAGGATGGCATACTGCCTATGTTATGTTGTGAATGAGTAAAGCTTCCAAATGACTGATCAATATATGTCGTCTGGTGTAAATTACCTTATGGTTGTGTTCCTATTATAATATGTCTTCTGGTGTAAATTACCTTATGGTCAAGTGCTCTTGTTATCTTATGTCTTCTGGTGGTAAGAACATGATAACACTACCTATGTTGTAGGATGGCATACTGCCTATGTTTTGTTGTGAATAAGTAAAGCTTCAAAATGACTGATCAATATATATCGTCTGGTGTAAATTACCTTATGGTTAAGTTTTCCTATTATAATATGTCTTCTGGTGTAAATTACCTTATGGTCAAGTGCTCTTGTTATCTTATGTCTTCTGGTGGTACCAATATGGTAACACTACCTATGTTGTAGGATGGCATACTGCCTATGTTATGTTGTGAATGAGTAAAGCTTCCAAATGACTGATCAATATATGTCGTCTGGTGTAAATTACCTTATGGTTAAGTGTTCCTATTATAATATGTCTTCTGGTGTAAATGACCTTATGGTCAAGTGCTCTTGTTATCTTATGTCTTCTGGTGGTAAGAACATGATAACACCACCTATGTTGTAGGATGGCATACTGCCTATGTTATGTTGTGAATGAGTAAAGCTAACAAATGACTGATCAGTATATGTCTTCTGGTGTAAATTACCTTATAGTTAAGTTTTCCTATTATCATATGTCTTCTAGTGTAAATCACCTTATGGTCAAGTGTTCGTATTATCATATGTCTTCTGGTGTAAATTACCTTATGGTCAAGTGTTCCTATTATCATATGTCTTCTGGTGTAAATTACCTTATGGTCAAGTGTTCCTATTATCTTATATCTTCTGGTGTAAATTACCTTATGGTCAAGTGTTCGTATTATCCTATGTTTTCTGGTGAAAATTAGCTTATGGTCAAGTGTTCCTATTATCCTATTTATTCTGGTGTATATTACCTTATGGTCAAGTGTTCCTATCATCCTATGTCTTCTTGTGTAAATAAACTTATGATCAAGTGTTCCTATTATCCTATGTCTTATAGTGTAAATTACCTTATAGTCAAGTGTTCCTATTAGCCTATGTCTTCTGGTGTAAATTATCTTATGGTCAAGTGTTCCTATTATCCTATGTCTTATAGTGTAAATTACCTTATGGTCGTGTTCCTATTATCTTATGTCTTCTGGTGTAAATTACCTTATGGTCAAGTGTTCCTATTATCTTATGTCTTCTGGTGTAAATTACCTATGGTCAAGTGTTCCTATTATCCTATGTCTTCTGGAGTAAATTACCTTATGGTCAAGTGTTCCTATTATCCTATGTCTTCTGGTGTAAATTACCTTATTGTCAAGTGTTCCTATTATCTTATATCTTCGGTGTAAATTACCTTATGGTCAAGTGTTCGTATTATCCTATGTCTTCTGGTGTAAATAACCTTATAGTGAAGTGTTCCTATTATCCTATGTCTTATTGTGTAAATTACCTTATGGTCAAGTGTTCCTATTATCTTATGTCTTCTGGTATAAATTACCTTATGGTCAAGTGTTCGTATTATCCTATGTCTTCTGGTGTAAATTACTTAATGGTCAAGTTTTCTTGTTATCTTATGTCTTCTGGAGTAAATTACTTTATGGTCAAGTGTTCCTATTATCCTATGTCTTCTGGTATAAATTACCTTTTGGTCAAGTGTTCCTATTATCCTATGTCTTCTGGTGTAAATTACCTTTTGGTCAAGTGTTCCTATTATCCTCGAAATGGCCACTTGCAACCAGTTTCAATAGACTATTGGGATCTTTATAAGCCGAACTAAAAATTTCTAGTACTTCTAAAACATGTTAGTTGATTAAAACCCCACTGAGACATTGAGCATTAAAAACACATGATACAGCAATGAAAATAATCTAGGGCGTACACGAGCGTAAACGTGGTCCTGTTAAGGAAGATTAAGGTGAGGGGAATGAGGAAATAAAGACACCGGCTGTCAGTCTAGACTCAACTTCCGCACCGTCCATCTGCCCGTTGTTTTAGCCAATTATGAGTTTACGTATTGTTTATGTGTTCCTGTTTGTTTTTTTTTTATTTTTTGGTGTTTTTAAGGTTTAATATTTAATGTTTGTTTTGGGTTTTTGATGTTCAAATGATGATCGTTCACAATAGTGGTTTGAAACCGGGCGCGTTTCGAAGATAATAGGATTATCTATTATCATGTTCATGTCAGTTTTTATGTTCACCACTCGATCTAGTAGAACCATATAAAATCCTTTACATGCTAGAATATCATGTTGATGAAACTTCACATAATTACCTCATCACTTTATAAGACGCCGACGCAATTATGGCGTATTTTAATGCGAATACGAATGATGAGTGTAGAATGGGTGAGATGCCTTGCGACACAGAGTTGTTAATTAATGGCCTGATGACCAATGACTAGATCCAGGTTCGAACCTTCCCAACATGTTCAGAACTTTGCTCAGGATCGATCTGACGAACTTCAGATCATGAAGTGAGCATGATAACCACTAAGCTACCCAGCCGATTTACTAGAGGATACAAAGTGAATGAACTGGAACGCGGTTCCTGATGTGAGTTCCGTGTCCGGTAGCTCAGAAGAAGAAGAAAAAAACGTGATTTATTTTAAAAACATTGTAACTTTTTAATTAAATAAATTGCATAAGAATAAACAATTGTTTGTAAAAACCGTCTGTTTAGCGTTTGGCAGCTCAGAGGTGAGCCTTGGTCAACGCAGGCTCGATCCCGGTAAACTGCAGTGACACATTTTCACGAGTGGTCCCCACTGGGTTGACCATGTGTCTAATGCCGTTAACAGTACATTGCTGTCTTTATATCACCGCACAGGCCTCATAGCCTATGACGACGGGCAGTTGAAGTTTAAAACAAAAGAAAATGGCCCAGCTGTGAACTCACTGTGCACGGTGAGCACGTGGGTCTGCGTCACATCCCTGTTCCTCTGCGCGTGGCACGTGTAGTTCCCGGCGTGGACCAGCTGTATCCTCGTGAGGTAGAGGGAGCCGTCCGTGAACACTCTGACCTCGTCCTCCCCCAGTGACGACAGGTCTGCGGTGTTCCTCCGCCACACGATGGGAGGGGGAGGGGTGCCGCTGACGTCACACTTGATCTCCACGTTGTCCCCGACCCTGGCACTGAGGTGGTTCACTTCAAGCGCCTTGTCCAGCGACACCACTGATAGACCTGCAACGTTTGTCGTTACCGGTCGTGAAGGTAATATTGGAGCTTTCTTTATATGGTAAATAAGCAATTATTAAAAAAACCCTCTTAAGTTTTTTTAATGGGGATGATGACAAGATATCTTGATAATTAGCTACATAATGTCCTAGATAAATCAAATCAGTTTTTAGGTTTAGAGACAGATACAGGAAAGAATAAACTACGTCTCACAACACCACACAGTATAATTTACACTTATACTTTACATACGAAATGGTAAATTTACACAAAAAGATGGATCAACCCCATCGATTCCAAAAAATGTGACGGTAGAACTATCACTAGTTTCAAACCTCAGGGGTTCAATTTCATGTCTAGCTAAAATGGAAATGAACTCCTGAAGTTTGAAACCATTGGTAGTTTTACCATGATATGCCTATAGGATCACTCACCAGTCTCACCAGGTAATTTAAACTATTTTGGCAATATAAAGTGATTCAGAGATATTTGAAAGATATATAGAAAGTGATGCTTGCTATTAAATCATGAGATTCCAAACAGATACACCGGTCATCCTCAGGCTCAATCAGAAAATTGCGGTTAATTATACAGGATTTTCAGTAAGACCCTTTCATAAATTGAAATGCATTTTAATCTTGAAGCATTGAAGCAATGCTCCTCTACAGGTATGTTCTTACATACTTAGTTTCACAAAAATTATCTGTCTGTATGTATAAAAAACCGCTGTGAATACAAAGATTAAACTTTGTGAAAATTTTGATTTCCATCCCTAAAAAATACCCAAAATGTTATATTTATTTTTGGCACGCTTTTTGCGTGTCTGTTTTTATTTTAAAATTGTTCAAATTAAAAGTCATATAATGTGAACTACCTAAAAGACAGTTTATTTAAACAAATACTAAAGTTAACATTTGTTTGGTTTTCAACGTATCCAGTGATATTTAATTGAAGAACATTAGATGAAAATAACGGAAATGTCGTTAGAAATAGTGAATTCCCTAAAATGTATCACAGGTATTGATAATTTTTTTGTCATACTGTTTCAAAAACTGATGTTTTCAACACATGCGTTGGGATTTAAAAACAATTGTTTTGATGGTCGTTTTAGTCATATGACGAAACAAACAATTGGTCACGTTTTGGTCTAGGTCATCAGCTGTTAATATGATTGTAATGAATTACTGAACTTGTTAACAATGAAAACTTTTGTAACAGCTGTTTATTTAGACTAGCAAAGCTAAACGTAATGGAAAATTAGCTTTTGTGAGAGTGTTACCTTATTGTGGTTTGCAGTATGAAAATAAATATAGTTCATCACAAGAACCAAAAGTGGCTTTCCAGTCCTCGCTCATTTCCAGCCTCGACCGTTAAACCTGAGCTCGTATCGAAAAGCTTTACTTTTGATCGTAGAGATGAAATATATTGTTAATGCTACTAGCATTTAAAATAATTATTTTCGTTTTATTATAAGGTATAAGCTGTTTCATGTTTAAACGAGTTCGCACGCAGCACGCTGACGCAAGGGAAGTGAATTTCCACATAAAAAACTATAAAACTCAAAATCAGTTAAAACATACAATTATTCAAATTTTTATTCAATCCTGAAAATATTGATTTTTTGGCTGTTCTGATACTTCTGGTTCTATTTACCTGCAATGCTGGGATACAATTTTGTGCATTATAAGGTTAGGAGAAGGTCAAGTCAGGCTTTAAGGTAGGCGTGAGGTTGTTTGAGATGATAAAAGTACACCAAAAAATTATTAACAGGCTTTTCTAATGTAAAACCCCCATAAGACAACGTACTGTGTTTGGTCAATACACATTTCCCTTAATAACTCGGAAGATATATATGCTAGAATGACGGGAGAAGGCTTAAAAGTTTCGCCTCACTAATTCCCATCTTTTTACATTCGTTAATTTTACATCAGGGGCTTTTCTGACCCTTTTCTGGCCCAAAAACTCGAAATTTGAAATATTAATCCCCAAAAAATGGGTTTATGGGCATCCCCCAAAACATGTTCTGGGGGTCACGTTAGGAACTTCTATGGTGGTCCCGGGCTTAAGTTTCACCGTGCGGGTCATCCTAATAGTTCACTTTCCATAGGAAATTCACTAAAAAAGTATATACTGACTGTAAAGTTTGCTGAATGCACCGTAGAATTCTGCCCGGCTCAGCTGGCTGTCCTTGTCCGCGTCGTCGTACGTTATCATGTCTCTCAGGCCACAGATCTGCGACAGCTGACTCAACTGCTCTCGCTCTGCCTCCTGGTGACGTGGACGAGAATGTTTAGAGTGCAATACGGATAAAGTGTTTGTCAAGCAAATGTATAACAAACGCAATGAGACGAATAAATTGTTATATTAAATATCGAAGATACGTTTGCACTTGTCATTCTCACATGTTTGATTTTGCTGTGATACAAATGGAGAAAAGAACAGACCTAAATGAAGATTTTGGCTTGTTCAGTGAAATTAAAATTGTTTATATATTTTTAGTTAGTAATTTCATACTTATTCTTTAAAAGGCAATACATAATTTTTATACAACCAAATTATGAATTGAAAAATTTCACTTGTAATTTTTTTAAAGAAGACCCCATAAAACGGCAATCAACTACATATACGAAATATTTAGTATTGTATAAAGAGCGTAAACTAGGTCTTTATCGAGAGAAAACTGTTTCCAAAAGCGATAAAGAAATTTTCACTCGAATTGCATACAGTTTTTTCTTCAACTGCAGTTTAGAATACCACACATCATACAAAAGTTAACTGACATCCTTTTTCGCTGGATTAACTATATTTAGGTTACAAACACCAAGTCCGTTAGCTTGGTCTAAGCAAAAATCAGTCAGTTGTTTTTTACTTCAGCAAGCATAAGAGCAAAGTATAGTGAGTATACTTGTATGTTTCGTTCACTAAACAGAAAACAGGTGTTTTACGATGTGTTTTTCGATCGTAAGGAATGTCTTTAGGCGCGGTTTCAGGTCAATTCAATTTCTCACCTTATCAAGTTCTTCGGCGTCTAGCAATCCGTTGCCATTTTCGTCGTACATCCGGAACATCTTGGCCACTAGGTACTCCTTGCCCGAGGCTCGCGGGTCGGACCCCATCATTTTGGCGTGGTTGAAAAGCAGCAGGTTGTCCTACAACACAGTTAACAAATAGTTGTAATTAATAATAATTTAAATAAACCGGAACAAATATATTGATCATGTTTTAGCATCATATAAATACGAGGATTTAGCAATTTGTATCATAACATTTGATGTAAAATCGCGTTATTCTTTATAAATAGCCAATTTAGAGTTTGACTATCTAAAAGAGCCGAAATTATCAAAGTATTTGAGCTACAGACATATATATTTATAGAGCTACATATCAAAATATTTTAAGCAAATATTTTCACTAAGTCACTCGAAATAAGACGAATTTTAAGTCATCTTGATATAACGATTAACCATAGACAAAAGTATTGCAGTTACCTTTAGTATTTCATATTCTTGTAACGAGCATTCCTCTTTGTCGTAGTAGAGGTCAGCATCGGCCTCGTTGTCCTCCGGGTTAGCGTCAGGGATGTCTGGAAAACTCCCATTGGATGGACTCGTCGGGGGAGTTGCCGTGGATGAAACAGTTTCTAGTTCTACTATAGATATGTTCTCTGCCTTTTTGATAGGCGTGCCATCTGTAAAGTTAAAGTTGTGATAGTAATACTCTAAAGGTTTAATGACACACTAAGTTAGTTAGACTATAAACTTAAGCAGCAATAAACAAAACAAGAGATCGGTTCAAGAACATATCGTATAACCGAATATTAAATCATATTCATTATGTAAAAACTACTTAAAAAATTTTACATAAACTTTAAATTAATTATATTTGAGACGAAAATCTAAAAATTAAAAACATTTTAAAGGTAATTCAGGTTATTGAGTTATCGTTTAAATTAAAAATCCGAAAACTGTGAGAACCCTTGAAGGAAGATAAAGGTTCAGGGTGATCGTTGAAATATAGTTAAGGAAGGAAGTTACTATATTATAATGAAATTAAGGAGTTTACAAAAATATGGTGCAGAGTTTAACAACATACTTCCTTTTTCCACCCGATGGATAAAGTAAAATCAGGGAATTAAAAGTAATGGAATATTTGCCAAGGAATATTAAATTAGTAAGGAGGTATACGGTATTAGAAGAAATACCAGAACGTTATCAACTATTCATCGCCCAGGGTAAATAGCTTTGATACAACTTGTGATAAAAACCACATTAAAATAATAACTTATGTCAAACTTACCCTGTGATATGCAAGAAAATGAGTGGTCGACGACAATATCTGAGTTTGTCAGACACGATGTCCTGTGCAGTTCACAGTGGTTGTCGTACAGTCTGCCATCTGAGCCACACACCACCTTCTGATGCTTCCTGCATCTCCTCTGGCACACGCATTGCGCCACACCGTTCACCACGTGGCATTCTCTACCCTTGCCACAATACTGCACTAGACATGGGTCTGAAAAATAATACATTATGGGTAAAGAATGTATTAGTGGTAATGAGATTTGTCACAGAGCCACACACCACTTTCTGATGCTTCCTGCATCTCCTCTGGCACACACATTGCGCCACACCGTTCACCACGTGGCATTCTCTACCCTTGCCACAATACTGCACTAGACATGGGTCTGAAAAATAATACATTATGAGTAAAGAATGTATTAGTGGTGGTAATGAGATTTTTCACAGAGCCACACACCACCTTCTCAAATGATTCATGCATCTTTTCTGAACCTAAGATAAACCGTTCACCACGTGACTCTCTCTACCCTTGCCACAATAGTGAAACTAGTCATGGGTCTGGAAAAGAATATGGTATGGTTAAAAAAGAATGTATTATTGATGGTCATACAATTTGCCACACAGCTATACAACACCTTACATGATGAACCATACAACTTTTCTTTGATTTAGGATCTGAGATAAACCGTACACCGCTTGGTTCTCTCTGCCTTTGCCACAATATTGCACCAGACATGAGTCTAAAGCAGAAAATGTCAAAGGTGATGGCTTCACAGAATGTCACACAGGCCCAGCCACTATGTCTACAACGTCTCAGGCCCAGCTACTACGTCTCATCCCATCCCTTACGCACTTATGCTTCACCTGAAGTTCAATTCACTCTTAACACCTTTTTTTAAGAGTAACTAATGGTATTTAAAATGTCAGATTACATATCCTTTGAGCTGACTTGCACCACTTTGAAGTGTCTCCTTGCATGAGGCAACAACCTATGACGCACTCTCTATGTTGAATAAAGAAAATACTAAGGAAAGGAGATAAGGGGAATACTTTTAAAACATTATTTAAATGATATATATCTGATATGTGATTGCACTGATCTCAGACATAATGCATATTTCTAGAAACGTAACTAATGATAGATTCGACTCGAAATTGAAACGTAAACACAATTTAAATTGCATCCTGCGGTAGTCAAGGAGAATGGTTATATCTAAAGTGTATGATACCTTGTTATGTCAACTCAAATTATTATAATTGCACTTTGAAAATACATAAACTCTATCTGAATAAGTATATAATTTATTAATAATATTAAAGTGCAATACTGAAATGAGACTGCACACAGTTTGGGTAAATACGTAAAAGTTACTCTTCAATAAAGGCTATACAAATAAATGTCGATGAAGCGTATTTATATTGACTGCCAATGTAGCAACGGTATTTGCCATTATCCAGATGCAGCGTTTAAAAATCAACAAACCGTTTAAGCTAATAATTTCGTCTCATATATTTAAATTCCCACATGTTCAACATTTCCATGTGTAAACATTTACTCATATGTGATTTAATAACATATAATAGTTTGTCATAAATTACAACAAAAAGAGTTAGTAACGTATATATTTAAAATATTTTGTATAAATGTCTTAAGAACGAACATATTTTGTCCATACAGTTAGTGTTTGCGACTATTTTTTAAGTTTTTCGTAGCGTATTTTAATTTACGATCCTAATTTATTTTACAAGAATGAAAAGGATATTTTATTACTAGTTTCCTTAGGGATGATTTAGCCGTTGTGTATTATATTATAAAGTAGACTCTATGGAATTGGAAAAGTATATATTACTAATTAATGGTATATTTAACTAAACATTATTTAATTGTATTTATGTTTTATTTGATTACTAAAAGCACCATTAGAGGAGATTTTGCAAGGAATGCAGCTGCTGTAATGTGATCCAATTAATACACACTGTTATTAACACAGTTTCGATTCATTAGTGAAGTCTCTAGAACTGCACTTCGCAGCTGCTTGTAGTGGTGTAAGAGTAATCCGGTATTATTAACATCTACTCATAAACTCAACTCTAACTGTCTTAATACCTATTGTTAGATGAATATGTAGGAATTAAACTTTATTTTAATAGTGCAATAACATAAAAATTTAATAGAAAATGCAAGGAATAGTTAAAACCGTTAGGAGTATTAAAAAACAAGTTCCTTTTTTACGATGCTAGCTGAAATGTCTCGCTACACTACGTAATAAAATAGTTTCGCAACGTTTTTCATTATGTTGTTAACGTTTTCAACTATTTTGAGTAGTAAACATTTATTTAATCAATCATCAGACCAATAGCATTGCATTTGGATAAGTAGAAGAGGGCTCGATTAATTTTAAAACTGCAAAACCGCTTTCCGGGGCCTATATGTACTAACTAATTGTATATAAAATGTAAGTTAATCGTGTCATCCTTTTACTCATTAGCACAGTATATAAATTTTGACAACAAACAGACACTACCTTCGTTATTTACTAGTAGGATGAATCTTCTTTAACATTAAACTGTTTCAAAATATGATTATAATAATTTGATCAATAACATTTATACAGATACCTTAAAAACAATCGTTATGATTATAGACTAAAGAACTAACTGTTCTTTCCTTTAATAATTATATTACATGTTCTACTGACGAAAACGATTTGATATAGAGATGATTACACTTACTTTGTTCTGTGAGGGAGTCTACACTATCAACGAAGTCTTCTGGGCCTATCGTCGTCACTACTGGAAGTGGGGGAGGTGAAACGTCTTTCCGATGTCTTGACCTCTGTAAAAGACCACACATTGATCAGAAAAATTTTTTTTAACGTTTGTGTACACATTTAATCACTACGGAATCAAAATATATCCGTAAAAACCAGGTACAAATTTTCGATATAATTTGTGTTTAAAAACAATAATAATAAGTAAGTGCTTAATCTAGGAAGCTAAAGTTAGATAACCTTTCGTAGCCGATCAAAGTAAATTAAATTTTAAAATATTTGAGTGACAACAATTTGGAGCTATTGCACTTGGATATTTCCATAATTTAGTTCTGCACCGTATTATAGTTTTTTTGTGAGAGGTAAATTGGAATAATTTAAACTTTTAATTTATTCTAAAATACATTAGCTCTGCTTTGCTTTGGATACAGCTTGCTTTATTATAATACGATATATTGAATTTTGAGATATTAGTTTAATAATAATATATTTAAAATAATGTTTTAGGTAAAAAAACAGACTATACTTTTCCTGCATTATTGCAGTAATTATAGTATTAGATATAATTAAAATAAAAAACAGTTAAGAAAGAAGTTTTAAGGATTGTTCCAATTTACTTACAACTTAAATTTTCACTGTTCAATTTAAATAAGCAAAAAATAAAAATAAAAACATTATCTTACGATGGAGTTGAACATAATTTGTTCAATAAAAGCATTGGGCTGTTAGATATCTAAGGGTATTAAAATTCTACAAGTTAAAGATATAGATAACTCTTTATTCGTAGAGCTTCTGGAACCTAAAATAAGTATGTTGGGAAAGAAGAAATTAAGTTGGAAACATCACCCACAGAAATTCTAGTCCTAAAATAATTTGCTTATCAGCATTTCAACAATTATTTTTATAACTGAAACTTTACCCACTTAAAAAGACGTATCGGTTACTGAAACAGCAATATATTGAAGCTTCAGCCCATTGATCACTCAGCCAGATGGTGAATGCAACTCATCACAGCTGTGACTGTAATGGCCCAAAGGCCACCGAGAAGCCATTCATTGGCGCCAAAGCCGGGAAGCCCTAAATGGTCATAAATGAAAGAGTTTTATCGATCATCGCCCCCAGGGGCACCTTTAATCTCCCACACTCTCTATCGGGACACGCTTGCTGTGCTTAATCTGCGGAAATCTAATTACTGTGTCACATTCAACTGTGTCTGAATAACGATCCCCGCGGCTATCGCGCACAAAATAACCTTTTACTTTTTATATGATGTTATATGTTTGAAGGTAAAGTAAAATAATAATTAGAGTAAGTAGGATAAACATATATTATTTTGAAGTATTTAATCTACTGTTCCAAAGTGATTTGATTGATTGAAGATTTTTTCCCGTTTTGTTGTGAATATAAATGTTGAAGGTTAAAAAAAATATCAAGTTTTTTATTAATTAAGAAACTAAATATTTATTTGTTGAGAGCTAATTTAATCATTGGATTGCAAATGAATATAGATGGACGTATAATTCTCTCATCAGAAAATTATCGTTTTATAATGGCATTTTAATGATTTATGCATTAATTGTTTTGGTTAATTATCTAAAACAGTAAATAATTAAAATCACAATAAATTAATATTGTGCTAACTTAATACCATTGCAAGATAAACAATGAAATAGCGAATAGCAATTAGTAATCTCCAGTTAATAAATAAATAAATACCCCCCGTCGCAGCAATCTTGCATACTAAGCAAATTTCCAACGAATATATATGTATTATTAACACATTAAGCCTCTTACCAGGATTCATAAGAAATATATTCATAAATAAGCGATATTTAAAATATTCATTATTCTCCATAAGAATAAAATTAGGGATGAGTACGCAGGTATTCTGCAACAAGGGACACAAAATAATGGGTTATTATGCAAATATCAATAGAACTCATCTAAGTGAACACATACCAAGTTTCATCCATATACATTCATAAATAAGTTATATATAACATTTTCATTACTCTCCATAAGAATAACATGGGGACCGAGTACCTAGGTTTGCTGCTACGTGAACCAAAGGAGAAAAATTGATTTTTTTGTAGAAACAACAACAAATCACAATCAGATGAAGCGATATACCAAGTTTCGTCAGTTAATGTTCATAAATAACCGCAATATAAAATTTTTCTTTTTCTCCTTATAAGAATAACATTGGACATCGTACTGTGTTTAGCACTTTCAATATCTCAGAAACAATTGACGTAGAGCAATGATCAAATTTTTTGTTTTTTTAAGCTAAATTAAATTGTATAAATTAAAATTTGATTTAAATAACAATTACATGTAAAACCCCAAAAAAAACATTTTTGGGGTACAAAACCCCCTCAAAACCCCCGTTAAGATGGTGCTATTTGTCCGGTTTTCAACCTCGTTCAAATAAATGGTACTTTACACTCTTGTACCAAATTTCATTAAGGTTGGACCTTTTTTACGAGAGTTATCGTACGGACACACACACACACACACATATTCATATATATCCTATATATATATATATATATATATATATATATATATATATATATACTCAAGAAACTTTAGTATGTTGAAATATTTAAACCTAAACTGAGGGCAGTGTTTACCAATGTTTGTTCATTTTCACAAACCACACAATCATAAATATTTTAAAAGTACTTACTAAATAATTTTATTGCACGATATTCTCGGAGAAAATAAAGGAATAAACAAACAAATAATAAACTCTAATAAACTAGCAATAAAAGAAATGCTCACGTTTTAGGTAAGTTACTGTACCACGCATGTAAAAAAATACAACTTAATAATACTTCCATCTTTTTAAACAATAGTTTTAGCGAATTTTCCCTGTAGGGAAGATGCTATTACCGTAGGTCTCATGGTAAGACTTAAGCCCGAGACCATGATAACTTTTCTTTTTGAGGTCCCCAGATGCCAAAGACACCTTTCGTTCAAATTTTGATATATATATATATATAAAAATGCGGTAATAGCATCTTCCCTACAGGGAAAATTCGCTAAAACTATTGTTTAAAAAGATGGAAGTATTATTAAGTTGTATTTTTTTACATGCGTGGTACAGTAACTTACCTAAAACGTGAGCATTTCTTTTATTGCTAGTTTATTAGAGTTTATTATTTGTTTGTTTATTCCTTTATTTTCTCCGAGAATATCGTGCAATACAATTATTTAGTAAGTACTTTTAAAATATTTATGATTGTGTGGTTTGTGAAAATGAACAAACATTGGTAAACACTGCCCTCAGTTTAGGTTTAAATATTTCAACATACTAAAGTTTCTTGAGTACACAATAAAGCACATAAATTTCTAATTTAGAGTAAAAATCTGATTAAAAAGTATAATCAAATATTCTTCTTCCGTATGTAAACCCGTAAAAGGTATATTTGGGAGGTTAAATATATTATAAAAACCATTATGAAACCAACTAAAATCTGAAGAAATATGTATTAAATAACTGTGGTATGTTCAAAACGCCTGATTATTGAATCGCCACACCGCTACACAGAACCCAACAAGAGTTATCCATACTCTGGATGAGCGTAAGCATTCATTCATAACCTAAGGCTTGGAAATGTAATCTCAAACATGTTTGTCAGATTTGAGCAAGATTTGTGCATGTATGATACTTTGATAGTGGACATTGATAACTAAAAAATGCATTAGTAGTCTGTACCGTTCGTAAATTCGGACCATTTAGAAATTGGTTGTCTATACAATTTGTATAACACATGATAAGGGAAACAAATGCACAAAAATTAGAATCTACATACATATAATATTAATATTAATTACGCTTTTATCAAGTAACTCTTGGTACAAGCAAAAAAGTAAAGACAATATTTAAAACTTACTGCATCCTAGCTTACATGAAATAACAATAGGAATTTCCATTATAAATAGCAAATAGATATAATATAATTTGTGATAAGATGGTTTTAAAATGTAATATTGCTAATGAAAGTATGTATTGTAATACAACATTGGTTGCAACCCCTCGGAAAGTGAAGGGTGGGGACAAATATAAAGTGAAAGGCCGCCCCTCGAGGCCAGCTCCTGTCAAGTGTTGCCAACCGAACAATGTTACCTGACAGCCTAGACTGACGTTGGCAGACCTTGCATTAGAAGTTATGACTGCTAATGCGGTGAGAATTAATACCGATTACCAAGAAACAGGTTGTAAAAGTGTTTTTTTAGTAAGAGAAGCTATAAATGAATTACGTAGTTAAATGTAAATTTAGATCTCCCTAGTTAAAAAAAACAGACGAATAGCACATGTGGTTTTGGCTTTATGTAAGATTATATAAAAGGAAACCCTGACAGAAAGAGTGAATACCAAAAAATAGGTATTTTTCTCCTGAATAATATTACATTTATTTTAAAACGGAACCCGTTCAAAAATGTAAATACAACAAATTTATAAAACAACTCAAAACAGATAGACCGTACGGTTAATGCTGCTAAGAATATCCGTTGTGTTTGAAGAGCCACTTAGTGTTTGAGACTACTTAAGATCAAATCGTAATAGGAGACGAAGGTGGACTTACTACGTCGAGCACATCTCCGGAGTCTGCTTCCGGGTTGCGCCGTGGGTTGTAAAATGTACGCGGTAGGCCTAGCGAAATGTTTAAGTGTGTGCGAACTATGTGTGAACTGTGTTTGTGTTTTTTAAGTTTTGACGAGTCCTACTTGGATAAGTGCTCTTGTATTGCTCACTTGATAATGCCGTGTTTACAGCGAAACATGTTGTGAAACTCCTTCACAATTATGAACTGTTTGACGGAAGGTATGTACAACCTATTTTAGTTGTTTATTTTGTTTACGTAATCATTTTAATTTCAAATATAATTCAAAAGCACTCACTATTACGATCAAGTAAGAACGTAGAGCACTTAGAGGGTACAGAGGGCTTCCCTCGTCTCCGTTTTTTTTAAATTAAAAAATATTATGCATATATACAATACATGTGTGCATGAATGAATGCAGCAATCGTCAATTGTCACATAAATAAAACAAAATAACAATCATATTTTCAAAGCAAAAAAAAAAATATATATATATATATTATTAGCCCGAAACAAATTATTTAAAGAATAACAATTATTTATTTAAATGAATCATCTTTAGCTGTACCTTGAATTTATGGAAGCTTTTAATTATTTTAATTCTGTTAGACAGCTTTTTCTAGGCACGGATTTCATTTGGTTGGTGAATGAAACCAACGATAAAAAACCCTTATCGTCACGTCAGCTTGTTAGGACAGCCTACTTCAGATACAGGGGCGATAAAGGTTGTTATTTCAGTATCGATCAATGCTGTGTCAGCTTAGAAAGTGACGTCACATTAACACCTGATAACACTCAATCAGTCAATTGTCAAACAATTATTCAATGCTAGTGTACAAGTAATACACTATCATTTAATAAAAATCATATGCATTATTAATTTCAACGGTATTGTATGGTTTTGTATTAAAACATATGGCTGTGGCAGTAGTCCATGATAGTCTTTAAAATATAAAAAATAATAAAATCTTTAAAATAAAATGCGAGCTAATAATGTTTGATTTCTAAAATTTACCATGCAAATCTGTTAGCCTATTTATTAAATATGTTTAAATTAAAACGGTAATCACAACATTTCGAATAAAGTTAGACAAGCAAATATTACAGCGAGATTCTATAGAATTACATTACTACAGAGATACTACTCGGTATTAGTCTAGGAAATACAGGGCATCCAAACCAAGTAAAGTTTTACCGAATTATTTATTTGTAGGAAATAGGACGCAATGAGACACTCATGGGGAAATATTCAATATTATAATCAACGCTAGTTATTTAAAAACAATTCTTCAGAAGTGTATAGATCTAGGCAAGGCCCGGCTTATTGCATGGTCTCAAAACCACGGTTTCATGTAGGTCACACGGGTTGCTGGGTTGGGCTGAAGGTTACCCGCAGCAATTAATACATCCCCATCGGTGTTATGTTGTGCCAAACATGACGCTGTTACGAGACGCAATAATACAGTTTTAACACAGTTGAGATAGTTAATCTAAATGTAACTTGCTATCACATGGTATTAACTGGTCTATAAGAATGCAATTTGGAATTTGTTTTGTAATATAAGATGTACATAAGACATCTTTTGTTTTGTATATAAGACTACTAGGTGTGAGTTTTTGTATCTTTGACAATCAATCCTTCGCCATGATAGGGCAACAGACGTCAGAGCTCAGGTGGCTTTGAAACAAAAACACCGATCCGTCAAATAATTCTGTCAGTGGAGCTTTCAACATATTGGCTCAGTGAAATGGAGGGAAAGTGGGAAATTTGTCGAGTAATCCATTACAGTTTACTATTTTATGTTCAATACTGCAATGCACTGCATAGCTGTGATGCAATGGTTTTAATGCGATCAGAAAACCGGCATATATATCAATAATATTATCAATAATAATTGATATTTTTAGTATACTTTTTAACTCATATTAAACTTAACAGACATCTACTACACAAATGTTAATAAAATATCCGTTATAGAAATTTAATTTTAAGTTTTTCTTTTTATTTATAATCAGAATGCAATAAACTTTAAATAGAGTAAAATGTATAGATGGAAATAAAATGTAATTTAATGGTAGTAATATGTAATTTTGTTTTCAAAAAAGTTAATAAATTTAAAATTAAATCCATAATTTTAATACAAGCAATCCACACATTTATAAATTAATAGCAGTTACCCGGCAGACGTTGTCATGCCTTAGACTATTAACAACTAAAACCAATTCCCTACCAAGATCACCTGTTCAAGAAAACATGTCATTATCTTTTATGTAAACAACAATATATTTCCATAAAGTTTATATGGTAACCCTTTTGGGCCTCTTGAGAGGAACCCAATTGAGTTAGAACGAAATGGATGGCTTAAATACCTTCTACGTGAAATCGTACATATATATCCCAAGTTGCATGGAAAACAGTCCAACGGTGTCCAAGTCCATAAACTTCAAATATATATAAAAACAAACAAAATAACATTTTTTTATAATAAAGATTACAAGTCAGAGTGAAGTTGGTATAACTACGTTTATTTAACACTGATGTGAATACTTAAATTCTTACTTAATGACAGTAAAGATTAAATATGGATATTCCGTATTCTTGTTTTTTCCCATGACAAAGATTTTAAGCTAAAAGCCTTGTACAGGTCTCCAAGGGTAAATTGACCAACCTTTGATATCCTCTCCCAAGTGGCGTTTCACTTAACCGCCTCAGGCTCTATCTTGATTGGACCGGACTTTACCTGGAGCGGGCACTTAGCTAAGAACGATGATTGTTTACCTTAGATATCGTTCAAGTAATTTACTTTATTTATTAACTAATATTACGATGTTTTATAAATTTTATAGGAACAAATTTTACTTTTGAAAATAAAACATGTAACGCCTATAACAATAGTAGTGGGGGTTTGCCGGTGCTGGCTCACTTGATTAATTGCTTCCGGAAGCGCTGCGTCATTAAATACGTCATCTGAGGCTGAGCCAGTGACGTAGGCGGTTTTGTGACGTAATGAGTGAAAGGTTAAAGTTCAAGGTCACGGGGAGGTAATTTTAAAAAAGTACTACCTCGCACGCGTAAAATCCGATAGTGATTCGATAGTTAATCGATAATAAATATCGAATAAATATCGAATGAAACAATCGAATGATACGAGTGCGAGGTAGTACTATTACAAATATTACTTTATTTACAATAATTCATGTTTACAATAGTTCCCCGTTGTTCGTTGTCATCGATGTTGTTGATCCGGACGAGTTGCGGCCATCACTTCGCTTTCTGAAGAAAGACGGTAGATACTTCGATCCCTGCGCAGAGTCCATGTTGTGTTTTTGACAACTATCTGTTCTGTTAGGTGTTTGCATTTCATTGCTGTCAGGAGGAAAGAATACGTGACGGCAATGAAATAGAAACATCTATCAGACCTTGAGTGAAATGATATTGTTATTTTGTGAAGAGCGTCTCGGAGAGCTCGATGTTCACCGGTCGAGAGCCGGAGGTGTACTGACTATTCGCTAGCTAGCGTTTTTGGTATCAAACAAAATGGTGGGGGTAAAAGTGTAGTAGAACGAAGCAGATGGTGGACAGCAGATGGGCGGCGGCAGGTGGCAGGCGGCAGGTGGCAAGTGTGCGGCAGATGGTAGTCCCCCACTACACCAGTCCCCCACTACACCAGTCTCCCCACCAAGTTTTACATCGCACAATAACTAGTTTACATGTGTTAGTTAGGGTTTAGCTCTTAGACTGTCAAGACCTTACCTCCGTAACTAAAAACCTCAATAATGTTTGCGCTTCAACGCTGTATAAGTATAACAGCTACTATGATCTAAACCGGTGCATGTATTCATATGGTTCTTTTTGCGTAGCAAACAACTGGTTAAAAGTGTTTCAACCTCAATTATTCTTCGACGAAACCGCTCATTGTCCACTAAAAGTGTAGACCTTCTGTCTTCATCGTCAGGGAAGTAGAAAGTAGTGTCAAGGGGACTACTGAAGGTCACCTTCCTCATGTTCCTGTAAAACTGCGACATTTTTCAGACCGTCTAGGTAGATGTTTATACGACAAGAGCTGGAAGAATAATGATGTAGCGTTATCGTGTATAATAGGCATCTACCCCCACCACAACGTTACCTTGTCCTTCAAACCATCGTTTTTACGCCACGGATGCTATACTGTTGGTTAGATTTAAATTTAAATTGCACCTACTTGTTCGCCTTGTCAAGCTGCGTAATTGAAGTACCCACATGTTAGACCTTGAACCAAAAACAAAGAAGTTATTTAGGTCTATCCTTGAAAATAGTTGTTTTTTCGCTGTTGCTGCTATACCCTTTGTTGGATCTGAATTCTGTTTGCACCAACTTGTTCGTCTGATCAATCCGCGTAATTTGAGTACCCACTTAATATATTTTAAACCGTAAATAAAGAAGTTATTTAGGCTTGCCCTTGAAAATAGTTGTTTTTCGCTGTCGCTGCTATACCCTTTGTCGGATCTGAATTCTGTTTGCGCCAACTTGTTCGTCTGATCAATCCGCGTAATTTGAGTACCCACATGACATACTTTGCACAAACTGTGTACCCCCCCCCTTTTTTGGGTCATGTTCAAGGTCAAGGTCAAGGTCAAGGACCTTGGGACTTAGAAATTTTCACAAAGTGGGCTGCACACAAACATAAGACTAATAGTCTCCTGCCTATGTACAGGCCAAGTCCCTAACTTGAAATGCTTAGGGTGGTCCTGAAAAGGACCGTTTGTGTTTGAAGGAGATGGTGGATAAGGAGCGGTGAGCGGTAGTCAGTGTTTATTTTTCCTTTGTAACCCACTTTACTTGTCCCTTCTGCCGTACTAAAATCAAGTCGCACTTGGTCTCAGGAGGTGGCAGAGTGGACCTTGGAAGGTGGACCTTGACGTAACGGCCGCCGCCAAAGAGGTGTTGGAGTAGGTACTCATCATCGCTGATCTTCCCCACAAGTAGATACTCCACGTTTAATTTCAACTGCGCAAACTTGACGGCGACAGACTCCAGCGGCGTTACCAACTCGGTAAGTTTCACCGTAGCCGTCCTCTTCATTATCTCCTCAACAGTTGGTGGCGGCGATGAAGGTCGAAGCGATGAAGGGCGAGGTGATAGCGATGGTGAAGATGCAGTGGACGTCGAAGGCCGTTGGTCGAAGTAAAGTGGGTGGTTTCGAAAATTCTTCCGTATGCAAGATTTAAAAGAACTAGGTCTTTTGAATCCGCTCCTTTTTTCCGAAGACTTCTTCAAAGTCTCCTTCAAACGTTGCAGTTTCTCGGGTGTAATGGGAGAAGACATAGCGCAGAGGTGTATTCAGTTCGCAAGGCAAAGCTGGAATGAGGTACCAGACGGAGCAAAGCGGGTCGCCAAGTGTAACCGTGACATTTCCATATACGGGTAGAAAGCTAAAAACCGGTCTACATCCGGTTCCCCTTCCCCCGTGACGACACAACCTCCCCCCCCCCTTTTTGGGTCATGTTCAAGGTCACCCCCCCCGTGACGTAACATCCCCCCCCCGTGACGTAACATCCCCCCCCGTGACGTAACATCCCCCCTTCCGCTTCGGTGACGTCACTTTGCCTTTATAAGCGGGAGCAGTCCGCAGTCTCGTCGCAGTAGCTTGCCGCCCGCTGTTTGGGTATACGTCCCAGTGGGTTGCACTCTGCTGCAGCGTAGGTCTGTTAAGTGTGCGTTGGGCCCGACGCGCAATTAAGAGATCCGCGCCCTTGCATGTTTAGTTAGTTTGTTAAGCATGTTAGATAACGCTTGTAGTTTGCTGCTAGATAATGTAGTTAGTCTAATATATGTTAGTGTTTGGTATCGGTTTGAAGTGTCTTATTTACTAATGAAATATGTACTCCCGGCCCTACAGGTCCCTCAACAACCTTGGTCAAAACTTGGGTTCGCAGCAGCCTGACGCCGGGTGTTTGGGTCTACGTCCCACCGGGTTTCAGTGATACTGTTGACCTTTGCAAAACCGACCTTGGTTGTTCTTGTAAAAGTAACGTTAACTGATTAATTTTGTTTACATAGTTGATGGTAAAGTCTTTATTTTCAAAGTAATGTATCTTGCTTCTCATCCTTTTCCTAACCCCTCTAAGGTATGGCGCGCAAACCGACCTTGTGTCAATACGGCGCGTAAACCGGTTGACATTTCCCATCTTAGCCTGAGAAAACTGTGTAAAATATAAAGTCAGTCTCTTGTTTAAAATCAGTCTCTTGTTTGTTGTCTTTTGTCCCCTTCCCAAATACAGAGCGGGGAATAGAGCAGTATGTTATGCTCTATTCCCCGCTTTGGCTTCATGTTCAGATGACCTTGGGACTTAGAAAATTCACGTACAAAGCGGGGAATAGATCGGTTTGTGGTCCAAGTGAGAATCAATTACTGCTCTATTCCCCGTTTCAACAATATGACCAAACGACCTTGACCCACTTCGGGACTTAGAAAATCCTCGTATTGTAATATCCCCCCCCCTTTGACGTAACATCCCCCCTTCCGCTTTGGTGACGTCACTTTGCCTTTATAAGCGGGAGCAGTCCGCAGTCTCGTCGCAGTAGCTTGCCGCCCGCTGTTTGGGTATACGTCCCAGTGGGTTGCACTCTGCTGCAGCGTAGGTCTGTTAAGTGTGCGTTGGGCCCGACGCGCAATTAAGAGATCCGCGCCCTTGCATGTTTAGTTAGTTTGTTAAGCATGTTAGATAACGCTTGTAGTTTGCTGCTAGGTAATGTAGTTAGTCTAATATATGTTAATGTTTGGTATCGGTTTGAAGTGTCTTATTTACTAATGAAATATGTACTCCCGGCCCTACAGGTCCCTCAACAACCTTGGTCAAAACTTGGGTTCGCAGCAGCCTGACGCCGGGTGTTTGGGTCTACGTCCCACCGGGTTTCAGTGATACTGTTGACCTTTGCAAAACCGATCTTGGCTGTTCTTGTAAAAGTAACGTTAACTGATTAATCTTTGTTTACATAGTTGCTGGCAAAGTCTTTATTTTCAAAGTAATGTATCTTGCTTCTCATCCTTTTCCTAACCCCTCTAAGGTATGGCGCGCAAACCGACCTTGTGTCAATACGGCGCGTAAACCGGTTGACATTACCCATCTTAGCCTGAGAAAACCTTGTAAAATATAAAGTCAGTCTCTTGTTTAAAATCAGTCTCTTGTTTGTTGTCTTTTGTCCCCTTCCCAAATACAGAGCGGGGAATAGAGCAGTATGTTATGCTCTATTCCCCTCTTTGGCTTCATGTTCAGATGACCTTGGGACTTAGAAAATTCACGTACAAAGCGGGGAATAGATCGGTTTGTGGTCCAAGTGAGAATCACTTACTGCTCTATTTCCCGTTTTAATAATATGATCAAACGACCTTGACCCACTTCGGGACTTAGAAAATCCCCGTATTGTAATATATATTTACTCGTTACAACATTATTACCCCCCCCCCCCTCCCCCCACCGTATAACACTTGCACTCCCCACCACTATCAGTATGTATAAAAGAGGGTCCCCCAGCACTAGTAAAATCATTCTTCCTCTTGTGCTGTTATACCTCACACCATGGCACACATTAGGAAGCAGACACAACCTCTCAAATTGAAACCTTCTGCTTCGTCTTCGCCCGCCTCTACCACTCCGTCTTCTGCGGTTCCATCCATCCTTCGGACAGCCCTGATGTTAGCTAACATCGTCCCGGAGAACTGTCCACCACTACCTGCTGCGTCAACGACTTACACAAGTCCTTCACCTCTTCCGTCAACTTCTCGTGCTGTTTCTCCAAGTCCTTCACCTCTTCCGTCAACTTCTCGTGCTGTTTCTCCAAGTCCTTTGTCAACGTCTCGTGCTGTTTCTCCAAGTCCTTCTACATCTTCAAGTTGTTCTACATGTTCATCAAAGTCTTCCAAATCGTCTGCTTCTTCATCCTCATCAACATCAAGTTCGAGACCAAGCCAACCAGCCACCCAATCATCTTCTCCAACCAGACCTTCAGTAATCTGCACATATACTTCATCTCCTTCAGAGAAATTTAAACAACTTAAATCTGTACAAAGGATGTGCATGCTTCCTGCACAACAATGTAATTATATATTCAAAAAAGGTGCTAAGAAAGGTGAACGCTGTGTTAAACGTTGTATTTTAAATGAAGAAACGTGCAGTCTTCATTTAAAATTAAACCATGGCGCATCTCCTTCTTCACCACGTGCAACAGTGGTGCCAATTAAAATTCGAATTAACAGGCTTTGTAAAAACAAACGCTACTTCTTTGTTAAAATAAAGGACTTTGCAAAGGTGTTGGTTCAATGTGAAGGTAAACTGTACTATGTAGAGTTACCTAGAGCCATGGACCTCCACGTCAAAAAACCTACCCACAAGGACTATTTAATTCGAAATGATACAGGTATCACTGTGTGGAAATCATTAAAATAATAATATAAATAAAAAGACCAAAAGTTTATTCCAAATTAAATAAAGCATTTTTTCCAAATTAAAAAAAAAGTGTGGACAACCTATTTACAATTTGTAGCATATGCTGCAGAGTGTAAATAAGTTGTCCACACTTTTTTTTGCAATGTTACAACGACCTTGACCTAGATAACGGACTTGGATAATTTACACTAAGTCAAAGATAAACTTAAAAGGAAAAAGGAGAAATATTATACTAAAGTCATTATTCAACAGTAAAGAGGGGAGGGGGTAAGCGGGTATTTAAGCGAGCGATTCGGAATATAATTATTAGTTGTATCATCATGAGCGTCAACAGCAACACATGGGGAAAGGAAATTAACGAAGAGGAGTTGTACGCAATTGCTGAGGCTGCAGAAATGACTGAAGTTTTTAAGATTAATAAGGTTGCGGAGAATGATGCTCAGTCACATCCGCAACAAACTACATCATCGATGCAGTCTACAACGCAGCAACCAAGACCCTATCATGTTATCCTGGAGGAGTATAATGAGGCAATGAGGTACGCCTTTACAAAGTGGTGTGCACAACCGCGTTCTCCTGAACAATGGGAGGAGCACGATGCAGACTTTCGCCTGGTTGGAGACTTAGAACTTGAGCTTCAAAGAGCAAAGGTTGCTCAATAGTGAGGAGATTTATTGTTTACTTTAGAATACAGAGCGGGGAATAGATCAGTTTGCGGTCCAAGTGAGAACCACTTACTGCTCTATTCCCCGTTTTGGTAATTTGTTCAGATGACCTTAGGACTTAGAAAATTTTTGTTTGGTAAAAAACAACATTAAAATATATATATATATATATATATATCTCCTCCCTAAAACTTGCACTCCCCACCACTTCCATTGGGTATAAAAGAGACACCTTATCGATGATAAAATCAGTCTGCTGCTTGTGTTCGTTCACCTCAGACACCATGGAGCACATCAGAAAACCAACTTCTGCCACCTCTTCTTGTACTGTTTCATCCTCTGCTGTCCCATCGATACTTGTCCAGGCTATGATTTTATCTCACATTCTTCCAGAAACAGGTAGTACGTCACCAAACTCCAACTCGAGATCTCTCAAAGCCAAAAGAAGCAATGCTAGTTCTCGGAAATTGAGAGCGAGAATCGCTGACCGATATAAAATATTAAAAACCATATTACCATCCTCCAATCCGTATGATTCTAAATTATCCACTATAAAAAATACAATAAAGTACATTGCAAACCTTCAATCGCAGCTCCAAGATCCGCTTTCAATTCGCGAAGAAATCTCGAATACCCCTCTACCTTTTGAAGCAGTTTTCCTTAAAGAGGATGAGTTGGCGGATGAACATTTCTTCGCTGAAAACCCTTCAGCCTACAAACAAATCTTCCTCATGGATGAAGATCAGGATGCGTAAGCTTAACAAATTAAAGACTTTTAAAATACAAAGCGGGGAATAGATCAGTTTGCGGACAAAGTGAGATCCGCTTACTGCTCTATTCCCCGTTTTGGCAACAGGATCAAACGACCTTGAGGACTTAGAAAATAATCAATTGGTACAAAAAGAAAAATATTAAAAATCATTATTATTTCTTTACAACAAAATCCCTTCCCTAACCCTATTACTCCCACCACCTACAGCGAGTATAAAGGGGGTCTCCATTGCCGGTAAAGATCATTCTGCTGAAAATGACTGCATCGGCTCCTTCTATCTCTGTAGCAACTCTAGTAGTTAGCAGAAGAGTTGAAAACATCGATCAGCTGCTTGCTGTAAGAAGATTACTGCACAAGTATCTTGTCATAGAGGTTGGTTGTGAACTGTACATGTGGAGGCCAACAGGTGAAGTGTATAGTAATGAAAATGAAGCATACAAAACAAACGATAGTAAGAAGTTATTTAAAATTTTTGCTAATATGGTTAGGTTAATCGAAAAGGGATGGATAATCAACATAACGTTCTATATCAAACCAAACCTTTAACTGAATCAAAAAAAAGGAAAAAATTTAAATACAGAGCGGGGAATAGATCAGTTTGCGGTTAAAGTGAGAATCGCCTACTGCTCTATTCCCCGTTTTGGTAATATAATCAGACGGCCTTGACCCACTTACATGATGGGTATTAAAGCGCGATGTTGCAGAGACCGATTATTACAAGAGGGGTTTGTTTTGTGTCTTTATTACACTACACGTTAGGTTAGCGACTTTTTCCCAAACAAGACATTGAACCAGCTATATTCATTGTAAAAGGGTGGGGGTAAACATATATATATAAGGCAGTCGGCTTCGGAGTATAGTTATTGTTCAGCTATGGATAGCCCAGGAGGATCGTCTAACTTCGATGTTAAAGGAAAGGAGGAGAATGATAGAGAGAAAAGAAGGTGTGCTAGATAGAGAAAAAGGATTGCAATATTGAATGAAGCCTATAATTTATTACGAACAAAATTACCTTTTCTCGAACCGAACGCTTCAAGACTTTCTACTATAAAACACGCCATAAAATATATTGATATGTTGGAAATGTTATCACAAAATACATCGTTTCAACTGCCTGAAGAATTGCTAACGATGGAAATTGATCAACTTTCTTCAACTAACTAAGAGACTTTGGAAATACTGAACAGCGGAAGACAGAACGGGGAATAGATCAGTTTGTGGTTAAAGTAAGAATCACTTACTGCTCTATTCCCCGTTCTGGTAATAGGTTAAGGCGACCTTGACCTACTTACAGGACTTAATCATTTGTGTTACAATAATACCTCTTCCCTATTACTTTTTCCTACCACTTGCACTTTCATCACTTACCCCCACCACCACCGGAATCGGGGTATAAAAGGTGGTTTTGTATTAGTGGTAACATCAGTCTGCTACTTGGAATCATGTCGCCCAGAGATAACATTTTCCCTTCTAAGAAGACTATACTGGAAATGATTAAAAATATTCCAGTAAATATAAACGAAGATGAAGACGAAGACGATTCAGAGATGGAAGATGAACTGCTTAGTGATCTTGAACTACTAAGTGAGTTTGCTAGCAGTGAACCATATGCTGGAGAGATGGAGCTGTTGGAGTTGTTGACTGACGACGACGACGATGATGATAATGAACCAGAATGTCATCATCAGTTGCTCTGTTTGGAGGAAATGGACCTTGTTGATAGTGGAACCCCTCCAAGCAGTATTAATATCGATGACGTAGTTTTAGATCCGGTCACAGGGAACTTTTGTGTTCGTCGTCGGTTATTTAGTGATATGAGCTCATCGGAAGAATCTGAATAAATTTTTTTGTCTTCAAATAGTTTACTTTAAATACAAAGCGGGGAATAGATCAGTTTGTGGTTATAGTGAGAATCACTTACTGCTCTATTCCCCGTTTTGGCAAATTTGTTCAATGACCTTGACCTAAATACAGAAATTTGTAGCCTCCAGCTACAATAGTAAATATAAAATGCAAAAACAAAAACAAATAGTAAACTTAACGTACCCCCACCACTTTTGCTAGGGTATAAATAGAAGGGCATTTGCAGTGTTGTTCATTATTGCCTTGACCCTTGTGGAGATCGCACCTACATTATGCATCGCTGCGATATTTGCAAGTCTTCATTTAAGGATGAATTTATTTTAATGATTCATAAAGAATTAAAACATAACAACAACCAAGATGAAAAGTATGAAGAAGAAGAATTGAAAGAAATAGATCGAATGTTAGCTCAACACCAACATTCCAGACCAAGTGTTATTCAATATGCATCATCATCATCGACTTCTACGCCTGCTATGTCTACACTTCACCGTCCTTCAACATCATCATCTGCATCGACTTCTACGCCTGCTCTGTCTACACTACATCGTCCTTCAACATCATCAGCTGCATCGACTTCTACGCATGCTCTGTCTACACTTCACCGTCCTTCAGCATCAACAGCAGTAAATGTAAAACTACATGCCCGAGCACTTCCGGGTAATGTAGTAACCCACTTCAAAATTGACAACGCAAAATTACAACTCGAAGAATTTTTAAATAACGCAAAAGTATTGGTAATCAGCACTTTGCAAAATGAATTAAAAAGATTAAATTTTATCAAATTTGGACTATTAATGGATGCTTTATTTACAAACATTCAAAATGAAACTTCACCGAGAGGGTTTTTAACAAAAAACCGAACTATTATGTTTTCGTCAGATATTGATTCAATCGTATCTGAATGTTTTGAAGAGCTAATGACAAAAATACAAGAACATGAAGGAAGAGGCTCAGGATGGAGTTTGTTAAGCATCACAGGGCTAGACTTAAGAGTACACAAACACGGTTATGGAATTCGTGGCAGTAGCTATATCCCTTTACCAAAAAAGATTAGTGATACCAAATCCTGCATCAATGTACAAAATCAAGATACTGAATGTTTTAAATATGCCATGTTGGTCAAATATGTAACAGACAATCCGATAAGACCAAGTCACAAATATGAAGAAGTACAACATAGATATAATTTTCAAGGGATGACTTACCCTGTTGCTATAACAGACGTTTTAAAATTTGAAAAACAAAATCCTTCAGCTTCTATCAACCTATTTGGATTGGATTCGTCAAACAATGTGTACCCCTTGCGTATAACACCAAATGAGCGCAGAGATCATACCGATTTGTTATTGATAACTAAAGGTGATATTTCACACTTTGTGTATATCAAACAATTTGAAAGTCTTGTTTCTAAACAATTATCCAAACATGAAAAAAAGATGACAATTTGCAAAAGATGTTTTTGTCACGTAAACAAAGAACTAAGAAGGGGAGGATCAGATTGGCTTGTAGAACACCAACGGCTATGTAATGAAAACTATGAAGTAAGAATTAAATTGCCGCATCCTAGCAGAGCTCAGATAAAATTTGACAAAGTAATCCAACAATACCGTTTACCTGTTGTTGTGTATGCTGATTTTGAGGCGTCTTTACTTCCGCTCGAACATCAAGAAGAAAACGTAACAAGAAGAAGCAAATACCAGCAGCACACACCAAACAGCTACTGTTTGATGATAAAATCAACACTGTCTGAAGAACATTTGCGAAGATATGAATTAACAACAACACCGAAGATATATCGCGGTGAAGAAGCAGCTCGAAACTTCGTCGATGACTTATATATCATAGCTGGGAAAGTTGAAGAAATGTACAGAAATGTGGTACCGATGATTCCTATGAATGAAGATGAAATTCAACGACACGACTCAGCAACAACATGTTATTTGTGTATTAACACTTTTACACTGACCAACAGTAAAGTGCGAGACCATGACCATCTAACAGGAGCTTACAGAGGTGCAGCCTGTAACTCTTGCAATTTAAACTATAAACTTCCAAACTTTATCCCCGTTGTTTTACATAATCTTAGTGGATACGACTCCCACTTTATAATCCCAGAATTGGGCAGAGATAATGGAGAAATAGATGTCTTGGCAACAACCATGGAAAAATTTATAAGCTTCTCTAAAAAAGTTGGTAAAATAAAACTAAGATTTGTTGATTCATTCAGATTTATGCCTTTTAGCCTTGCAAAATTAACTAAAAATTTAAGAAGACAAGATTTGATTGAAACAAGTAAAATTGTGCCTAATGATAAAATGGATTTAGCTCTTCGAAAAGGAGTCTTCCCCTATGATTACATTGACGGACTGAATAGATTTGATGAAACATCACTTCCTACACCAGATAAATTCAAAAACAAACTTAATGATGAAGAAATAGAACCTGAAGATTATCAACATGCACTTCGAGTATGGAACGAGATGAATATGGAGACCTTAGGGGATTACTCAGACTTTTATGTCAAACTAGATGTGACCCTTCTTTGTGATGTGATTGAAGAATTTCGAAACACCTGTTTTGCCGCATATGGATTGGACCCTTTACATTCGTATACTTCTCCAGGATTAGCTTGGCAAGCTATGTTAAAAGAAACAAAATGCAAACTCCAACTTTTAACAGATATTGACATGGTTTTAATGATTGAAGCAGGTGTAAGAGGTGGATTGGTTCAAAGTGTTACCAGACATGTTAAGGCCAACAACAAATACCTTCCTAATTACGACGAAACTAAACCAACAACCTATTTGGGATATTTCGATGCAAACAACTTATACGGATGGGCTATGTCAAACCCACTTCCATATGATAATTTCAAATGGGTTAACCCCGACTCTATTGGCGATATTTCACAAATTCCAAAACATGGTGACACTGGATATATTTTAGATTGCGATTTTGAATACCCGGAACATTTACACGATCTCCATTACGACCTCCCACTCCTCGCTAAAACAGAAGTTTCTCCAACTGGAAAACACCCTAAATTAATGATGACTCTAAATAATAAACAGCGCTACGTGGCTCACTTTTGGGTAGTCCAACAAGCCATCGAATTAGGACTACGTATTACAAAAATTAATAGAGTTTTGGAATTTTCTCAGTCATGTTGGTTAAAACCTTACATTGATTCAAACACCACCAGAAGAGCAGCCGCTACATCAGAATTTCAAAAAGACTTTTTTAAATTAATGAATAATGCGATATTTGGAAAAACATTGGAAAACAAAAGAAGACACAAAAATGTTAAACTTGTTACTGACGCAAAAAAGCTACAGAAACTCGTACAGCAGCCAAACTTTGGAACATCTATAATTATTAATGAAAGACTTGTAGCAGTGTCTATGAAGAAGATGAGTGTGAAGATGGATCGTCCTTTCTATATAGGCATGTCAATCTTGGACATCTCAAAAACACACATGTACGATTTTCATTATAACAAAATGGTTGCCTTCTATGGAAGAGAGAACATTGGCATTAGCTACATGGATACAGACGCTTTTGTGTATTGGATTATTACAAATGATATGTATCAAGATCTTCGTACATTTGTTTACAAAAACGAATTCGATTTTTCTGACTACCCAAAGACCCATCCTAACTACGACCAAGACAAAAACAAAAAAGTACTGGGCAAATTTAAAGATGAAGCAAATGGAGTTCTACTTGAAGAGATTGTTGCACTTATGTCAAAACTGTATTCCTTAAAACTATATGATGAAAAAGAAGACGAGAAGAATAGCTATATTAAGAAAGCTAAAGGTGTAAAGAAATTATATTTAGAAAAGAAAGTTATTTTTGATCAATACAAGCAATGTTTATTTGAAGATAAAGTCATTACAGCTAAATTCAATACAATTAGAAGTTTTAACCATCAGATATACAGCCTAACAGAAGTTAAAAAAGCACTTTCTTCCAATGATGATAAACGACACATTCTTCCAGACAACATCCACACTTTACCATTCGGCCACTACTCCCTCAACCCTATTGACGAGTAACCTTTTCATCGTCCTAGATCCTTTATCCTTTTCCTTTCCGTAAAAAAGGGGAAACACAGCAATGTTAAGCTGTGTTTCCCCTTTTTTACACAAGTTTTGAATGACCTTGAACTATATGTATATATAAGGAGATTTATACCAACGAATATTTAATACCATATCAGCTGCCTTCGTGAAACCATCATGTCAGACCTGAAGGAGAAGATTATTAATGAACTACACAAACCTGCAAGAATAAAGTTTCCAAGAAGAAATACTGTTATAAAAGGGATAAATGATCTATATCAAGCGGATCTAATTGAAATGCGACCGCATAGCAGAATAAACAAAGGATTTAAATATATACTCACAATTATTAATTGTTTTACAAAAGTTGCAGACGCTTTGCCTCTAAAGGACAAGACTGGTAAAAGTGTAACAGAAGCCATGGAAATAGCCATAAAAAGAGATAAAAACAAAATTAAACATTTACAAACTGATGATGGAACAGAATACTTTAATACAAACTTTGCACAGTTAATGAATAAATATAAAATAAATCATTATTCTACAAATTCAGAGAAAAAAGCAGCTATTGTAGAAAGATTCAATAGAACCTTGAAAGGAGCACTGTATAAACAATTTTCAAAAAGAGGTTCTTACGTATGGTATGATGTTTTACCACAATTAATAAATGATTATAACAACAGGTTTCATAGAACTATTGGTATGAAACCTAACAAAGTAAATAGAAGAAATGCAAAAGATGTATTAAAACGCATAAAGAAAAATACAAAGCCTAAAGTAGAAAAAATTCAGCCAAGAAAATTTAATGTAAGTGATAAAGTACGGATTAGTAAATATAAGGGAGTGTTTACCAAGAAATACCTTCCCAATTGGACGAATGAAGTTTTTACAGTGTATAAAGTGCAACCGACTGTACCTGAAACGTATATTCTAAAAGATAACAAAGGAGATTTGTTGCAAGGTGCATTTTATGGACATGAAATGTTAAAGTCAACAGTAGGTGATGTATATCTTGTTGAAAAAGTGTTACAAAGAAAAAAGGACGCAGTTAAAGTGCGGTGGTTAGGGTTTAACAAAACTGAGGATTCATGGATACCTATAAAGGACTTGGTTTAATGCAAGCAACTCATTTCATCGTTAACCTTTGAGCAGGATGGAGATTATTCACCATAAAGATCGATTCAATATTAATAACATAGATGATTTAACTGTGGATAACGTTAAAATCAACAATGGTAAACACGGCAGTTTACTTCCAAACACTGTTCGATGTATAGTAAGTGGCCCCTCAAACTGCGGAAAGACCAATGTTGTCTTTAATTTGATCACTAATCCGCAGGGATTAAGGTTTAATAACCTATATATTTTTTCAAAGTCTCTACATCAACCAAAGTATCAATTGCTGGATAAAATCCTATCTGATGTGTCTGATGTTAATTTTTACAAATTTAACGCTAGTGATAGCATTATGCAACCAAACGAAGCGAAACCGTATTCTGTATTTATATTTGACGATGTATCTTGTGAAAATCAGGATACTATTAGAAACTACTTTGCCATGGGAAGACATAATAACATCGACAGCATATATATAGGACAAACTTATAGCAAAATCCCAAAACAACTTATCAGAGATAATGCAAATATTCTAATTGTATTCAAACAAGATGATACTAACCTAAAACATATATATAACGACCATGTGAATGCGGATATGCCATTTGAAAAGTTTAAAGAGCTTTGCGGAAAAGCATGGGCGGAAAATTATGGATTTTTGGTTATTATGAAAGATCAAGCTATAAAAGATGGTCGTTATAGAATAGGTTTTGATAAATTCGTTTTAATACACTGATTAGCGGTATTACTGTACAAGTCGTCAAGGTGTGAAGATGGTTAACCAGGAAAAGCTATTAAAGGAAATAAAATCACTTAGTGATTCTATTAGACAAAAAAACCGAGCTTTAAAATCAGGTATAAATGAAAGAGAGCAATTTTTAGAAACAACATTCAAACCTGTTACTGAACCTTTAAAGCGATTAGCACAAAATATGGAAAAACCTTCAATTCGCTTCGAAGGAGACAAAATGCTACCAATTTCCAAATATGAAGAAGAATTTCAAAATGATGAAAGTTCTGACCAGTTACAAACATCTGAAGAAAGCGACGAGTATGAAGAAAGCGGAGATATAGGAGATTTAAGGGAAAAGAACATTGCAGGAGATACAAGTACAGAAGATACAAGTGCGGAAGATACAAGAGCAGAAGAAGAGGATATCAACCCATCCAACTTAAGCAAATTAGGCACAGATATTATGTTTAAAGGAACACTTGGAAGAAAATATACATTAAAAATGTTACATGGCACACATGCTAATCGAAATTATCATACATATGGAGCTAGAATAGAGGATAAAGGATTAATGATTGGAGATAGAAAGTTAGATATAAACGAAAATGATGATATAGTTATTGGTGATAAGAAATATAAAGGTACAACAGGTTTGTTTGAACTCATCTTTAAAAATAATCCTGGTAAATATACTAAAAAGGATTTACAATTGTTTAAAAATATACTAGAGTATACAAATGCACATAGAAAAAAATATTCCAAAGACCTATCTATTCATAGAAACAGGTCAATAAAATACACAAACATTATATCTAGTCTTTTCCCCTCGAAATCAAATAAAGCTCCAATTAAAAGAAGAGCTTTATCTTCTGCTGAATTAAATGTTTTGCATAAAAAAAGAAAAACAACTGATCCTACTACATCTGGAAGGGGATTATTAAAAAATTTGTATAAAACCAATATAATATATTACAACGATATAAATAAGTTAGTTGATCGAATGAGGTTATTACATGAAGCTATGGAAGCCGGGCACACTGGTTTAGAAAACGAATGGGTAGCTTTGGTTGATGAACTGCGAAAACGAGAAATAATTGTTCAGTAGACGTATATATATATATATATATATATATAGTAAGAACCTAAACGATAGCGATTCAGTTACATCATGAGTGTGGACAAGTTTGGACGGTATTCCGAGTTTGGAGTAAAATCTGGATATAGTGAAAAAAGAGCTGGGTTTCCGTTAACACCTGATGGTAATTATAATTTTGAAGGAAAAGTAATTCAAAATGTTGGTGATCCGCTTTTGTCTTCTGATGCGGTTACGGTACAATATATGGATAAAAGAACCCCGATTGTACACGAAGACCATTGGGGATTTTCCGGTAAAAGGTTAAGCAATATAAAACATCCCATTTATGATGGTGAAGCAGTAAATTTAGCGACTTTAAAATTGTTAACGATTTACAAAAAGAATGAAACTGATACAAGCTATGATGTAAAAAAATTAAAATTGTCAAATGTAGGTGATTGTGAGCAGGATGGAGACGCTGTAAATAAGAAAATATTTGATATAGTACACAAGAAATGGACTACAGAATATGAAAAACATATGGAAAGGTTTGGTGCAGCTTTATTTAATTATATCCATCGGGCTTCAGGAAGAGCTGTAGCTTCAGATGTTGACAGCCACAATTATTTAGACTGGAAAAAGATACACAATCCAGAAAAACCTAATCAATTAGATAAACCGTCTGAGCCTTCTAAAGTCAAGACATTAGGAAAGGGGGATAAAGTGAATGTGATTAATGAACCAACAGAAAACGATGAAGATTATATAAGAGAAAAAAGAATTTAAATACCCATGATAAGGGATAAAGCATCAGTCATATTCGAGAGATAATACAGAGAGGATGATGGAATCCAATATTACTGCGTGGAGTTTAATATCTCAAGAGTCGAGATTTCCCCAAGGAGTGCTGACAGATGGTTTTGTTCAACGGTTTGATAGATATATGGATTGGGAACAACTTTCCATACACTACCTCTTCACAATGACTATGTTAAGAATTTATTTTCACAGAGTTAACTGGATTCATATTTTACAAAGACAACAGTTTTCAGAAGACTTCCTTGTAGAGATGACATCAAATTTTAATAACTGTTGGGAAGTAATAAGTAAATATCAAAATCTCTCTGAAAATTACATTGACAATTTTAAAGATAAACTAGACTGGAATGTGTTATTTAATTACCAACGATTAAGTGGCAAGTTTCTAAGGGAACATGACAACTATTTAGATTTTATTCATTTTACCGAAAACAACGATACCATCACCAGCGGAGAAACATTTAAAACATCTTCAATTACACCTTATTTCTATTTTTACTACTTTTATTTATTATGTCTACATTTAATTAATTAATCCATTTCTATATAATAAATGGATTTTAAACAGTATATATAATACAAGAAGCCAAGACTAATATTACATTCATTGTAAAACATTTATAGAGTGCACCTACTGATTGTAAGTTTGGCTATAAATAGTCATGCCGAGGGCTAAACGCATCAGTCATAATCGAGAGAGATTACAGAGAGGAAGGGGAATAGCATCAACAGCATTTTCTCTATTAAGTAAACCGGTTGGAGCTATAGTTAACAAGGCGATTGATTTATTACCTGTGGAATTACATTTACCTGGAGGATATCAATATTGTGGTCCTGGAACCAAATTAGAGAAACGGCTTGCTAGAGGAGATCCTGGAATAAATAAGCTTGATCAGGCCTGTAAACAGCACGATATAGCGTATTCCAAATTTGGTGATACAAAAAATAGATCAATAGCGGATAGAGCACTTTCTGAGAAAGCTTGGCAAAGAGTAAAATCTAGTGACGCGAGTATTGGTGAAAAAGCAGCGTCTTTAGCAGTAACAGCAGCAATGAAAGCAAAAACTACGTTTGGAGGAGGAAAGAGAAGAAGGCGTGGGAAAAGACCCGCTAAGAAACAAGGAGGTAATATCAGAAGAAAACGTCGATCTACTAGTGGTAAAGGTAAAAAGAAACCAACAATATGGTCAATGATAAAAAAGGGAGGAGGACTATACCTAAGACCGTATCGTGTGTATTAAATAAGAAAGAGCAATTAATAATTAAAAACAAAGAATTAACCAATGAAGAACTGATTACATATGCTTCTTGTTTGAAAATCCCATTTTTTAGAGGAGTATTTATGAAAGATGAATTACCGGTTAAAATGTGGAAAAATGAGACTGGTATAGTAAATTTGGATAATAGTGAAGGATTAGGCACTCATTGGGTGTGTTACAAGAAACTTGGTGAAACGATTTATTATTTCGACAGTTTTGGAAACCTTCCACCACCGAAAGAACTTCAACAATACTTTCGTGCGGCAGAAAATGTTTTTTACAATTATACAAGAAAACAACCTGATGATACATCCATTTGCGGTCATTTATGTTTAGACTTTTTAGCTAAAAGTGTTAGTCAACTTTAAGATGTCTTCGTATACAGTGTCATTAACCGGTAACTCATGTACTTTGCGCAGTATTCTGTTTCCAGCGCTACGTTTGCAAAAAGGAAGACTATGGGAAGCCGCATTATTGGATTTAACAACATATAACTCTATTCCAAACGTTAGTGAAGGAATTAATAACAAAATACATTATTACAAGACAAAAGATAATAAAGGAAAATATTCAGCTTTGGAAGAATTCAGTTTACCAACAGGAGCTTAT
Organism: Allygus modestus; assembly: GCA_963675035.1. Taxonomy (NCBI): domain Eukaryota; kingdom Metazoa; phylum Arthropoda; class Insecta; order Hemiptera; family Cicadellidae; genus Allygus; species Allygus modestus. Next base: position 346,344,664 of record OY776112.1, on the reverse strand, counting down.
GAAATTGATAATATAAATGAAGTTATACAAAAACATATGGGAAAAGAAAATATAACGATAAAAGGCAATAACAATACAATGAAAGCCGAAATTACTTCTAAGTATTATATTGATTTTGGCCAAGAACGTTCAATTGGTAGTTTATTGGGGTTTTCTAAGGAAACAAAGGTATTAGAACCTAATACAACTCATTCTGGGAATAGAACTGTGACGATCATCAAAGTAAACAGCATAGACATTACATGTAACATTATACAAGGATCCTACAGAGATGGAGAAAATCGGCATATATTACACACATTCTACCCATCAGTCGCACCGGGTTTCAAGATAGTAGAAAAGCCTCAAAACCTTGTGTACCTACCGTTAAACACCAGTTTCATTTCAGACATCGTGCTGAACATAGTGGATCAAGACGGAAACCTTATTGACTTTCGAGGAGAAGCTATTACTGTAAGAATACATATAAAATCATCCGCTTAGATAATGGGGTTATCATTTAAAAAGAGAGAGCCAACCAGCAAAGAGGTCAGTAGCTCATCAGCTGTAGAAGGATTAACAAGTGACAACATTCGTTTTCTAGAAGAAATTGGATTAAAGGTCATTAACAATGGATATACTGGATATAGCGCAGGGCCCAACATTCGACGAGACCTTATGGGAAAAGGAATATCACACGCACAACCCTTACGCTTCGTCCAAATTAAACAATAACGATGAAATTAGGATTCCTATACAACAACAAGACATTTATACTCTTCCATGCGAAAGTTATTTATATATTGAAGGAAAAGTAACAAAAGCTGACGGTACTGTTGGAACCACTGTTCCGTTCATAAATAATCCTATGGCATTTTTGTTTGACGAGATTAGATATGAAATTTCAGGAGTTACAGTCGATTCAACAAAAAAGGTTGGAATTTCCAGTACATTAAAAGGATTAGCGTCTTTAACACCAAATGAGAAAAATCTGTTAGCTGTTGCAGGATGGGTTGCACCAGACAAAAGTATAATTACTCCTGACGCTTCGGAAAACTTTGATTTTTACGTACCTTTAAGATTACTTTTAGGATTTGCTGAAGATTACAGAAGAATAATAATAAATGTAAAACAAGAACTAGTTTTATTAAGGTCATCAAACGATAATGATATTATTAAATCATCTGCTGGAACAACTGAAGCCAATTTAGACTGGAAACTAACATTAGACAAGATTGTTTGGAGAGTACCACATGTGCGACTAAATGATGAACACAGGATTACATTATTAAGAAAGTTAAAATCAGATCGAGACATTGTAATGCCATTCAGAAGCTGGGAGTTTCATGAATACCCCGTTTTACCTTCAACACAACGGCATACATGGACTGTAAAAACTTCTACTCATTTGGAAAAAGCGAGATATGTAATCTTTGGATTACAAACAAAGAAAAAAAGTATATTAACTGAAAATGCTGGTGAATTTGACCATTGTAAATTAACAAACTGTAAAGTGTTCCTGAATTCACAATTCTTTCCCTACGACAACTTTAATATCTCTTTTGATAAAAAAAGGTACAGTGTTTTATACGATATGTACGCTAGGTTCCAAAATTCATATTACGGCAAAACAAACACACCTCTACTATCTCCCGTACAGTTTGAATCGAAAGCTCCGATTGTTGTAATTGATTGCTCCAAACAAAACGAATCTGTAAAATCGTCTAGTGTTGATATAAAGATAGAAATGGAATTTCAAGAAAACGTACCTGCAAATACATCTGCGTATTGTTTAATTTTGCACGATAAAATTGTTACATACACACCGTTGACTGGTATCGTAAAGACGGTATTGTAAAACGTTGTACCACCACCGGCACCGCCACTGTCGCTAACCTATAAATAGCGGAGCAACAATGCAGGTCTTCAGTTAATCGTCTATCGTCGCATGGGCAACATCTTCTACAAAATGAGTTCTCCATCTGTTGTACAAGGTGATGCAGAAATAGCACCGTTATTGGAACGTGATAATACCAGCGAAGCAGAAATTATCAAGGAAATAACTGCATTTTTAAAGTTTGGTAAAAGAGATAGAGAGGAGGAAAGTAATGCAGACCCATCAAAGGTAGTACCAAAAAGGAAGAAGAAAGTTGAAGAAAATATTCCTCCTCACATTTTAACTGAAGTGTTTTTGCGAATCTTTTACCCCATCTCAGCATGCATCAGTAAAAGTGTATCAGTTGGATTGATAAAGTCATTGGATTATTCCCCTACAGTAATTTTACACCATGGAACAAAAAAGGTTTTATTTTCGCAAAATGCTTGGGAGTCATTTTTGAAACATGTACATTTAATAGAATGTTATTTAACTAACAGTTTGTGTGGAAGAAAAACACATATTCGACTTTTGGATTGTGACAATGAAATCGATATTGTTAAACATCGCGGACAACTACAAGTGCGAATTAGAGACTTGACTCAACATGAAAATAAGATTCTACTGTCACGTGAAGAATTCTACGTTTTAAACTACGCAACAGAACCTATTACAAGGTACATGAGACAGTTGGTATTTGCAAGCGCTATTATTAAAGAATATTTGGTCGATACTTTGGAAAAACAACCTGATAGCACCATCGTGTACGGACCTGTGGATACATCTATTTTTAATAGAATACCTCATGAAGTTTGCATGTGGAGAAAGTTAAAGGATTTTGAACCACTTGTAGAAATCGCTACAGAAGCTACAGAAGAAACAACAGAGGAAGAAGAAACGGAGAAAAAAGAAGATGAAGAAAACGAAACACGAGAAGAGGAAGTTAAAAAAGACTAAAGTTTAACTTAGTAAAGAAGAACACACGTGGGGTAGGCCTATTGGGGACGGTGCCCACGTTAAATATACACCAACGCGCCTGCAACTGTACGGCCTGGTATTTAACCTACCGTGGTGTGGAAAACAGTTTAGTTGATCGTTAGGTGTCATGATGAGCGGAGGGGATGAAGAAGTGAGTGTAAAGCCTTGTGTAATAGAATTTCAAGCATTTCGAAATAATGATGATAGGTTTATTATCAAGGAATTAGTAATTTTAGACTTGCTTACATTTGTAGTTTACCCATTCACGTTTGAAGCTCCTTTTTCTTTTAACAACCTTAACGCCACAGCAAAAAGTACAAACAAATGGATAACAAACTACTTTCATCACATACATTGGTATGAAGGATTTATAAGCTACAGTAATCTGCACAGTATTATGTTTAACTTTTGCAAACAATATTCACATATATACACAAGAGGATTAGAAAAAAGGAACTGGATACAAAAGTACACGCACGGTGATGTTTTCGATATAACTATCGGTAAGGACTTTAACATTAATCTCGGTAATATTTGTGTTGCTGCAAAAGATCCTAAACACGGACAATCAAACTGCGCATTGCACAACGCATATCGTTTGGCTGCTTACTTGGAACAAACGCAGAAATGTGGTGGGGGTAGCAAAGAACCGGAATGTGGTGGGGGTAGCGGGGCCTATAAATACGAGGATCCAACACCGCTCCGGCACGAGTATTATTCGAGACTCCGAAGAGGCAACATCACAGAAGACATCGCAACCACCACTGACGAAGATGGCATCACAACAGTTTCTACAAACACTGGTTGATCAATTCAACACTCATTCAAAATCCGACCTTCTGCTAACTAAAAAGTGTTCAGAATTAAAAGAACAAAAACACTACATTATTCATAACATCAAGAAAGTGGAAACCACACATGGAGAAGCAATTCTAGTTTCATTGAGCGAAGCACCTTTAACTTCAGGAGATGAGCCGAAGTTTCAAGTATTTCTTCCAAAACGATTTGTTCAACTGCTACAGAATGAAGATTTGCGAGATATTCAACCGGGGACGTTGTATTTGGTATCACACGGTGTAAGCGGCAACAACTCAACGGAACTCACTCTGCACATCATGCATCCTTGTACATAATGTCTCTGTTTGTATTTCTCTGTTTGTATTTTATTGTTTGTATTTCTAGTCATCAATGTTAAACTTAAGTTTATTGTATTGTAAAATGTTTGTTTAATAAAGAAAAGAAAAATAAAAAAAATAAAAAAATATGAAAAAAAATAAAGAAAACAGCAACACAGCAGTATATTATTTTATATACTGCTGTGTTGCTTTTTTTTAAAATTCGAATGGGTGACCTTGAACTTTCATTCAGGGTTAACTTATGAAGAGGTATAAAAGAGAGGGAGCAGTGAAGTTAGTCTCAGTCTTGTCTAACACACGCTGCAGCTAACATGTCGGTGCCACCTATGAACAATTTATTTTTCGATAACAATTTGAAGACATATTGTTGCGAGTTACAATGTTTTAAAATACCAGGCGATCAAGTTGACGGGAAAGCTTGTCGTAAGTGCAAGTGTTTTAGCTATTGCATATGTAGATGTAAAACGTATCAAATGAACCGACAAGATAAAATACAAGAATTACGCCGAAGGATTGCATTACTGTGGCGGCGAATGTAGTAGCAACCATCTGCCTCGCACCAGCTGCCACCTGCCGCCTGCCATCTGCCGCCCGCCATCTGCTCCGCCCCACCACACTTTTACCCCCACCATTTTGTTTGATACCAAAACGCTAGCTAGCGAATAGTCAGTACACCTCCGGCTCTCGACTGGTGAACATCGAGTGCTCTTCACAAACGTAAAACATTATATTAAAATGTCCATTAAAATTAGGTGTATTCATTATGACTCTATTCATCTTGCGACTTACCAAGACCTCGAGGTGTTTAGTGAAGAGTTAAGACTTCTTATTGCGTCCGGTTACGATTTATCTTTGGAACTTTACGCATCAAAAAACAACATGGACTCTGCGCAGGGATCGAAGTATCTACCGTCTTTCTTCAGAAAGCGAAGTGATGGCCGCAACTCGTCCGGATCAACAACATCGATGACAACGAACAACGGGGAACTATTGTAAACATGAATTATTGTAAATAAAGTAATATTTGTAATAGTACTACCTCGCACTCGTATCATTCGATTGTTTCATTCGATATTTATTCGATATTTATTATCGATTAACTATCGAATCACAATCGGATTTTACGCGTGCGAGGTAGTACTTTTTTAAAATTACCTCCCCGTGACCTTGAACTTTAACCTTTCACTCATTACGTCACAAAACCGCCTACGTCACTGGCTCAGCCTCAGATGACGTATTTAATGACGCAGCGCTTCCGGAAGCAATTAATCAAGTGAGCCAGCACCGGCAAACCCCCACTACTAACAATAAATATAACTTTGTGTTGGCACTGAAAAAATTTAACAAAACATATGTTTTCGTTATAGCCACAAAAATAGGTTCCTAGCCTTCAAAGATTGTAAATAATTACAATACATCCACTTGTTTGTGTTTTCTCACAGCCGGTAAAACAAAATATAAACCCTAATGTAAGATTGTAAGGGCGCAACTAAATAAGAGAATGAGAGTTGGTGGCCAATCCCAATCAGATGATGTTTTAAAATGACTGGACACGAGATAAGATCTTGCACGTAAAAAATTTAATGCTCAAATAGGATAGGATTCTTTTGAATTATTTTACTTGCCCTGAGCTAAAGGTTTTATTTACATTTCAGATTATTCTTTAGAAAAGAAAGAGTGCAATATTTTTGATACTGTTACTTTCCCACGGGAAAACGAATAAAATTAAGTAAACCGTAAGTTGGTTGATCAAACATCGTCGATGGTGTTCTCTTTTTTGGTGTGACGATGCATAATATATATAAGATATTATAATTTTACTACCAGAACTTATATAATTATAACGCACTACACTATGCAAAGTGGCAAATAATACTTGAACAACTGCTCCATAAACATACGTGACTTTGCCACTGTTAAAAAATTCACGTATTCATAAAACCTGTTACTGATAACGTAACGACGGTTTTTCAAAGTTAACTTAGTGGCATTGTAGCACGAAAACTTGTATAATTCCAGAAACAGCACATCGTTTTGACACGATCTTAATTAGCAACTGATTTTTAAAAACGTCATTCTTGTTTAATACTCTCTGGTTAAATGTGTGTCGCATAAATATTGCAATAAATTAATTTTTGTTGTGCATTACATAATTACATTTACGTTTGCAAAGTATGTACCTAACAATTTTGGTGAATCTCAAAAACTATTTGTTTAGCTTTTTAGGTAAAGGATGATCTAGAAAAATGAAAAGGTTCGTGCAAAGAAGGTTTATTACTATATGTAATAAGGTTTATAGATGTAAGTTGTTGATGTTTTTTAATCTTAAATAAGTCGGATTGAAAGTGTAGCTTGTGTTTGTGAATAAATAAAACGTAATGAAGAAATGTCGTAAATTCACTATCTATCAAACTATGTTTAGAACGAAAATCTGCATTCCTCAGATTAATGTATCTAAAAAGGTTATTTTCTTATATATTATCAAACTTAAGGGACAAAGTCCTGGAATAGTCTGTTTGAGAATATAATTTACTATATTACATCACAAGACAAGTTTCTCAGAAGGAGCTCTGCGAGTCATGTCGTAAGTTTAACGAGTTCAATTCTAACTTTCTAAAGAACGTCTAAGTTATATTTATATTCCTGGAAAATGTTTACCATTAATCTTGTTTATGATCTACCGAGGTGTTTGCTGTTGTTAAAGTTGTAGGAAAATTTGTTATGATAATACGTTCCCATATTTATAAAATTATAAATCATTATAAATATTGTTGTCATATATAATTTGATAGTGTTCTTGTTTAAAATACAACGTTAATAAGTAAGTACTTAATCTGGGAAGCAACATTTAAATAACCTCCTGTAGCAGATCAAAGTAAATTAAATTTGAAAATATTTCAGTGTCAACAATTTGGAGCTAGTTGCACTTGGATCTTTTTGTAGTTTAGTTGTGTGCTGTAGTAATGGTTGTTTGTGAGAGGTAAACTGTTTTTGATTGAAATAAGTTAAACTTTTAATTACAACTAAAATAATTAGCTCTATCATTATAAATAATTGTCAGGTAATGCTGGATTTATTACAATATATTAATGAATTTTTACATGTTGATTTGATAATTATGTATTCAAAATATTGTCGAAGGTAAACAAAAGACTGTAATTTTATTACGGTAACAACAGTAGTAAATCTAATTAAAATAACCAACTAAGAAAGAGGTTTTAAGGTTTGTTGCAATTGATTTACAACTTAAATTGTTACTGTTCAATTAAACTAAGTCAAACAAAAAATATTTTTCCTTTTGATAAACATGGTCTTTAGAAATTAATTAGTTGATATAACAATTAGGCCAATGGATAAAGAAAGAAAATTAAAACTCTAAAAGTTAAGGAATATATAATTGTATTCATAGAGCTTTTGGAAACAAATTCAAGGATGTTATGCCAGAAAGTCTTTGCAAATATTTTGGAAAAACGAACTCAATTTCATAAATGATTTCTTCAAGCCTGGTTCACTAAAAATTTAACTAAGCATAGCATTAAAAATTCTAACCCACTGATTACAAAGTTGGAAACATCACCCACAGAAATTCTAGTCCTAAAACAGTTGTCTTATATTTTATCAAACCCGATATTTTTAACTTTGTATTATAAGCATTTTAAAGTGTATTTTTATAACTGAAACTTTATCAATTTAAAAAGCCGTATTTGTTACTGAAACAGCAATATATTGAAGCTTCAGCCCGCTGATCACTCAGCCAGATGTTGAATGCAACTCTTCACAGCTGCGACTGTAATGGCCCAAAGGCCACCGAGAAGCCATTCATTGGTGCCAAAGCCGGGAAGCCCTAAATGGTCATAAATGAAAGAGTTTTATCGATCATCGCCCCCAGGGGCACCTTTAATCTCCCACACTCTCTATCGGGACACGCTTGCTGTGCTTAATCTGCGGAAATCTAATTAATGTGTCACATGCAACTGTGTCTGAATAACGATCCCCGCGGCTATCACGCTCAAAATAACCTTTTACATTATATGTGTCGTTATATGTTTAAAGGTAAATTAAAATAATAAATAGAGTAAGTAGGAAACTCAGATATTATTTTCAAGTAATTAATATACAGTTCTAAAGTGATTTGATTTATTGAATATTTTTTTAGTTTTTTTATAAATATAAATGTTGATGGTTAAAAAAAAATAATTAAGTTTTGTATTAATTACAAATCTAAATATTTATTAGTTGAGAGCTAATTTATTTATTGGATTGCAAATGAATATAAATGGAACTATATATCTCTCATCAGATAATGATCGTTTTATCATCGCTTTAAATGCTTTATGCGTTGACTTTTTTCGTTAATTTTATAAAAATTAAATAATTACAATCACAATAAATTGCTATTGTGCTAACTTAATACCATTGCAAGATAGTCAATGAAATCGCGAACAGCAATCAGTAATCTCGAGTTAATAAATAAAAAACAATAGTTTAAAAGAAGGAAGAATTATTAAGTTGCATATTTTACATGCGTGGTACAGTAACTAAACCTAAAACGTGAGAATTTCTTTTATTGTATTAGAGTTTAATAGTTGTTTGTTTATTCTTTGCTTTTCTCCGAAAATTTCGTACGGTAATATTATTTCGTAGGTACTTTAAATGTATGATTTAAAAGCATAATCAAACATTTTTCTTCAGCATATAAACCAGCAAAAGGTATATTAGGTATGTTAAATTTATTATAAAAAATCATGATAAAACCAACCAAAATCTGAAGAAATATGTACAAAATAACTGTGGTATGTTGAGAACGCCTGATTATTGAATCGCCGCGCCGCTAACCAGAACCCAACAAGGGTTATCCATACCCGGGATATACGTAGGCAATTATTCATAACCTGAGGCTTGGAAATGTAATCTCAAACATGTTCGTCAGATTTGAGCAAGATTTGTGTTATGTATGATACATTAATAGTAGACATTGATAACTAAAACATGCATTAGTAGTCAGTACTGTAAGATCGGACCATTTAGAAATTGATTGTATATACATTTTGTATAACACATGATAAGTAAAACAAATCTACAAAAATTAGAATGTACATGCACATAATAATATTATTAATAACGCGTTTATTCAAGTAACTCTTGGTACAAGCAAAAAATTGAAGACAATATTTAAAACTTACTGCATCCAGGCTTACATGATATCAAAATATGAATTTCCATAATACAGAGTATATAGATATAATATAATTTGTGATAAGGTGGTTTTAAAATGTAATATTGCTAATGAAAGTATGTATTGTAATAAAACATTGGTTGCAACCCCTCGGAATGTGAAGGGTGGGGACAAATATAAAGTGAAAGGCCACCCCTCGAGGCCAGCTCCTGTCAAGTGTTGCCAACCGAACAATGTTACCTGACAGCCTAGACTGGCGTTGGCAGACCTTGCATTTGAAGTTATGACTGCTAATCCAGTGAGAATTAATACCGATTACCAAGAAACAGGCTGTAAAAGTAGTTTTGCAATATGAAAAGCTATAAATGAATCACGTAGTTAAATGTAAATTTAGATCTCCCTAGTTAAAAAAAGCAGACGAATAGCACATGTGGTTTTGGCTTTATGTAAGATTATATAAAAGGACACCCTGACAGAACGATAGAATACCAAAAAATAGGTATTTTGCTCCTGAATAATATTACATTTATTTTAAAACGGAACCCGTTCAAAAATGTAAATACAACAAATTTATAAAACAACTCAAAACAGATAGACCGTACGGTTAATGCTTCTAAGGATCTCCATTGTGTTTGAAGAGCCACTTAGTGTTTGAGACTACTTAAGATCAAATCGTAATAGGAGACGAAGGTGGACCTACTACGTCGAGCACCTCTCCAGCACAAGTGTTGTGTCTCCGCACTGTCGTAACGGCGCCGGCGTTAGCGTAGGTTAGGTTGAGAAACGCATACATAGTGGCACAGTGTGGAATATATTATAGAACACGTTCGTTATAACAATGTTGGACGGTAGTATTTGATTGATAAGGCCTAGTTAAATATAAACGGATATGTAATGGTTTTAAAATTATTTTGGCAAAAATAACTGTTTTAAAATTTAGAAAAGAAGTATTTTTTAGTTTGTTTATTTTGTTTACGTAATCATTTTAATTTCAAATATAATTCAAAAGCACTCACAATTACGATCAAGTAAGATCATAGAGATTTTAGAGGGTTTCCCTCGTATCCGTTTTTTTTAAATAAAAAAATATTATGCATATATACAATACATGTGTGCATGAATGAATGTATCAATCGTCAATTGTCACATAAATAAAACAAAATAACAATCATATTTTTCAAAGCAAACAAAAAAAAATATATATATATATATATATATTTACTAGACCGAAACAAATTATTTAAAGAATAACAATTCTTTATTTAAAAGAATCATCTTTAGCTGTACCTTGAATTTATGGAAGCTTTTAATTATTTTAATTCTGTTCGGCAGCTTTTTCTAGGCACGGATTTCATTTGGTTGGTGAATAAAGTATCCAACGTTAAAATACCCTTATTGTCACGTCAGCTTGTTAGGACAGGCTACTCCAGATACAGGGCCGATAAAGGTTGTTATTTCAGTATCGATCAATGCTGTGTCAGCTTAGAGAGTGACGTCACATTAACAACTTACAACACTCAATCAGTCAAGTGTCAAACAATTATTCAACGCTGTGTTACCATCATTTTAACAAAAATCAAATGCATTGTTAATTTCAACAGTATTCTATGGTTTTGTTTTAAAACGTATGGCTGTGACAGTACTCTATGATAATATTTAAATTTAAAAAATAATAAAGTCTTTCTAATACCATGCGAGCTAATACCAAATGCAATATGATATGCAATAATATTTGATTTCTTAAATTTCTTAGCCTACTTATTATATATGTTTCAATTAAAACGGTAATCACAAAATTTCGAATAAAGTTAGACAAACAAATTTTACAGCAAGACTCTACAGAATTACATTACTACAGAGATACTACTTGTTATTATTCTAGGAAATACAGTGCATCCAAACCAAGTAAAGTTTTACCGCAGTATTTTTTTGTAGGAAATAGGACGCAATGAGACACTCTTGGGAAAATATTCAATATTCTAATCAACGCCAGTTATTTAATAAACTATTTCTCAGAAGTGTATAGATCTAGGCAAGGTCCGGCTTATTGCATGGTCTTAAAACCACGGTTCCATGTAGGTCACACAGGTCGCTGGGTTGGGCTGAAGGTTACCCGCAGCAATTAATACATACCCATCGATGTTATGTTGCGCCAAACAAAAGGCTGTTGCGAGAGACAATAACACAGTTTTAACACAGTTGAGATAGTTAATCTAAATGTAACTTGCTATCACATGGTATTAACTGGTCTATAAGAATGTAATTTGGGATTTGTTTTGTAATATAAGATGTGCATAAGACATCTATTGTTTTGTATACAAGACTAGTAGGTGTGAGTTTTTGTATCATTGACAATCAATCCTTCACCATGATAGGGCAACAGATGCCAGAGTTCAGGTTGGCTTTGAAACAAAAACACCGATCTGTCAAATAATTCTGTAATTGGAGCTTTCAACATATTGGCTCAGTGAAATGGAGGGAAAGTGGGAAAGTTTCGAGTAATCCATTACAGTTTACTATTTTATGTTCAATACTGCGATGCACTTCATCGCTTTGATTCTTTCATCACTTTGATCGTCTTTAAGGCGATCAGCAAACCAGCAAATATATCAATAATATTTTCAAATTGGTTAATTTATTTTTTAACTCATATGGGACTGAACAGAAATCTACTACACATCTTTCAAAAAAAATCCGTTATAGAAAATTAATTTTAAGTGTTTTTTGTATTTATAATCAGAATGCAATAAACTATAAATAGTGTAAAATATATAGATGGAAATAAAAAAGTAATTTAATGGTAGTAATTTTTAAATTTGTTTTCAAAAAGTTCTTACATTTAAAATTAAATCCATACATTAAGTACATGTTATCTACACATTTATAAATTTATAGCTGTTACCCGGCAGACGTTGTCATACCTTTGACTATTACCAACCATCACCAAGATCACCTGTTAAAGTAAACCCAATTTAGTTAGGACAAAATGGATTGATTAAAAACGTTATCCGTGTAATCGTTCATACATATACCAAGTTTCATGGTAAACGGTCCAACGGTGTCCGAGTCCATAAACTTTAAATACATATACAAACAAACAAACCAACATCCTTTTTTATAAATATAGATTACAAATCTGAGTGACGTTGATATAACTACGTTTATTTAACACTGATGCGATTACTTACATTCTTCCTTGATGACAGTACAAATTAAATATGGATATTCCGTTTTCATGTTTTTTCCCATGACAAAAATGTTAAGCTAAAAGCCTTGCACAGGTCTCCAAGGGTAAATTGACCATCCTTTGATATCCTCTCCCAAGTGGCGTTTCACTTAACCGCCTCAGGCTCTATCTTGATTGGACCGGACTTTACCTGGAGCGTGCACTTAGCTAAGAACGATGATTGTTTGCCTTAGATATCGTTCAAGTAATTTACTTTATTTTTTAACTAATATTACGATGTTCTATAAATTTTATAGGAACAAGTTTTACTTTTGAAAATAAAACATGTAACGTCTATATCGACAGATATAACTTTGTTTTTTTCTCTGAAAAAATTAACAAAATATATGTTTTCTTTATAGCATTGACTTCAGAATTTATAGTCAATGGTTATAGCCACAAAAATAGGTTCCTCGCATTCAAAGATTGCAAATAATTTCTAAACATTCACTTGCTTTTTATGTTTTCTCACACCCCGTAAAATAAAATATTAACCAAAATGTAAGATTTTAAGGGTGTAACTGAATAACAGAATGAGAGTTGGTGGCCAATCTCAATCAGACGACGATTAAAATTGGCTGGCGATGAGATAAGACCTGCCAAATTTATTGCTCAAATAGGAAAACATTCTTTTGAATTCTTTTCCTTGCCTTCAGCCAAAGATTTTATTTACGTTTAAGACTATTCTTTAGTAAAGAAAGAGTGTAATATTTTTGATACTGTTACTTTCACCCGGGAAAACGAATAAAATGAAGTTAACCGAAATTGGTAGTACACAACACGCTGTTTGATCAAACATCGTCGATGATGTTCTCTTTTTGGTGTGATGAAGCATAATATATTTAAGATATTGTTAATATACTACCAGACTTATATAATTATAACGCACTACACTATGTAAAGTGGCAAATTATACTGGAACAACTGCTCCATAAACAAACGTGACTTTATCACTGTTAAACAATTCACGTATTCATGAAACCCGTAACTGATAACGAAACGCCAGGGTTCCAAAATTAACTTAGTGGCATTGTAGCACGACAACTTATATTGTTCCAGAAATAGCACATCGTCTTGGCATGTTTTTAGTCAGAAATTGATTTTTAAAATTGTCATTCTAGTTTATTACTCTCTGGTTTTTAAATGATTGTTGCATTTCGATTGCCAGAAATTAATTTAACTGCACAATATATAGTTTTGCAGTTGCAAAGTAAGTACCTAACAATGTTGGTTGAAATCTCAAAAATAATTTTGTTAGAGTTTTGATAAAGGATGATCGAGAAAAACTCTAAGGTTTATGCAAAGACGGTTCATTCCTACATGTAATTATGTTTATAGTTGTAAGTTGTTGAAGTTGTGTAATTTTTAAAAAAGGTCTGATTGAAAGTGTAGCTTGTGTTTGTGAATAAATGAAACATAATGAAGAAATGTCGTAACTTTATTATCTATCAGACAATGTTTAAAACAATTATAATCCCGCATTCCTCAGGTTAGTGTATCTAAAAAGGTTATTTTCTTATATATTATCAAACTTAAGGGACAAAGTCCTGGAATAGTCTGTTTGAGAATATAATTTACTATATTACATCTCAAGACAAGTTTCTCAGAAGGAGCTCTGCGAGTCATGTCGTAAGTTTAACGAGTTCAATTCTAACTTTCTAAAGAACGTCTAAGTTATATTTATATTCCTGGAAAATATTTACAATTAATCTTGTTTATGATCTACCGGGGTGTTTGCCGTTGTCAAAGTTTTAATACAATTTATTATATCAATACGATCCAAGAATTTCAAATACCCCCGTAACAGCAAACCTGCATACTCAGTTAATTTCAAATGGTACTTCTCTAAGTCATGAAGCCACTTACAAACTTTAATCAAAGCATATTAATAAATAAGCGAGACATGACATTTTATTTATTCCCCATAAGAAAAACATCAGGACTGAGTGTGCATTTTTGCTACATCAAGGACCACAAAATCTGTTTTTTATGCAAATACCAATGGATCACCTCCAGATGAAGCAAGATACCAAGTTTTATCAATTTATGTTCATAAACAAGCAAGATATCACATGTTTATTATTCTCCATAAGAATAACATTATAGCTGCTGAGTACGCAGGTTTGCTTCCATGGGAACCACAAAAAAATTGTTGTATGCAAATAGCATTAAAACCCAACTATATAAAGCCACATACCAAGTTTCATTAAATATATGTTCATTACTAAGCGAGATATACAATTTTACTTGTTCTCCATAAGATTAAGATTGGACAACGTACTGTGTTTAGCACTCTCAATATCTCGGTAACCAATTGACGTAGACCGGTCTTCAGTTGACATAAATTTGTTTTTAATTCAACCTATAACTTGAATCTGTCCTTAAGACCAGTATATGAGTTAATATTATACGTTAAATCAGTTCATTTTTGATATATTGCGACGATATACCGTAAATATAGCTTACAAACATGTCATGTTAAAACATGGGGTTATTTCTGGGTAAAACAATGTACATGTTATCGTGCGACAATGTCACTAAGCTAATTTTGAAACTCCACCGTATTGTTATCAGGAAACAAGTTCATGAATACGTGACTGCGTAACAGCGAAAAATCACGGATATAGTTAGATCAGTGTAACTACACTACTTACTACAGCACGCTGTTTATATTAAATTAATACTCTATCCTAACCGTAAATGTAACGCTTTTTGTCAATTTTCAGGTGAAAAAAAATTAAAAACATTGACAAAATATATTGTTTTTATTTTTAAGAAAAATTTAAACATTTCCATTTCTTCTGACAAATTAAAGTTTAAAAATTTTTATTATTTTTACTTTAAAAAAATGTATAATCAATATAAGGGCCAAAAATATGAGTTATTTTCTATTGGAATTTAAAATATGACAATTTATAGTACACATAATGTTTTAAACTGTATGTTGCATCTGACAAAATTTATAAAATAATTTAAATACATGTTTAGGTTTGCTATTAGGGGATAACCTTTCTGCTTGTGGTAACAAAAAAAGAGAGAAAACATGTTCCCTGGATGAGTGAAACTTTGTTCCGTGGCAAGTTTTATCCCTGCCGGCAGCTACGTTTAACCATCTTCTGATTGGTTACCCACTCAGATCCTCATACTTGCGTGTTTCCTTACTACTTAACTGTGTTCACTTATTTATTTATACAGGATACGGTGAAAAGTAATTAAAAGTAATGAGTTTGGCAATATTTTGTAATAAAAAGCCGAATATAATTACATAACTAATAATAAATCTAATTTATTGATGTTTCGTGTTGATGTTTTGCTAACTACACACACAAAATATTGATATAAACTCTAATAAAATATTTTAATGGATATGGGTTTATTTATTTCCCAGAAAGTAGTAAATCATTCTGTACCATTCTAAAGTAAATGCTCTCTTATTTTACCTTAGTATACAAAAGAAAATTACGCAGGTCAAATCCAAGGGAAATAATTATTGTTTTCAACTGAGCCTACGCTGGGGGTAAAGTCTTGTCCAATCAAGATAGAGCCTGTTGGTTAAGTGAAAATGCCGTCTGAGAGAGGATGTCAAGGGGTGGCCAATTTACCGATAGCGTCCTGGTCAAGGCTTTTAGCTTGAAATGGTTGTTAACAGTTAAGGCAGGATTATTAAATAAGTATCTAATCAATTTATTGTAACCCCAAAGGTAACATTTATGCCACAATAATACATTTATAAGATAGCATGATATGTTTTAAGCTGTCCAGCTGGGATAAAGCAGATAATATTAATGGAAAATCCTCATCCGTTGGTTTAATGAACTATTTAGTAATAATGTTATCGACAATTATTACCAGGTTATTACAATAAGTATTTAATAAATAAATTGTAAATTTAAACTAGATAAATTATATAACATTTATGAAGTACAATGTTAAATTTATGAGATAAACTTTTCAGCTGGGAAATAATAAATACCATTCAATAAATAACTCTGGATTTCATATTACAATTCTTCCTCATATGGAATAAACAGCATAACTCTAGCGTTTAACACGGTTTTAAGAGATTTTCTAAATGTTTTAGATTTAAATTGTTAAAACAATTGAAATTAATAAAAAGTCTGGCGACTCAGGGGTACACTAGCCAAACTGTGGGACTTACACTCACAGTCCTTCCAAGAGGTAAGGCCATTCTTCCAAATAACAGGTCTTAGTTCGCAGTATTTTTTTTCGAAGCTACCTTTTCTCGCTTTTTCCTCTCTTCGAGCAATGGTTATTCGTCTTAGATATTGTTTAAGTGATTTACTTGTTTTATTAGGTAATATTACGATTTGGTTATCTTTCAAATCAGAGAAAAAATATGTCTTGTGGTTTAGGAAGTACAAGGTATTCAGTAAATGATATTTCTCGCAAAAATGGCAGCCAAGTAGGGTATATTGGACACTCCGAGGGCAGGAGGAGCAGGAGGAGCCCCCCCCCGAGGTCTCGTCTGTGACACTTTGCGAATTTTTTTTTTTGCGAATTTTTTTTGCGAATTTTTTTTTTGCGAATTTTTTTTTTTGCGAATTTTTTTTTTTTTTTTTGCGAATACTAACCTAACCTAACCTAACCTAACCTAACCTAACCTAACCTAACCTAACCTAACCTAACGTAACCTAACCTAACGTAACGTAACGTAACCTAACCTAACCTAACGTAACCTAACGTAACCTAACGTAACCTAACCTAACCTAACCTAACCTAACATAACCTAACCTAACCTAACCTAACCTAACCCATCCTAACCTAACCTAACCTCGGATCAGATTTCCGATTGCAGATTCTTGTTCGTCTAGTCGAGCCGAGAAATTTGAGTACCCACAACGTACATTTGGACGATGTAGGGGGGGCTATCTCGGTTACCATAAGTTGGATTTGAATTCTGATTGCAGATTCTTGTTCGTCTAGTCAAGCCGAGTAATTTGCATACCCACAATGTACATTTGGACGATGTAGGGGGGGGCTATATCGGTTACCATAAGTCGGATTTGAATTCTGATTGCAGATTCTTGTTCGTCTAGTCGAGCCGAGAAATTTGCATACCCACAAAGTACATTTGGACGACGTAGGGGGGGGGGGGCTATCTCGGTTACCATAAGTCGGATTTGAATTCTGATTGCAGATTCTTGTTCGTCTAGTCGAGCCGAGAAATTTGCATACCCACAAAGTACATTTGAACGATGTAGGGGGGGGCTATATCGGTTACCATAAGTCGGATTTGAATTCTGATTGCAGATTCTTGTTCGTCTAGTCGATCCGAGTCATTTGAGTACCCACATCGTACACTTTGGATGATGTTTACAAAAAAGGGGCCCGCACCACACTTTTGACCTTTTTTTTGCATTTTTGGAATCTCCTCGTCAAGCCGAGTATTCTCAGTACCCACATGACATACTTTGGATAATTAATACAAGAGTTGAACAGGGTAACGCTACAACCAACAGAGCTAGCCCATCAGCGCTTGCGGTCAATTGAACTACCAGTGAATGCAAATTTTGAGGAGAATATAATTGCAATGCTTTGAACATATACTGCAAAGGGGGGTGTATCGATACACCCCCCTTCAAGTACTCTGCACCGAGGCAGACGTTCATACAAATAAGCGTCGTGTCCAGTCTCCTGTCTGGGAATGCGGATGTTGTAATTTGATACCTCGACTGGAGGGTGCAGGTGTTCACACAAAAAACCGACAAGTCGAGACCTGTCTGGGAATGCGGATGCTGTAATTTGATACCCCGACGGGAGGGCGACGCGACCCTTCCAGGAACCCATTATAGTCCGCCCGTATCGAATTCCGAGCAATAAATCACCAGTTGTCAAACACCCAAGGTATCATTCTTGTTTTTGGCTTCAACAATTCCTGACGTATGGGGGAGCGAAAATCTCCCCCTAACCCATTATGTGTTAGGGGGAGCGAAAATCTCCCCCTAGTAATTAAATCAACAGAACACCAGTTGTCACGGTCTCATTCTTGTTCTAGTCTTCAACAATTCCTGACGTATGGGGGAGCGAAAATCTCCCCCTAAGCCATTATGTGTTAGGGGGAGCGAAAATCTCCCCCTAAGCGGTGCACGGGTCGCGACACGCCACAGTCTCTTGATAGACTTCTTCGAAGACGGACGTCTACATTAATTCGATAACAATGTCGTTTATTCATCAGAAATCGTGTGAATGTGTGAAGACTGAACTGGACTTGTTTTCGTTACCGCCTACGCAGACCAGCATCGAGAGCGGTAAATGGGTTCAATACAAACCGATCTCATCGCTGACGGACGATTCGCCAATAGAGTTTGTAATACCCGGTCACGGTGACGAGTACACGGACCTGACACAAACGTTATTACACGTGAAAGCCGCTATTGTGAAACAGGACGACACTAAAGCGGACGGTGGGCAACCTGCTAAAGAGGTGGGCCCGGTGAACAATTGGCTCCACTCGATATTCAGTCAAGTGGATCTCTATCTCAATCATAAACTGGTGTCACCACAAAACAACACGTACGCTTACCGTGCCTACTTGGAAAACCTATTGAACTACGGATGTAGTGCGAAGAATTCGCACCTGACTAGCGAGCTGTTTTTTGAAGATTCGGCCGGACTAATGGACGATTGTGACGAATTGAACGAGGGATTGAAAAAGCGTCGCGATCACACGAAAGAAAGCGATGTTTGCGATATGGTCGGTCGATTGCACATCGATCTGTGCAATCAGAACAAATTCATGTTGAACGGTGTCGAGATGCGATTGCAACTTAACAGATCCAGAAACTCGTTTTGTATAATGTCCAAAACGCTAACTACCTACAAGGTGACAATTAAAGAGATTAGTCTTTTCGTACGTCGATGTAAGATCAATCCGAGCGTATTGTTGGCGCACAGCAAAACTCTCGAGACCGGCACGGCCAAGTATCCGATCACGCGTGTAGAAGAGAAATCCTTCACACTACCCTCCGGTATAATGAGTAAGGCTTTAGACAGCGCATTTCTCGGTCAGTTACCGAAACGTGTGATAATTGGACTGGTCAGTAATCTTGCGTTCAACGGAGATTTCAAGAAGAATCCCTACAACTTTCAACACTACGATATGAATTATCTCGCATTGTACGTGGACGGTGAACAAGTACCGGCCAAACCGTTACAGCCCGTTTACACATTGAACAGTGAGACATATATACTCTCTTATTACACATTGGTCACTGGCACCGGAATCCAGTTCTCCGACGCAGGTAATGAGATCAAGAGAGGTGACTATCCGTACGGTAATTGTCTTATGGCGTTCGACTTGACACCGGACATGTCCGCGGCTGAGTCGAGTCACTGGAATCTCCTGCGCAACGGTAATCTACGTATCGAAATCGGATTCTCCAAAGCGTTGTCCGAGACCGTCAACTGTATAGTGTACGCCGAACTGGACAACGTCATCGAGATCGATCGTCACCGTAACGTAACAGTTGACTTCAGCGGGTGAATAAAAGCGAACGCCAAACATAAATATTGTCTGACAGCGAGTGCGTACAGTTTACTTCAAGGGTGAGCAGACGCAACACCAGTCAGTAGTACGGTTGAAGTCGCACGGTAAGGACGTTAACATGGACGCTTACGCTTCTGCGGACGACTATATCAAATCGTTTATTCAGGAGATTGAGGTTATGAACAATAATGCTAGTGATCAGACATTGACATCACCTCAGTCGTCATTTGTAAAACCGACAACTGCCTGCAAGAGACGAAGGAGGCCAACTCCCATCGAAGTGGAAACCAAGAAACCAGGATGGGTGCCAAAACCAACAGATGATTGTCCCATAGTGTCATGGATGGACGATGGGAATACGTTTGCTGTTCAAAACCCGGGAAACAAAGGGCAAATTTTATTGAAAATGGAAATGTACGATGGTACAGATATGGTGTTCATGTGCGGTTTATTTTTGGACAAAGATGGTGAAATGC
Source organism: Allygus modestus (assembly GCA_963675035.1). Lineage (NCBI taxonomy): Eukaryota > Metazoa > Arthropoda > Insecta > Hemiptera > Cicadellidae > Allygus > Allygus modestus. The sequence goes on along the minus strand of OY776112.1, from coordinate 346,324,310 downwards.
ACCAAAGTGTTAAACAAGTAGTTGATAAAGTGGAAAACATGTGGATCTATAAATCAACAGGAGTACCGAAAATTACAGGCTTAACTCAAACTGTTACACAACGCAGCGCAGTTTCGCAGCCAATGCCTAAGAAGCGAGCTGTGAGGAAGAAACAACGAGTGGCGCCGACATTCAACTAGAGCATCCGCATTCCCAGACAGGTCTCGACGCGTCGGTTTTTTGTGTGAACACCTGCGCCCGACCCTTCGGACCACCCACGTAGAAGAAAATGGCGGCGAGGGTTTATAAGGCGGGGCCCCGCCCGATTGAGCATCATTCGCCACCAGACCACCACCTCACATAGACCTACTCCAACTACTACTACTAGAGATGTCGAGCAGCAGCACTTTCAAGCTAGAGTTTCCGGGCGTGAACGGCACTGCAGCAACCGCGGACCTGAGAGCTACCCTCAACAACTGCAAGTCTGACTCTCCGCTCTACACCAGGATAGCCGATCTCCGAGAGGAATGCGGCTATCTCATCACTGCGATGGAGCGAGCCACCACACACTTTGGCGAGACAATCATCGTGATCCTGGAGGGGCAGGTCGGGGATGACTTCTTTCTGCGAGTCTACTTGCCTAGGCGCTTCAACGAGGCCCTGAGCAACACTGACATCGAGCGCTACAACAGCGGGTTTGGAGAACGCCTTCGCTTGGTGAAGCGCAGCCCGAGGGGTTCCAATATCAGATTCACACCGTTGGAGTTTATGTAAAGCAAGACTTGAAGATTTTGTTAATACCTTTGTAAATTAGTTTTCGTAGTCAATACTTATAGTCACGTTCAGAACATAACCACTGTGTTATTTATTTCACTTAACCCCAAAAATGTCCTTTGGTAGTAAGTTTAAGAGTGTGAGTATGGGAACTGTGAGGTGTTTAGTAGCTCAGTAGTAATCATGGGCTTGATGTGGAAACATCCTTTCTCAGCCATTGTGGCGGGACCTTCGGGTTGTGGCAAGTCACAGTTTGTGTCAAAGTTTATAAAACACATTACAGAAATGTGTGACACGCCATTTACCAGTATAAACTGGCATTATGGTAGTGGTGGTGGTGGTGGTGGTGGTGGTGACCCGAAAAATGTCACCATTAACCACATAGAAGGTCTACCAAACTTGGAGGATTTTTCTGGTAACGAGCCGATACTTGTGATTATAGACGATATGATGCGTGAGGCCGACAACCGTGTGGTGGATCTTTTCACAAAAGGTTGCCATCATCGCAACATTAGTGTGTTTTTCATTACACAAAATTTGTTTCATCAAGGACGCGGGCAGAGGGACATCTCACTGAATGCGCATTACATTGTGTGTTTTAAGAATCCTAGAGATAGAGTTCAGATTAGGTACTTGGCCAGACAAATATATCCAGACAGCCCGAAATTCATCGAGGAGGCGTACGCTGACGCTACTAGGAATCCACACGGCTACCTACTGATAGACTTGAAACAATCAACAGACGAAAATATGCGAATACGAAGTTGCATATTTCCAGACGATTCTACCAACTATGTGTACTTGCCAAAGAAAAGGTAATTTCGCCATCAGTAGTAATCATGTCGTGCTTGCGGAAGGACGCAGCTCTGCTTACGGCTTTCATACACGCAACACCCAAGGAGCGGAAGGCACTGTTAAAGGTGTGTGACAAGAGCCGCATTCGCTCAGTGTGTGAGTGCGCATACAACGTGTTGCGAGGTAACGTTCCTCTGGCGAAGAAGAGTAAAAGTCAGCTAAGCAAACACAAGGCGACGCTACGTCGATTGGTGAAACGCGGCGAAGGCTGGTCAAAGAAACGAAAGTATCTCATACAAAAAGGCGGTGGAATCTTTATACCATTACTTTTGAGCGCAGTACTACAAGCAGCACTGAGTAGATAAAAATGGCTGGCATCAACAATCAGTTCTATTTGACACTGCCCAGCAACAGTTCGATGCAGTATTATCCGAAAAATACAGTTGCAAATTATATAACACATTTGCCGAGAGCTATTCAACTGGACGCTGGCGACTGGGAAATTGCACTTGTGGAAGCGCACTATCCAATGACATTTCTATCTGTCGGTAATGACGAAACAATTGAAATTTGCATACAACCGCAAGAGGAAGCAAAAGTGAACATAAAAGCGTTGGCGCGGGTTATGGACAGCACTGCCGATGTAACACCGGTAGTGTCTGCTACTCCAAAACAAAACCACAGAATTAAATTGAAGACTGGTGATTACGCAAATATTCAAGAATTGTGTGATCATATCAATTCACAAGAACTAGCGATTACTTTTGGTGTAAAGTTCACCGTTGAAAACTCATACAACAAATTCATTGAAGTATCGATGGGGACTGATGTTGGAAAAATTACATTAAGTCCAACGTTAGCGCTTCAATTGGGGTTCGATCCGAATGAATTGACGCTGGAAGGTGATGCAGTTAACAAAAGCATCCGTTCGCCCAACATTCGTCTTGGCTTACCGTCACACATGTACGTGTATTGTGATTTAGTCGAGCCGCAGATGGTCGGCGATACAGTCGCACCGTTATTGAAAATTGTCAATATATCCACGTCTACTTATGTATACGGATTGCATAAATCAACATCATTCATCGATCCGCACTATGTGCCTGTTATGAATAGATCTTTTGACAGTGTGGAAATTGACTTAAGAGATAACATTGGTAATCATTTGCCATTCCACTTTGGAACGTCGTGCGTGAAGTTACACTTTAGAAAAGTAGCTAGTCATTAGTGCAAATATGGAACATGCAAAGAAGATGGTAGTTGTGCCGCAAGAGTTGATTGATCGACTGCAATCAAATGCTACGGATAACAGACCGACTAATCTATCCAGTGAAAACAGCCTCGACGCGGAGATGCAACAAATATTGAATAACAAGCGTATGGACGATAGTGAAAAGTGGAAATTGTACAAACAGGCGTTACATCGCTTCTTGCATATTGCAGAGAATAGACGCCAACCGATTAGCATACCAATCGTGGAGACTGGTGGGATTGAACATAGTCGACGAGCGCACCCCGCTGCGGAAGGTGGTCCAGTGGAAGAGATTGTGGAATCGTTTTCCAAAACTTACAGATCTGATGCCCGCAATCTTTTACGTTTCATGAAACGTGACGGCAGCTTAATCAGTTGGGACAGTGGCTATTCAGTGTACATCAACGGTGTAAAAATCCCAGACTCAAATCTAGTGGGTATCTTAAATTGCATAGTAAAGGTGCGTATGCGTGATTATACACCACCAGGATGGCGGGAAGTGCTCAAGGCATTGAAAGCGATGAACGTGCCAAAGGACTATATGAATAATCTAAGAGCACTAAAGGAAATAAATGCCGAATATCGATCATCATTCACAGGAGGAGAAGGATCAGACGATGACGTGGAAGACACATCAACTGAATCAATACTGAGAACACCGCTAGTAAATCGGCTTCGATCGGCAAGAGGAAAACGTGTAACATCTACACCGACAGGGCAGTTTGATCTTCTAACTAGAAACAAGCCGTCGTCAAATTTGGACAAGTGGGAAACGTACACAGGATAGGTTTTCATTATGGAGCGTTTGTATTACAATCCCATCGAACCTTCGTCGTATGGCGGTGTAGCTCCTTTAGCGCGAGCTGCAAAACCAGTTTCAAAACGCCAAGTGATTGAATGGTTACAAACACAGGACACTTACACATTGCACAAACCGGCACGCAAGCGTTTCCCGCGTAATCCTTACATAGTGTATGGTCCATTTGAATTGTGGCAAGCGGACTTGAACGATATGCGTGGTCTTAGTAAACACAACGACGGCGTCAACTACCTACTGACTGTAATAGACGTGTTTAGCAAACACCTGTATGTGCGGACGTTGAGGCGGAAAGAAGGAGCTGAAGTGGCCAACGCTTTCGAGGAGATATTTGCCGAAGCGACCGATACACCTCGCTGTTTACAAACCGACAAAGGTACTGAATTCACCGGTGCCAAGACGAAAAGGTTATTCAAACAATACGGAATCATCTATGTCACTACACAAAACCCAGATGTTAAAGCGGCCGTAGTGGAACGCGTGAATCGCACTTTGAAAACTCGTATGTGGCGATATTTGACTTACAAAAACACATATCGTAACGTAGATGTGTTGGACAAACTGGTTAGTGCATACAACAACAGCGCTCACAAGAGTCTAGGCAACAGAATACGGCCAGTCGATGTGACTGTTGACAATAAGCGAATATTGCATCAGGTATGGCGTCGCATGTTCGGTAAGATACCGCGTCGTGTTAAGGCAAAACTGACAGTTGGCACCACAGTGCGCATATCTAAGGAGAAGGGTACATTCGCAAAAGGTTACGAGACTAATTGGAGTAAAGAAGTGTTTGTGGTGCGTCGTGTAAACACATTGATGCCTCTACCAATGTACACTTTGTCGGATCTCAACGGTGAACAAGTGACTGGTCAGTTTTACGAATACGAATTACAAAAAGTGACAATATACAACGACCATCTGTTCAAGATTGCTGAAATACTAGACGCTAAGGGTCGTGGTCGCAGTAAGCGTTATTTCGTCAAGTGGGCAGGTTACGGAGACGAGTTCAATTCTTGGGTAAGAGCGCAAGATTTGCAAAATGCCTAATAGCAACCAGTTCTATTTGACATTGCCCAGCAACAGCTCAAAGGATTATTTTCCAAAAAACACCTTGTCCAAGTACACTACACATCTGCCGAGACAAATTCGATTAGAAGGCGATGGCGAGTGGGAGATGGCTTTGGTCGAAGCGCATTATCCATGCTCCTTTATGACTGTGGACGATGAATCGTGTATTTGGCTCGACTATAAACTCGTTCTGCCGAGTATACCCGTCACACTCAGTGTCGAGCACATTATGCTAAAGATGAAACCCGGTTATTACAAGAACATAACCGATTTATTGAAAATGATCAATAAAGCGAAGGATGTAACCCAGTACTTGTACTTTGAGTATGACAAAGAGCAGGACAGAGTCAAGATCACGACAATGGTGGACGGTATAAGCAAAGTGCATTTCACCGAAGCGCTGTCTCTCCAGTTGGGTTTCGATCCGTACGAGAACGTTTTGACAAATGACCTCACAGCGATATGGCCACCAAATCTGACTATGGGACTGCCGACACACTTGTACGTGTATTGTGATCTGATTGAACCGCAGCTGATTGGCGACACTACAGCGCCGCTTTTGAAGATTATCAACATTGACAGAGATAACTACACACACGGCGCGCATAAGACTGTGCATTTCATCAGTCCTCATTATGCGCCAGTTATGAAAGGAACATTTGAAACGATCGATATTGACCTAAGGGATCACGCTAGTAAAAAAGCGTCATTCCTCTTTGGGACGTCGTACGTGAAGCTTCATTTCAAAAGAGTAGCTCAGCAATTATGAATACAAACGATCCCTACTTGGCTTACTACCGTCGCCAACAGTTGCAGCAGACCGGCGGCAGTATCGATTGGGTATTTCGCGGTGCACCCTACCAGCGCGGACATGGAATTGGCAGTTTCCTAGGCGGTATGTTCCGCACCATCACACCGCTGCTCAAGTCGGGAGCCTCTGCTGTGGCCAAAGAGGCTTTGAAATCCGGTGTTGGATTCTTGGGCGACATGGCCATGCACCAGCGGGATCCCAAAGAAGCCGCTAGAGATCATTTCAGCCAGTTTACAGACTCGCTAAAACGCAGGGCGGATGGCAAACTTCAACGTGTGCTAAGTGGCGGCGGCGGCTCTCGCGCGAAACACCGTCGCGTAACGCGAAAGAATACCGCGAAACACCGACGCGCTACTCCTGCGCGAAAGACTAACGCGAGACTCTCGCGTAAGAGGAACGCGAAGCGCGCCATGTTCGGCGGCCGTCGTGTCACACCGCAGTCTTTGACGAAACTCCTTCGAGGAAGGTCGTCGTCGTCGTCATCCAAGAAGAAGGGCAAGAGCAGCAGCAAGAAGAGAAGGACAGTTAGGAAGAAGACGAGGCAGACGAGGAAAGCAGTGAGGAGAACTTCCGTACGTGATATATTCAATTAACACACACGCTAGCAATGTCGTTTCTACATCAAAAGTCGTGTGAATGCGTCAAGACGGAATTGGACTTATTCTCCCTACCGCCGACGCAGACCAGTATCGAGAGCGGCAAATGGATTCAGTACAAACCAATCTCCACACTGACTGATGATTCGCCCATCGAGTTTGTTGTGCCCGGCAACGGCGAAGAATACACCGATCTTTCGCAAACAATGTTGGAAGTTACAGCGTCTATTGTCAAGTCGACAGGAGCGGCAATCGCAGATGCCGATGAATCGAACAAAATTGGTCCAGTCAACAATTGGCTGCACACGTTATTCAGTCAAGTCGATATGAGTATGAATCAGAAACTGGTCACACCACAAAACAACACTTATGCATATCGAGCGTATATTGAAACATTGCTGAATTACGGCTATGATGCTAGGAAATCACATTTAACATGTGGATTGTGGAACGCGGACGATGCCGGCCACATGGACAATACTCTGGACGATAACGATGGACTAAAGGCGATACGAAAAATGACAAATAAAAGTCGTGAAATCGATATGCTCGGTCGCCTACATGTGGACATGTGTAATCAGAACAAGTTCCTGTTGAACGGTGTGGAACTGCGTTTTAAACTGATCCGATCAAAAGATTCCTTCTCCATTATGTCGGATGATGGTGACTACAATGTGCACATTGTTGATGCGAATCTCTGGATACGAAGGTGTAAAGTTAGCCCCACTGTACTGTTGGCGCACAGCAAGACGCTTCAGACCGGCACAGCTAAATACCCAATCACTAGAGTGGAATTGAAAACATTCACACTGCCGTTTGGAGTGAGGAGCAAAACTTTGGACAATGTGTTTCTAGGTCAAGTGCCGAAACGAATCATTGTCGGACTGGTCACCAACGCCGCTTATAATGGCGATTTAAAAAAGAATCCATTTAACTTTCAAAATTTCAAAACCAACTACTTCTCGCTGTACGTGGACGGTGAACAAGTGCCGTCCAAACCGCTACAACCACACTACGAAACCGGCAAGGGAAAATACGTGATGGCGTATCACAGTCTGTTTTCAGGCTCCGGCATACACTTTAGCGATGCTGGTAATCTCATAAATAGAGACGATTATGACGATGGATACTGTCTGATGGCATTCGATCTAACACCTGATATGTCAGCAAGCGACACGACTCATTGGAACCTAGTGCGCAACGGCAGTGTGCGTATGGAGATTGCTTTCGACACGGGGCTCACAGAGACTGTCAACTGTCTGGTATACGCAGAGTTTGATAACGTCATAGAAATCGATCGTCATCGCAACGTGTCTGCGGACTTTGGTGGTTAGATCGTCGGCGGCGGCGTCATCGTCCTCCTCCTCAGTCTACAACCAACATTCGCACAAGATGGATCGTTTATGCAGAGTACCGCGTAAAAATTTAGCATCTCCAATTATTGTGGATTTTCAATGTTTCAAGGACAACGCAAATGACTACATTCTGAAGGAAGTGTGCGTCTTGGAATTGGTCAGTGGAACACTGCTAATGCATCATATCGCCAAATCACCATTCAGTCGAGATTTCCTATCACAAGAGAAACTGCGTGAAAGCTATTGGCTCACAAAACACTGTCACGGATTGGAATGGGACCAAGGTGATATCTGGTATCATGTGCTAGAGGAAAAGTTACGTGCATGTATCGCCAAACGACCGATTGTCTACGTCAAAGGTGCTGAGAAAAAAGAGTTTGTACGATACAATTTCATCACGGATCACTGTACTACTAATGTCATGGATATCAACGATATTGGCTGCGGATCACTATCGTCAATCAACAGTCTACTATCAACAAACGCAGTGCGATGTCGCCACCACAGAACAGCTCACACACGATGCGCTCTAGCCAATTGCATCACATTACGCAGTTGGTTACATCTAAGTACAAATATCGCTGACGCTGATGATTACGCTGACGATGGTGAGAGTGATACCAGTTCCTGCTTTTGTTTTGCTACTAGCACTACTACTCCTACTACTGACTGTGGCGTCGACACAGTAGAATGAATACCTTAGAGATACAAAAGTGTATGGCTAAACTGCCCGTACAGAATGTTGGTGTCTACGCTGCGGATCAATTGCCCCATTATATTTCACCATCTACTGCTATGATTGTGAACACTGATCCACACAATGAAGACGGCACTCACTGGGTCGCTTTCTACCTTAACAAAGGAGGAGGAATAATTGAATTCTTTGACAGCTACGGTCAACCGCCACATCTTCAATTCTACCAAGGATTCCTGAGACGCAACGCTCGTCGCTACCTGTACAACGAACATCGCCTTCAAAGTGACAACACTCTGGTCTGCGGTCAATACTGCCTTGTATTCCTGTACTGCCGCACCCACTACGGCATGAAGATGAAGGACTTTGTGCAGCTCTTTGAACACTCTTCTGTCGGCCACAACGATGCACTGATCAGAAGACTCTTTGCACAAATGTATACCAATTGAGTTTTGAAATTTTGCATTGTTATCAATAAACTAGTTGTGTACTCAGAATAAAAAAGAAACATTCTTATTATTTCACATCCTCGCCTCCTTTAGTAATTACTTTTAGCAATTAGTCAGACAGACACATATTGAACGAGCAAAACAGATATTGAATGCAAATTTTGAGGTAAAAGATGAATGTAATGCTTTGAACACATACTGCAAAGGGGGGTGTATCGATACACCCCCCTTTCACCCCCCTTGCGTGTTGGTGAAAACACTAGGTCTGACCCAATTTTGGACATACCTATCATACAATGATTCTAAAGTAACATTCATATCCTCGCCTCCTTTAGCAATTACACTTTTAGCAAGTAGTCAGACATTTGAATTGGTAGTTTACTTTTGAATCTTAAGACTATGTGAGGGGAGGAAAAAAAAGACAAATGTATATACGAACAATTTAACTATTTATTTACACACCTTATATATATTTTACATCGAGTATGTGCTCCTGAACATTTGTGTTTGGCTAGCAAAACGAGACTCGACACAAACTAACGACTAGGACAAAAAGAACAAAGGAGCACATTTCTAAGTTTTACGAGACTCGATACAAACTAATGACTAGGTTTAGCAAAATCGGAAATTTACAAGTCAAGTCAGGGTCTTTGGTAATATGACACAACCACTCAACGCTCCTCATCCTCCGCCTCTTCATCGTCTTGAGGGATGTCTTCGGGCTGAGGTGGCACGTCAACATGTCCCCAAGGCAGTGTGTTTACACCGTCCGAAAGGATGTAGCGTTTGTCATCGTTACAGCTCAAGGATAGCTTGTCGACTTGGACTGTGAAGACGCGGTGGTTTCGGGACTGGAACCTGGTGTTGATGGTTCTCTTCAACACGCCATTGAAGAGGCATTCCCGATAGTCGTCAGAGGTTAGATTGTGTTTTACAACACCTCTAGCGACTCCCTTGGCGCGCTTCACCGTCATGACCTGCAACTCGTCATCTTCAGTCCTCTCCTCGAACTCGACTATATCCATGAAGTATAGTTTCGAGCGAAGACCGAGGTACTCGAGCAGCGGAAGACCGTTCGCTTCATCCTTAAACTTTCCGATGACTTTTGCGTTTATGGGGCTGTAGCAGGGATGGTTTTGGGGGTACGCACTGGTGTCAAAATCGTCCAGATGCTCCAACATGTCCTTATAAACATCTTCAGTCTGGACGTCGAACACGAAGCTGTCAGTGTCCATGTAGTCAACCTTCAGATGATCACCGTAGCGGTTCTTCATCTTTCGAAGGAAGTCGTACATGAGCCACTTGCTCAGATCGAGGACACACATTCCGACGTACAGCGGTTTGTCCAGGACGATATTGACTTTCGACATGTGTACAATGGCGACGTCATCGTTGAAGTAGGTTCGGTCCAGGAAGTTTGACTTGGCTACGTACTTCCTGAACATCTCCGGCGTACACACCAGCTTAGAGTTCATTCGCTTGCGAACATTCTCGATCGTCTTGCCAAAGACCGCATTGTTCATAAGCTTGAAAAAGTCTTGCTCAAACTTGGTCTTGGCCTTCTTCCTCAGTTCGGTGTTCATTAGGATGTAGCTCTCTAACCACCGAGACTGTCGGAACGAGATGACGCGATGCACGTTCGTAAGCTCCAGTCCGTTTTCCAGCGCCTGTTGCAAGATTCTGTAATGACAGATGTAGTTCTTCTTGTCATCCAGAGTCGTAACGAGCTTCTTGAATTTCCCTCCTGGCGGACGTTTGGTCTCGCAGCAGTAGGGGAGATCCTTGTGAAGGTCGTGCAGGTGGGCGGGGTAGCGAAGGTCAACTTCCAAGACATAGCCCGTGGGTCCTTCGGGGTCCAACGATGCAATATCCAGGGACGCGATCTCCTCGCGGCTGAGCCATTGGAAGTCTCCCTGTGGAAGACACTGGGACATGGCCCAACCGTAAAGGTTGTTGGCGTCCAAGTATAGCAGGTGATTCGTTGGCTCTTCAGGTCGTCGATCTTCAGGGCGACATCCATCATGGTTGGCCTTGGCGTGTCTGGTGATCGCCTGGGAAATACCTCCTCTGATTCCTTGCTCGAAGAAGAGGTACATATCAAAGTCCTGTATCGTATCAAGCTCCACTCGACAGGTCCTTAACATAACATCCCAGGCGTATGACGGTAGGGTGTAGTAGTGCGCAGGGTCTAGTTCGTATTCAGCCATCGACGTGTCCCTGAAGCGTTCAAAGACGTCAGTCAACAGCGCAATGTCACAGCGCAGGTACTTCTCGGCGTAGTCCTTGAGGTTCCTACAACCGAAGGTTTCCCACACGTTGCGAGCATGCTCGTAGTCTGCATCCGTGATGTCCTCCAGGGTCAGGTCGTTGTGAAAATCTCGCTGCAGAGGCAGTTCCGTAGTATCTTCCAACACGGCGTTCGACGTTACAAAGTTGTACGGGAACACGCCTTTCCTACGGACTAGATCGAAGAGGTGGTCTTCGGGGAATCTCTTCCTCGTCTCCAAGAGTTGAGCTGGTGGAAGTGCGGCTGCGAGGCTGGCGAGGCTCAAAGCGAGGAACCTGTAGGTGTCGAGGAACCTGACTCTGAATCCTGGCTGTCTTTTTCCACGCCCTTGCATCCCAACCGGTGCCGCTGCTCGGTCGAACAGGAACCGCTTCGTGAAAGCGATGTACCGCTCTTCCGTGTGAGCCAACACCTCAACATCACCAGGGTCGACCGCCAACTCCCGCACTATGAAGTGAGCGTCGTAGTTGGAGAGGTTGTGGAAGTAGCAGTTGACTACTCTCTGCTCCCTGTAGCGTAGGTTACATGATCTGTGCGCAGCGCCACGGAACTCGTAGGGCGGCGCGTGGTTGTGATCACGAACCTTTGGGTCTTCGCTTGAAAATGTCGATCCGCAGAGGTAGCAATTCGCTGTCGAGTTGTACTGCATAGTTTCCGCTGGGGTCAGGACAGGGCGCAGATTTCTTGCTTCGTACAGGAAGTTCCACAATCGCTCAACATCAGTTTTCAACATCTCCATAAATGTCTTTGACGCATCATCCCCGAAGTAGACTCGAGGCTCAAACTCCTCAAGTCCGTACGAGTCGATGATCTGGTAGGCAAAGGCGTATGGGATGTGAATGTGGGTGGCTACTCCTCCGTGCGGTTCATCCACTTGTTCATCCATCTCCGCGGTCGGCAGTAGAGCACACTCAAAGTCCGCGTAAATGGTGAAACGCTCGCGTCGGGTGAACTCTGGATGGCTGAATTTGATTTCTGTATTCTTCGGCGTATCCATGCGAATAGGGGCTGACGCGGAGCAGTATCGCCTATGCTCCTCCAGACGCTGTGCACCCGTCAGACCGAGCTTGTTCGGACGGTTATCAAAGTGCGCGAAGCACCGCTTACAGATGAATATCCTACCCATATGTGCTGTAAGCTGGGGACGGATCAGTCGACCAAGGTCTTTGATGTAGGCGTAGTGACTATCACCGTCCGTTGTCACGTACAAAATGTCGCAATGGTCTTCACGCTCCTGCCTACAAATCTTCAAGGGGAAGACGGTGTCCTGATACTTTGGTCGTCCGTCAGGTTTCTGACCCACGCACGTGTGATCAATACCATAGACGTTGATGCTGATGTTGTTTGTCCGCTCAAACGTCTTGATACTCTTCAGAGCAACGGGGAATTGAAGGCCGGTCCAATCGTATCGGGCGATGATGTCGTCGGTGTACGATGCCGGTCTTTTAGGGTTCTCTTGTACAAACTTTCCCAGGACTGCATACATAAAACACCGCTCATCGGCGTTCAATACGTTGACGACTGCTTAGGTGTTCTCCAGAGACATAGGCAGTGGGAGCCAAGCTCGACCATCTTCACCTAGAGGAGTGTATTCGTTGATGCCGACCTCCAAATCACGAACGCGAAGGTATGTCCACCCGGAGCCGATATGATCACACTCAGCCTTCTCTCTGATAAGCTTCGCAAAAGCTGTTGTGATGTACTGGTTCAGGTCCGAGGTCGTCGTCAACGGAGTCATCTTCGTTTTGAAGTTGCGCAGGCAGGTGTTGTTGTGAATATTTTGGAATTCACACTCCAGCTTCAAGTTGACCTTAATGCTGCGGTGTTTCGCCAAGGTGTTCTCAAGCAACTCCGTAAGGCTAACAATCAACAACGCCATCACTTCTCCGATTGTGACGAGATTCTCCATCGGTCGCTGCAGACGGTAGGTTAAGAGGCGGTTGCGAAAACCCCGTTGAATGATTGAGAATACGGGGCTTGACTGTCCTGCTCCAGTCATCTCAACATCATCGGGTTGCGGGTGTGTGCTCGTTCCAGGTTGTGGCTCCGTGCTGGGTCCTGGCTGGGGTTCGTCCTGCACCATAGCCACTCGGTTCAGGATCAGGTCCTTCATGATCGGGCAGGTGAACCGCTCATGATGGTCCTTGTTGAACCCCGCGTTGAAATCCCGGTCACAGTATGCGCAAGGGAATCTTCGTCCATGACCATCGCCGTGAAATTGCATGGTGTGTCGACGCAGGTTGTCTTCCCTCTTGAATTTGGCGCCGCATGTGTCGCATATGAACCTGCGGACTCTGCTGTGGGTAGAATCCACATGTCGACGCAGGTTTCTTTCACGACGGAAACGGCGACCGCATTCATGGCAGGTGTGGTGGCCAGGACCCGGTCCTTCATCTGAAAATAAAAATAAAAAACAGATTAGGATAACTAAAGATACAAATTCCCCTCTCTCGAGAATCACATTTCAAAGTTAAGTTTGTTAATTAAAAATATCAATTTTCAAACAGGGAATGTAATCTTCTGTACTGTTTGTCTATATTCATGATTCGGGGTTCAAGGCTAAGGATGTAGCTGCAATATTGAGCTGCGCCAACCCTAAAGAAGCGATATGTTTTAGGGGGAGCGAAAATCTCCCCCCTAGCAATTAAATCAATTGTACACCAGTTGTCACGGTCTCATTCTTGTTCTAGTCTTCAACAATTCCTGACGTATGGGGGAGCGAAAATCTCCCCCTAACCCATTATGTGTTAAGGGGAGCGAAAATCTCCCCCCTAGCAATTAAATCAATAGTACACCAGTTGTCACGGTCTCATTCTTCTTCATGTACCTAGTTAAATAATTATAAAAAAGGTAATTAGTTTCAAGGGGAAAAAGTTATTTTAATGTGGATTCTCACCTTCAACGGAGTGTTGATTGACATAGGCAGTCGTCTGCGGAGCATCAATCACCTGCCGGGGTGGAATGACTCGGTGGTTCGCTTCCATGTGACGCTCTAAAGCTCCCCGGTCTACGAAGGTGGCTCGACAAAGCCGACATGCAGCTACTCCACCTGCAAACGGACAAAACGATTAGATTGTGAAATGTTTAACACCTACCTTTTTTTAAAGTATGTAATGTGGGTACTCTGATGACTTGATGGGGCGAGCAATAACATAAGTTATTAAAATTAAATTATATTGATATAGTCATGTAATTTTAAATTAAAAAAACAAAGAGTTCTCTATTCGCGCTAAATAGTTAAAGCTGTTAAATAAAAATAATAGTATCACTCTGCGGTTATATTGCATAACGTATTTCTATATTACTAACATTTAGGTCTGATTAAAACAATAATGCAACGCAAAAAACGTACCTTGCTGCGTTGGTGTTGGTGGTGGTAGTTGTGGTCTCAAGCCGTGGAATCTGATGTGGTGTTGCACCAAATTGTTTCTACGCACGAAAATACAACCACAAATGGTACAAACGTGTGTGGCGTTCATCTTTAATATGGATTATAAGTTTTGATAATCACAAACAATACAGCACAACACGTACGTTTTAAATAGTTCAAAGGTGCTTTACGCAAATCGAAAATGATGATAATCAGCAACTAACACAAATCGCGTAGAACGGAACAGGATCGGACTAACACGTCTTCACGCACTGAACTCTCGAACTGAACTGAAGGAGGGCTGGTGATGTGGGTGACTATCCCCACTAATGGATTTCGGAGAAGGTCGGGACAAAAACTCTCAACCGCTGTCTTGGGTAAAGACCACCCTGCTCTAATGGAACTCGATACGGGCGGACTATTATGGGTTCCTAGAAGGGTCAGCCGTCTTCCCGTCGAGGTATCAAATTACAGCATCCGCATTCCCAGACAGGTCTCAACTTGTCGGTTTTTTGTGTGAACACCTGCACCCTCCAGTCGAGGTATCAAATTACAACATCCGCATTCCCAGACAGTAGACTGGACACGACGCTTATTTGTATGAACGTCTGCCTCGGTGCAGAGTACTTGAAGGGGGGTGTATCGATACACCCCCCTTTGCAGTATATGTTCAAAGCATTGCAATGATATTCTCCTCAACATTTGCATTCACTGGTAGTTCATTTGATCGCAAGCGCTGATGGGCTAGCTCTGTTGGTTGTAGCGTTACCCTGTTCAACTCTTGTATTAATTATCCAAAGTATGTCATGTGGGTACTGAGAATACTCGGCTTGACGAGGAGATTCCAAAAATGCAAAAAAAAGGTCAAAAGTGTGGTGCGGGCCCCTTTTTTGTAAACATCATCCAAAGTGTACGATGTGGGTACTCAAATGACTCGGCTCGACTAGACGAACAAGAATCTGCAATCAGAATTCAAATCCGACTTATGGTAACCGATATAGCCCGCCCCCCCCCCCTACATCGTCCAAATGTATCTTGTGGGTATGCAAATTTCTCGGCTTGACTAGACGAACAAGAATCTGCAATCAGAATTCAAATCCGACTTAAGGTAACCGAGATAGCCCCCCCCCTACATCGTCCAAATGTACATTGTGGGTATGCAAATTACTCGGCTTGACTAGACGAACAAGAATCTGCAATCAGAATTCAAATCCGACTTATGGTAACCGAGATAGCCCCCCCCCTACATCGTCCAAATGTACGTTGTGGGTACTCACATTTCTCGGCTCGACTAGACGAACAAGAATCTGCAATCGGAAATCTGATCCGAGGTTAGGTTAGGTTAGGATGGGTTAGGTTAGGTTAGGTTAGGTTAGGTTATGTTAGGTTAGGTTAGGTTAGGTTAGGTTAGGTTAGGTTAGGTTAGGTTACGTTAGGTTAGGTTAGGTTACGTTACGTTACGTTAGGTTAGGTTAGGTTACGTTAGGTTAGGTTACGTTACGTTAGGTTAGGTTAGGTTACGTTACGTTAGGTTAGGTTAGGTTAGGTTACGTTAGGTTAGGTTAGTATTCGCAAAAAAAAAATTCGCAAAAAAAAAAAAATTCGCAAAAAAAAAAATTCGCAAAAAAAATTCGCAAAAAAAAATTCGCAAAAAAAAAAATTCGCAAAGTGTCACAGACGAGACCTCGGGGGGGGGGGGCTCCTCCTGCCCTCGGAGTGTCCAATATACCCTACTCAGCCATTTTGAAACGGATGGAGGTAAGTGAGTTCTGTTTTCACCAAAATGGTTATCTGTTTTAGGGCTTTAAAATGGTTTATAACATGGGGTATGTTTGTATTTGAAAAATTCCGAGATCCGAACTAGTTTCCTAGAATCCTCTGTTTTTGGAACACCCTGTGATTTAAACAAGTTAAAAATATTTTGACATTATTCCTTGAAGTCGATTTAGTAGGAAATAATTCTATTTCACCCTTCTAGGTCAGGCGGTTCGTCGGCGTTCTGTTTGAAACACCTTATGTGAGACATATTACATATTATATGTATATAACAAACGGTGGTTTTTGGCATCTAGGAGCCTCAAAACGAAAAGTTATCATGGATCCACGCTTAAGTCTCCCCATGCCACCTACGGTAATAAGCTTCTTCTCTGAAATTCGCTGAAAAGGGGTTGTTTGTTTTTATGAATTTAAATTTATATAATTTATTTTGTAAAATGCATATATATTTTAACGAAGAGAGTTATGATATATTTTAAATAATGTCTTTTGTTCCTCGTTTGTCCATTAATTAAAACGGTAATTTACAAAATCTTGCTAAAATCAACCGTAAAAAAGTTAATGCGCTGAAAATATATCAATGTCAGTGTTAGCGGCCATCTTTTAAGTATTACGTCATACACCGGCTCGGCCACACTTTGGGACAAAACACCCGGTATTACACGGTTCTGCAGCTCATTACCTATTCATTGACACTAATCATATAACTTCTTCATTCAAAATACCACGAACGTAGTTTTATTTACAAATGCTCCTACACTATATACTACACGTTGTTCAATCAAACTTCGACGATGATGTCCCCTTTTTGTGTCATGGAGCAAATATGTTTTATATATTATTACTTTATTACCAGAACTTATATTATTATAAAACATTACAAAATCCAAAGTGGCAAGCTATCCATATTGGATCAACTGATCTATATACATTCGTGACTTTGTCCCTATCAACCCAGTCACGGACTCATGAAACCCGTAACTGATAACGTAACGCCGGAGTTCCAAAGTTAACTTGGTGGCATTGTAGCACGTAATAGCTCATTGTCATAACATGTTGTTCGTTAGCAATTCATTGTTAAAAGGTCATGTTTGTTTGTTACTCTCTGGTTTTAAATTTATCATCGAAGGTCAATTTCAACGTTTAATTTAACTGAGCGTAACATAAATATATGAGCAGTAGCACAGTAAGTACTTCAAATCTGTGGTTAAAATCGTGTTATTTCTTTAGCTTTTGACAGTGAATGAGCTAGAAGTTCACAACAGATTGGTAGGTCATTCGATTAAATACCGACTATCGTATCAAAGACAACGATTATCGTAGTCGACTACTCAACTAGCATCTAGAGGATCACAGCTTGTTAAATTGTATCTTTCCCATTGTTCGAAATGCTATGGTGGACCAATAGTTTCAGCATCGGACTCTCGATCACACGGTCCTGGGTTCAAACCCTACTTTTGCTGATTACTTTTTGGGGTCTATATTTTTTAATATTTGTTATTTTGTTTGTGTTCAAATCTTATATTTCCTTTTAAAGCCTAGATTTTTTTAAAGTTTAATTTATATTTTTTTTATCAAAATTAATTTATTTGTAATATGTTAATTTTAGTGTATTAATTTATTTGTAATATGTTTTACAACGAAGATCCACCATACAGCGGTCTTCAGAATTAGATTAGGTTAGGTTACTATAATTTTGTCGTAAAATGCAGCAAAAGTTGTTATTTTTTACACGTAAACAAATTTTTATTATGTTCAAAACAAAGAGCTATAATCGTTAGTCTTTGATACGATAGTCGATATTTAATCGAATTACCTCCCCATCTGCTATGAACTGAAGGCTATACAGAACAATTAGAGGATCATGTCAAGACTGGTAGTTTCGTATAATATGGTTTTTAAATTAATTTGATGATTTTAAACTTAAATCGTGTGACTTTCAAAGTTTAATTTTATGAATTTGTTTTTGGTTATAAACAAATAAAACATAATGAGAACATTTTGTCATTATCTCCCAATCATTTTTTAGGAAAATCCTACTTTTGCAAGAATTATGTTGCCAAAAGCTACATTTCTTCAACAACCGTTTTCTTCATATAAATAAATAAAAATAAGGAAAGGATTCCTGGAAGTGTTTGTGCCATGTTTGAAAATTCAAGTTACTATATTACATCTCAAGGTAAGTTTTGGATCTCAGTGAACCATGTCGCAAGTTAACGAGTTTAATACTAACTTTAGATAGAACGTCTAAGTTACATTGATTCCTGGAAAATGTTGATGATCAACCAACTTGTTTGCAGTTGTAAAAATTGTAAGCAAGTTTAGGTAAAAAGTCTAGTGTAGTATGTTACAAGTCCTATATGATTTTTGGATTTTAATTAACTGATTAAAGTATAAAAATTAAAATACTGAATATGAGACTATTTATATAAATATATATATAATGAATGACTAAAATAAAAGTGATCCCTGGTCGTAACCGGTATGATAGATCTTTAATTCCGAACCACCACGGTGGTGTACAAACTTACTCCTTGAATGCATGTTATTCGGCCACTAGTATTTGGCCACCTAGTACAGTCACTTGAGTAACCACAGACTGACACTTTCACTTGGCCTGAAATTTTTAATTAAAGAAATTTGGTCATTATTTCCATTTTCATACACGTATTCAGATGGAATATAGTGACTAAATATTACATTTTTGTTTTTAAAAAAACATGCTTAAAATTTAAGTGCAACTGATGATGAATTATTTTCTAAGGTGATTTAAACTTTTTGGGTTTACAGTTCTCGTAATAATTTAAATTGTACATTGCAACTAAAAAAAAATATTAAAACACAAATGAAATTCTTATTTATGTTTGCTATTTAGGGAAAAATTTGTTGTTTGAAATAACAAAAAGAGAGAAACCAAGTTCTCTGGATGAGTAATAACTTTTATTTCGTGGCAAGTTTTATCCCTGCCGGCAGCTACGTTTAAACGTCTTCTGATTGGTTACCCACTCACATCGTCGTACTTGGCTGCTTCTCCACGACTATTTATATTTTTTTTACAAATTATGATGAAAAGTAATAAAAATCAACAAATTAGACAATACTTTTTAATAAAAACTCCAATAAAATCATATAGCCAAAATATATAATAAACTAAACATTGATTTTTAACCCATAAAAATAATGTAATATAAATCGATGTGTTTATTTCTTACACAGCAGATTATAATTCTCATATTTCTAAAACAAGTACTCTCTAATTTTACCGTAGCATACAAAGGCCATTACCCAGGTCAAATCCGAGGCAAACAATTATTGTTCTTAGCTGAGCCCACGCTGCGCTGGAGGTAAAGTCTTGTCCAATCAAGGTAGAGCCTGAGGCGGTTAAGTGAACACGCCGTTGAGAGGATGTCAAGGGGTGGCCAATTTGCTGATGGCGGCCTGGTCAAGGCTTTTAGCTTGAAATGGTTGTTAACCGGGAGGTACGATTATTTCAATAAGTATTTAATCAATAAGTTCTAAACCCAAACGTAACATTTATGACACAATAATACATTTATGAGATAACATTCAATGTTAAAACTAAAGCTGTTCAGCTGGGATATAGAGGATAATATTAATGGAAAATCGTCATCCGTTCATTTACTGAACTATTTAGAAATAATTTCATCTATAATTATTACATAACCCGGGTAAAATCATTGTTGAAACCACTCATGCAATGTAGCTCCTACACAGGGTGCATCCAATCACTTTTTTCCCGCTTTTTATATTTATTCATTAATTCGTACAAGAAAAAGTATACACATTTTTCTAAAATTATTGTATTTACGTTGGTCGGCTTGTTAGTAGTTTTTTCATCTCCTAGATGTTGGCAACTTAAACCCTTAATGTAAAATGTATTAAAAATCGTTTTACCAAAACACATATAAAAAGTGGGAAATTTGTAAACAATTTAAACGATACTTTGTTAGCGGCAATCGAAAAATAAACAACTGAGTTATTACAGATTATATCAAACAAGGTGTTTATTTTACTTGCCTTTTTCTGGCGTTTTATTATACAAATAAAAAAATGCTTTGCTTTGATTTATACACAACTTTTTTTTTTATTATTTGAAGTACTAAAAGGACACCTTTATCATAAAAAACCATGGCTTTACGTTAAAATCATGGGGATATTGAAATATACGTATCAATTCCAATCAACCCCACACACGTGAATCCAGCCACTTCATAAATATATTTATATACTTGAAAGTTTATGTTGGCCTAAGGAAAAACATCGGGAAAGCGGGAACCAAAAGTTAAAATATACTCTTTATAAAAATAAAATTTAAAAAATCGAAATATCAACAATTATTACTATTTCTAACACAGGTTCTTATCGACCTATCACTGTTATAACTGATATAGAATAAGCAGACTAAACGTTGCTTTAAACACACTTTAAATATATTTTGAAATTTGATTGCTTCAAATGCTTAAAAAAAATAAAAACTATAAAGAATAAAATGGAAGTACAACGATACTTGATGGAAGTACCATTCTTATATGGATAATGCTAAGTTAGCAAGCAGATATGTTTTGCACTTGTACCCATACAATAACTTCAATATACGTTATTGCTGGAGTTCAACATTTCAGCTCTCTATCTACATGGGAAGGTGGAGAATTAGTGATGAGTGAGTGTGTACATTCTTTAAACTAGTTTATATGTTTGGATATCCATGATATTTAGTTTTAGTTTCCTTTAAAAAGTTAAAGGTTCTAGAAAATGTACTTATTGTGTAAACAAATGTTAGTATTAAATCAAATAAATCAAAAAAAATATTAGAATGCAACATCTCCAGGTGTTAGCTTATGAGCAAAACGTCACGATAAAAACAATAACTGAAGTTTCTTTTATAAACCTGTTTAAAACTTAAACAATATACACTTTTTTAGTTCACTGATAAAACGTTTTCGAGCTAAAACCAGTTATATTATATATTATTGTGCGAGTGTATATATTTAAAAAAAATACAAATATCAAAGCTCTTTAAGAAATGAATGAAGAGACAAAAGTAATTTAGCAATTCTCATTTATTATTCTAAATCAAAAATAAAAACAGCTACATTACATTTAATACTGTATGTCCATTTTTCAGTATGGAACCAGTCCTCATATTCCCCAGATTTGGTAGAGAGAGAGTTTAGCTCAAGTGTTTGGCTCTCAGAGAAGGGATGGCGCTTAACCCGAGCCTGGGGCTGTTTGGTCCGGGTTGATTAGATAAGACGGTGTGTTCTCAGAATACGTTTTTCCAGGCTAATTAACCATTCAATCCATTAAACAAACGATACACTCAATTTGTTTGAATCTATACTAAGAATTATATTTTAACTACTTTATATTTATCATAAATTGATATCCCCTTCTTCCAAGTGGTATTCTATGTATATGTATTATATAAAATATTGATTATCGTCGTTTGATTTACTTAAATATAATTTTGTTCGATTAGGGATTTGGAAATGTAAACTAATATTTTGGTATTATATATGTACTAGCTGTTCCCGCAGGCTTCGCCACGCAAATAATTTATAAAAACTATGACAGTTGTGTGTGCTGCATTCTGTGGTTAGCCCGTGGAACTACTACGAATCAAGATCAGCTGTTTGTATTTTCATTAGCTCAAACAAAAATTAATGTCCATAAGAAATACATGGGAACTTTGTCTGGATCTCTTGAGGAGCCCTAAGGTCAGATCAGGATGAAAAACGTTTATTTTCCTATTTTATGCCTAAAGAATCAGTGAAGGAAATTAGTGATGAGTGAGTCAGTCAGCTTTGCTTTTTATAGATATAAATTCTTAAGTAAGATTTTATAAATTTAAAGAAGTATAAATTACAGTTATAAGTCAATTGGAGTACATAGTAATAATCCAAATGAAATGTTTAAGACGCTATCATAAACTGAATAAAAAAGCATCCAAATGGAAAATCTAGTTTCAAAATTTGGATGTTTCTAAATCGCCTGATAAAATAGTGTGCAACATAGTGAAGCAATCACAAACATATCCCCTTTCCTCTATTACACTGTGTCAATATGATAAAAGCTTCACTGACAGAGTCATTTGACAGATCGATGTTTGTGTTTCAAAGCCACCTGAGCTCTGGTGTCTCTTTTACTCTAACTTGGTGTAGGATTGATTGCCAAAGACCCATCTATATCTTGAGGCAATACTTCACACCTAGTAGTACTGCACCTGCTACTACATCAAAATTCCCAAATAAACATATCCCTTTAAATGGCAGCTTGTGTTATGTAACTGCTTCTGGAAACTTGCTATATCTAATAAAACAATTCATAATTTATTTCTTATAGAACTGTATACTATCGATTTTGGAATTATTTTACAAAACTGTAAATGATTAATGATATGAATACAACATCTATTAACACAATAAGTCACTTTTAACAAATATTACAATTATGTATAGCTAATTTTTCCATCAAATATCCATGTTTTGGATTTTATGTAAGGTTTTTCTAGCTAAATGAAATATTTCATGTGAAATCACGGGTAATGAGGTAACAACGTCATAACTAGAGCAACGTATAGTCAATGGAGTTTTAATCATCGCATTGGTTAACCGAAGTGGAGACCACAGGCTTATATATCCTGGACAACACGGAATTGAGGCCGTGCAATCAACTAAACCTGGCTGATCGAACACAACCATAAGCATCACTTTAAAACTACGTTTGAATGTTCAGTTACTTCATAAATTACGGCTAAGTAATTCCTTGAATGGACGCTAAAACCAAAACTATTTAATCTACATTTTTCAAACTCTAGAAACTCAAACATGTGATCTGAAAGTAATTAATAGTACTTATAAAATCGCCAATGTAACTTAATTCAGATCTAAAGAAATTTATTCTTCGCAACCATAGTTAATAACCATATAATCAGATCATTTACTGACTGCCATT
Source organism: Allygus modestus (assembly GCA_963675035.1). NCBI lineage: Eukaryota > Metazoa > Arthropoda > Insecta > Hemiptera > Cicadellidae > Allygus > Allygus modestus. Next base: position 346,301,312 of record OY776112.1, on the reverse strand, counting down.
CTGAGGTGAACAACTCCAGAGTTTTTTATTTTCATATTGAATTAATTACACGCTGGTATATAAAAATTGCAACCAATATAGTAGGCTTGGTATTTTATGAATGTGTGATTAAATATAAATTTTAAAGTTGTTTTAAATTAATTTTCATTCATTAGCTTTTCTGTTTAAGTTTGTAAAAACCGTAATAAAAACTAAACACAACTATTATTTTTCTTTATTTTAAAATAATACTCAAATTTCCTTTATGCACTGAGGAAAAAAGCCCTTGAATATATTACATATTATTTTATTTAGGTGTCCTCAAAATTAATGTCGGTATGAACAATTGTAATTCAACTGACATTGCATACGAATTTCCAATACCTACGTATTTATATGACAAATCTATTTAAATCTTCGCCTTGAAAGTGTAGTTTAGGGAATGAGCTATTAAATGTCACAAGTAGAATAATATAAGTCCATGACAATGATCTAGGCTCAATAATCGGCTTACTACATAGGTATACGGTAGTAGTGGTGAAATGGCAAAGAGACCCCACAATCGGCGCTTTTTTCCCATGTTATTCTTATGGGGAGCCGTTTTTGCGCCGACACCAGCTCCCGCCTTACACAAGTTTCCTTGTTGGCCTATATTAATACCCAACCCTTGCCTATATTAAATATATTGTCCCCATCCCCCTCTATACTTTTTAAAATTTTCAAAAACTATCTCTGGTGTGTTTTGTGTCCTTGGATGTGTTATTGTCCTAGTGTTTTAATAAATTCCCCCAAATTAAAAAAAACACTACCACCAACTTCCTGATTTAAAATTTGGATGTGTTATTGTTGTAGTGTTTTAATAAATCCCAACTATTACGGTCGAACTGCCAACCAATTTTGACCCTATTTTAAAATTCATTTTAATACATCCTTTGCAGAAATCCACGAGTTCTGGCTACTTGGGAACCCGAGCCATTTGACATATAATAAATCACCCCTCCTCCTAATTACCTTCTCTACCAAATACATGTCTTTATATTTAGTTTTTAACAATTCTTCTGTATAAAATCCTCCTTTGATTATATTGCCATTTTCATCTTTCAAAATATAAGTCACAGGCTTTGTTTTCTTAACTTTTGCTATTGTAAAAAGCTCTCCCGTCCAGTTAGGGGTATATCCTTTACTAAATACGTGTTTATATTTAGATATCCTTACACTATCCCCCACCTTATATCTTGGCTTTTTAACTTGTACTTTAGATGCTAACCTTTCATGTACATCTTTAGAGTTCTTAGCACTTACTTGGTTAGGCTTCATCCCTATGGATCTATGTACTTTATTATTATATATCCTTATTAACTTTGGAAGTAAATCCAACCACATGTAACTCCCTTGTGCACTAAACTCTCTATACAACCAATTCTTTAAAGTTCTCTGGAACCTTTCCACAATAGCCGCCTTAGTTGTAGAGTAAGTGTGGTAGTGATTAATATTTAGAATTTTCATTAGTTTGGTAAAATGTTCATTAAAAAATTCTTTTCCGTTATCAGATTGAATATTTTTAACTCCCTTTGGGAGAATAGTTTTTATAGCTTCTGTGACTACTAATCCAGTTTTATTCTTTAGTGGAGCAGCATAAGCTTTTTTAGAAAATTTGTCTATTAAAGTTAAAATATATTTATTCCCAGAATTCTCTCTAGCATAATTCCGCATATCTATTAAATCTATTTGAACAGTTTCGTTTATACCCAACACCTTAAAAGACCTTCTAACAAAGTTCTTTCTCGCGGGCTTATGCAATTCGTAAGCAATTTTTTCCATTTTTTATTCTTTATTTTTAATGTTAACGTATCTGCCAGTCTCTGTCGTTTCAAAAACACCTCCATTGCTACCAATTAACATACCATCACTCATTCTTTGATATACATAGTTTTTTGGCAAATATGCCCCTCCATCTAAAGTCTTAAATCCGCTTAAAGATGTAGGGTCTGCAACCAACAATTTAGGATTGTACATCATCAAATCGATTTCATTATTGTCTTGCATAAATTTATTAGTTTTATTGTTAAACCTTAATGCATGTGATTTTAAACAAATATCAAATTTAATATTGTCTTGTCTAAAAGTTTTAATATTATCGTCATACCTCAAAACCTGCGACATTAAACAAACATCACTCCTATCTTTGCCTTCAGGTACATTCTTTATTAATTTGTCCTCTGCATCCCACACATCTCTATCTAATGTTAATACATTATAATATTTATCCCCCTGTTTTATTATGCTTTTCTCACCTTTTGTTAATATTTGATTAACAACAGCCACATCATTTGGCAATGTTCCAGGTAAAATGTTTGTTAATTGCTTATTTTTACCATCAAATTTAAGACCGTCTAAAGTCACAGTCTGATGTTTTGTAACACAATCGTTCTCATCAACAGCGGGTTTAACACGAACTAGCCTTTTATTATTAAAATCCCAAAAGTTTAGATCCATTTTTGGTATTTGAGAGACGTTTACAACATCATCGCTTTCTTTACCAGCCAACAAATTACTTATTTTTCGCTTTTTGGCATTCCAAATACCATTCTCCGATTCCAAAAATTCATAATTATTTTTGTCTTGTACAAAGACACCATCTTTTCTTATTAAAGTTTGCTCTAATGTGGGTACATCGGTTGAGCTTTCACCTCGTTTAACATTAGTAATTTTGCGTTTATTAGCGTTCCAATTATTACTCTTGGATTCTAAAAACTTATATTTAGTATTACCTTGTACAAAAGCATCACCTTTTCTGGTTAACGTCTGCCCCAAAGTCGATACATCATCAGTAAACTCCCCACCCTTAACATTACTAATTTTATAATTTAAAGCATTCCAACCATCATCTTTTAGTTTTAAAGTAGTTTCTTTAAAACTTCTTGCTTCTGGTTTACTATATGGGTTATATACACGATAAAATTTATCTATCATCTTTTTATTTAATAAACAATTCCACTTTCCCTCAATTCTTCTATGATAGAATCTATCTCATTATCCACTCCAGAATTTCCCGCCAATCGGCTTAACCAAAGCAGTCTTAACCTATCTACAAGCTCATTAGGATCGTCCCAATAAACATAGTCTATTTTATTATCAGTTACCTGCCTTAAACCTTCACCAACAGTCTTAAACAGGGGTTTAATTATATTAAGATATTTAGTGTGTTTATTACCTGACATCGCCGCACCTGGTTTATAACCCTTTAAATGTGCATTTGTAGCTTCCAAAATCTCTTTATAATTTTGCAAATCAGCCTGACTATAGTTTACGGGTTCTTTTAAAGTTAACAATTCCCACAATCCCTTTGTCCCTTTATAAATTTTTTCTCCAACTGTAACATCATCATTGGCAATTTGAACTTCCTGATTCCCAATAAAAAATTTATTTCCTTCTCGCCTAATACCATATGTGGTGTCTGTCATACTACTTCTACTAAGGTAATTTCCTAAATAGTCTGATGCTAAAAGACCAAAATCTAATTTGTGCGGTGTTATCTGTGTTATTCTTGGTATTCTAGACGGGGTCTTTTCTAAAATCATTGGGAGAACTGGCCTCTCTGTTTTTGTGGCTAAATTTTTTAATTCTTGCAAAGGCTCTATTAACGGTTGGAATGTTTGGAACCTCTCTTCAGCCTCTAGAAATTTACCACGTTTTAACGCCCTATATTTTTCTCTTATTTGTTTTGCAGACTCTACCAATTCTTGTTGAATATTTGTTTTCATTTTATTTACATTTTATTTATCTCATTTGTCAAAGGATTATACTCAAACACCTTATCGTGTATTATTAGGCAATATGCAGATGTGTTTGAAGGGACATTTTCTGCAGTTTCAATTTATAATTTAATATCTACAACCCCCTCTTTGACTGATTCATTCTGCCTAGAACAATCTATTACAATTAGAGGATATTTCTTTATAAAGTCAGCTCTGTTAAACATAGGATCGGGGACGGTGTTGTAGTAACTCTCCCTAAACCTCACAAACATCTCATAAGCTTTAGAGGCATCTCCATTTTCAAAGTCGAGATTTAAATCACTATAAGGATAATATTCTGAGTTTAAAAACACTTTGATATTTTTCAATTTACAGTGATCAAATTCATCAGTTCTTTTTCGTGCACTGTTGTCCCTACTAGTTTGGAAACCAAATATAATATACCTGGGCTTCTCCAAACTCGAAGACGTCTTAACTGACCATGTATGTCTCTTGGTTTCGGGGTATGATGGGAGTTCGTGTAGCTCCAAACTTCTAAATGCAATTTGCAAATTTTTATTTTGCAATAACATCTTTTGTAATTGAAGCCTCTCCCCATCAGATGGCACCACATGCGGCATCACCCACTGAATCGATTTAAGTGTAATTTTAGGAATAGGATCGACACCAGTTGGAGCATTAGATGTTGTTAATATACAATTTAAGTCGTTTTTGGATCTTTTCAACACCAATTCTTGTTTAACATTTACTAAAACCTTATTAAAATCCTCAAACACACCTATTAACAGCTCTAACGAGACACAAGTACTAAACTTGCCGCTTTTATGGAACTCCTTTAAATTTTCATCAGAATCAAATGCTACATTTGACAATTTAGTTGTTTTATTGTAAGAGCACAATATTTTCATAAGACTGGAAATTCCCGGATTTCTTACAATATCTATTTCTTTACCAGCAACTTCGTATCTAATTTCGTCAAATAAGAATGCAAATGCATTATTTATAAAATGTCCTTTATCATGATTCTCTATGTCTCCTTTAATATACAGATAACTCCTACATGGGAGTGTTAGTAAATCTTGATTATTTATGCATATTCGAATTTCATCGGAATTATTTATTGCTAAAGTGTTGTGTGGAACATAGGAGTGATTTGTAATTTTAACCAAGCTATCGTCGTATTGGAATTTTCCTGTAACGTCTAGAAAATCTTCCATTTTTATTAATAGAAAATTTTAACTTCAACCCAATTGATCGCAGAAACCTGGCATTTTGTACACTCAGTCCGATCTTGTAAATTCTCATATCTTTTTTATATGACAAGTAATTGTAGTTTCTTCTTTATTAAAGTCAATTGGCTTGTCGTGTTGATCTGCAAATGTAATGCTAACAACATCTAAACTTCTCTTATTTACAGGGAAGTATATAATATTTCTGGGGACCTCAATAATTTTGTAGCCGGGAGGGGCTTCTGGGTAAAAACTGTGTATGGTGTGTGATTTGTCACCATTCAAATAAGAACCATTCGCAATATTACATTTTACTCTAATCACATTTACATTATTTATGTTGATTTTATTTACAGATTTAAACGCAATATCTGGAGTAGAAAATCCTTTAAATCCCAATAATTCAGACCCTAAACACGGTTTTGTAAAATCAAACACATGGCTAGAATGTAATGTGGCTTTCATAGTTTTATTATCGGCTATAAGTACAAAATCTGGGAGTTGCTTTTGAATTTCCTTCGCAAACTCAAACACTTCGTATGTACCTTCAGCAATTTCAATTACATTTGGAGCTTTGTGATCGTAATAATACACATCCTCACCCTCGTCTATAGTTAATTTTGTGTCTTTAAGTTTATTTAATTTTGGAACTAGCCCTTTGTAAAATATAAGTTTGACTTTTTTATTAATTAATGCTACTTTATTTTGTATAATAACTTCAACTTTACCAGCTAATGCCCGGTTTAATTCGTCAATTGTGACCTCCCCTTTTGGGGTTGTAATTTTGTGCATTTTGTAATATGTCAAAGTATTTAGAGGTTTTTTAACATTAAATATAGAATTATAACTTTGAAAATCTACCAGTCCAATTACATAATCACCATTTAATTCTATAGGAGGAAAGAACACCGACTTCAACTCTGGCTCTGTACCCGTAAATGTTATAGTAAATGAATCATTTTTATAAACTAAAATTTTTCAGAAATGATAAACATAAAATTCCACAAATGGAACTGTTTAAATCTTGTATTTGATCAGTTGTATAGTAAATTTTAGATGGTACAAAATATTCAATTACCTCTTTTGGAGGCTGTATTCCGAATGGGTCAAAATATATTACAATATCTTTATTTTTACGATATGCTGTCCAATGTGTGCCCCTGTCACTGTCTAAATTAATAATTCCACATTCTCTTACTTTTGGCCTTAGATGTTTTAGCTCGTTTTTTAGGTACACTCCTCGAAAGTGAGGCACGTCTCTTGCTGCCTCTAACAGCTGAAAGTTGTCCATCTTTTTTATTAAATTTTAATCCCATTCCCATTTTTGCTTTGGCCTTCATCAAATTTGTCACTGCATAAGCTGCTGCTTTTTCAGCCAGACTGGCGTCCTTTGCCGAAACCCTAGTCCAAGCTTGGTCCGCTAATCTCATATCTGCCTTGTTCCGGGCGGCTGTATCAGGATTATTCATGTAGAATATGTCGTGCTCTTTACAATAAGAGTCTAGCTTATTTTTTGGAGGTACATTTCTGGCTAAATTTTCACGCACGTTAGTTCCAGGTCCACACCATTTATAATTTCCAGGCATGTGGAGAGGGAAAGGAAGGTTGTTTATAAGGGTATTTAACAAGCCACGGCCTCTATATGGCTTTAAGAATAATCCCTTACCTTGGACCTTTTTACACTTTCTCTTTGCCATTTTTATTATATAAAAAATGTCATTTATTCAACAAAAGAACAAATTTAAAATAGCACATAAAGAAAATACACCAAAGAAGTTGGGTCTATTTCCTAATAATATTCGCTGTCTTATAATAGGGCCCAGTGGTTCGGGGAAGACTGTTGTAATTTATAACTTAATTGTAAAAAAACAAGGATTAAAGTTTACAAATTTATATATAATATCCAAATCTTTAGAACAAGAAAAATATAAAAAAATAATTGAAATATTCCGTCTGTGTGATGAAGTTAAATTACACACATATTCAAACTGTGAAATCACACCAAATGATGTAGAATCACACTCAATAGTTGTATTTGACGACATAAATAGTCCAAATATCACACAATTTTTCTCAATGGGCAGACACAAAAATATTAACAGTTTTTACTTGTGTCAATCTTACAGTAAAGTAAACAAACATTTACGTGACAATGTTAATTTCCTAATATTATTTAAACAAGACGATTTAAATTTAAAACATGTGTATAACAATCATGTGGGAAATGATTTTTCATTTAACCAATTTAGAAATCTCTGCCATCAATGCTGGGATAGGTCTAAATATGGCTTTTTTGTAATAGACAAGGAAAGGCCAAAGAATAATGGGAAATATAGATTTATGTTTGACCAATTTTATAATGACCAAGGGCAAGAGTGTTGATGCCATCCAGAATAAACCTCTTGTCGTCATCAAAAGAGAGTACCTTTTTGTTCATCGTTAATGTTTGAAGATGGTGGTTTGTGGATTTAATTCTTGTAACATTCTCATAGTAATCTTCCCCGGTTGCAAGACAGTGTAAGTAATGTTGGTGTCTTAAGAGATGTTTAACTGTGGCGTTGTCAGCTCCCTTTGCCTTTTTAACCTCTAGCTCATTTTGATTTTCTTTTTCGTATAACCATTGTAAAGGAATGAAAGAGTATAATTTTGGCCTTAAACCACAATATTCATACATAATTTGACCATTTAATTCGTCTTTAAACTTGCCCGTAACTTTTTTATTTTTATCTGAGTATAAGAAATGATCTTTACTATATGCAGAGGTGTCAAAACAGTCCAAGTCACTTTGTATTTCCTTGTAAAAGTCCTCTGTTACTATAGAATAAACAAGGCTGTCTGTGTCTGTCATTAAGAACTTTTTATTCTTAAATTTTGACATATAATTATAGTGGAAATCATACATTATTACTTTACTGATATCCAAAATGGTCATTCCTAAATATATTGGTTTATCAAACTTTACAATTAATTTATTTAAATGCACAGCATGCAAATTGTTATCGAACATTTTGCTACAGTCAAACCTTGGCTTTGTAACGTATTTTGTTAACTTAGACTCGTCTACAAGATGTATATCACGAAACTTGCATTGGTTCATAATTGTTCGACCAAAGAGACTGTTATTTAACAGTTTGTAAAAGTCTTTTTCAAAATCATGTTTAGCTTTTTGTCGCTTTTCAATATTAAAATTAATATAGGGCGCAAGCCATTTTGATTGTCTGAATTTTAAAATTCTGTGGTATTTTGTAACTACCAAACCCAGTTCTTCGTATTTTTTTAGTGCTTTATAATGTAAAATATATTTAGTTTTGTCATTTAAATTTGGTATTAATTTTCCATTCATTTTTTCTGGTGCGAGCGGGTAGTCATTATGCAAATCGTGTAAACTTTTATCGTATTTTAAATCAACTTCCAAAATAAATCCAAAGTTTTCATTTTGATTGTATTTATAATCTTTCTCATTTGTCCATCTAAAGCCATCAACGGGCAACGACTCGCACATTGCTGTAGAGTATAGCGAGTTGCAGTCTAAGTATACAAGATAGGTGCTTTCTTGATTTGGGTCATAATGTTCGCCCATGTACTTATTATTGGCTTTAGCGTAGCTCGTGGAAATCATACTTACACCGCCTCTAATGGCGTGTTCTATAAACAAATGCATGTCAATGTCTTGAAATAATTCTAATTTTATGCCGGTCATTCTAAGACACGCCTCCCATGTTAGTCCGGGCAGTGAGTACATGTGGACAGGGTCAAGTTTATAATCCTTTAAACACAAGTCCCTAAATGTCTCAAACACATCAGCCAATAACAACACATCTGTTTTAAGGTATAAATCGTGATATTCTTTTAAATTCTTTATATTAAAATGATTCCATACGTTTTTAGCATGTTCATATTGTGCAGGAGATATACATTCTTTAGTTAGACTGCTGTAAAATGCCTCTATGGGTGGGAGGGGCTCTAAAAACTTTTCTGGTCCTGTCATGTATTCGTACGGAAATTCGCCCTTACGTTGTAGTAGTGGATTGTCTATAAATCTAAACGTATTTAAATTGGAAGCTAATTTGCTTAAGGGAAGAGACAGAAAGTTGTAGGAATCCAAAAATACCAAATCATCAACAGAGAACGAAATATACTTTTCCATATCTTTGGCTATGCAATTTAATTTGCGATTGAATTTTCCCAAGTGTTGCATTATTAAATGACCATCGTAGTTTTTAAGATTGTGGAAGAATACTGGAATTTTCTTGGTTACTTTATAGTTTAAATTGCAAGAGTTGTGGGAGGGCCCCCTGAACTCGCCTGTTAGGTGGCAGTGGTCGCGCACTTTATCACGCAGTAACGGCTGTTGGCATATGTGGCAGTGTGTAGAGTTTTGGAATAACATCTCTTGCTCTGGAGTCATTACAAGGGGAACATATACTCCCATCTGACTTTTAATAAAGTCATAAGTTTTAAATAACTTTTCGAAAAACACATCCATCACATTTTCACCGCTGTACAACTCTTCGTAAATAATTTTAGAATCTCTCACTACAACATAAGCAAATCCAGAAGGGGTGTGTTTGCCACAGTTTATAAAACATTCGAAATCTGCATAAATCACAAAGGGAGCTTTAAGTTGATATTTGTAATTCGTAAATTGTAGTGTATCTTTTTTAGACATTTGTACTCTTTGGGCATCAAAGGTTTTACAATATGTTGTGTGACGTTCCAATATATCTTTGGTGCAAAAATGTTGCAAACAGAACTTGCAAAAATATTTCTTATGGTCGTGTTTTGTAGACCGTAGCATTAACTTATCAAAATCACGAATTAAACAGTAATGTGATTTCCGACCTTGTTGTAGAAGCAGCAGGTTGACGTGCGTATTACTATTTAGTTTAGTTATTCTCAGTGGATATATTAATTGTCCTTCAATTCCATATACATTAACACTTATGTTGTTTTGTTTTTCAAATTTATCAATGTCGGATATTTTTACGGGATATTTTATATTTGACATATTCAACTGACCTTCATAGGGTTCGTAGTAAAATACTCGATTTGCATGTTTACAATTCCTTGGTTTCAAGCTTGCTAAAACACTCCACACGAAACATTTATTATCACTATTTTTAATATTTAAAACAGCGTGTTTTGATTTTATATTTTCTGGTGTGGGTATGTATGAGTTGGGAGTTAGGGGTTTATACTTGTAAACATGCAGCTGCCAGTATTTAGTATGGTCATATATCCATCCACTGCCTTGGGCTTGATACTTGTGCATGGAGGTATCGATCTTAAAAAGTGCTTCTTTAATTTGAGTTTTTAATTGTGCTTTCTCAATTGATAAAGTAGTTAAACTTCGAAAATCAGCAATACATTCTTTGTCAATGATTAAATCACCATTATTGTCCACCGAGTGTTTGATGAAATTTACCCTCCTAATAAGAATCCATTTGATAGGTAGGGGACAAGATTGAAGGGTGTCTAATACTTCCACAGATTCACCGTTAAAAATATACAACTTGTAAGGTCGTTTGTCACATCGTAGGTGGTGGCGTTTCTTGTCACGAGTGATGACTCTCTTACACACATTACAACTATTGTGGTTATTAAGCACATGCGCTTTAAAATGATTGTTATTATCAAATATTTGATGGCATTTTTTACAAATTTTAGGAATAACTTTGTGAATGTTACGATAGTGTCTGATTAAATTACCTCTTTTGGAGCAGGGCACGGAGCATATTGCACACGACAACATGTTGGATGTAAATAAGTTTTGAGATGACATTACTCTGCTTTTTATAAACAAAAAATTACCATTTTTTAAATTAGACAAAAATTATTTAACAACGGTTTTTAAATTATATTTTACAAGTTTACGAGAGTTCATATTCGAAATGCAGTCACATTCGAAATATGATTTACAAATGGATATTTAAATATGGAAACCTTAAAATTTGGAAATGGTGAATTGGAGATTTACAAATATTAGGCTATTTCACAATTTTTGGATGGATTGACAGTTGTGATTGTCCCTGAAGACACCACCTTAGCTACAACTACCGTCGCTAACACTCCCAGCTAACCGGAGTCCTGGGTGTGAGATGTGGAGAGGCCGTGGCGCCGAGACGTCCGGTGGAGAGGTGAGCCGTGACGTCATCTGGTGCCGGTGGTGAGGTGTCAGTGGTGAGATGTCGTGTCACTGGTCTTGTAGAACAATAGTGCTGTGTCTTGTCGGTGGCTCCTTATATACACGTCGAGAGGCTGGATTTTTCAATTTAACCAGGAAATTACCTCACATTGGCTGGACTTTCAACCAGGAAATTACCTCTATGGTAAGTGGAAATTCTGGTCAATGTGACGCATGCTTGCACATGACCGACTTTAGTGTGTTAGTATGTCAGTGTGTCAGTGAATGGTGGATCGTTGCGTGTGCCGTGGCGTCATGGTTGGTGGGCAGCGATGCGGATCGTTGGGTGTGCAAGCGGTGGTGCGGATTGTTGCGTGTTTTAATTAATCAGTTGGCAGTTCGACCGTAGTTGGGATTTATTAAAACACTACAACAATAACACATCCAAATTTTAAATCAAGAAGTTGGCGGCAGTATTTTTTTTAATTTGGGGGAATTTATTAAAACACTAGGACAATAACACATCCAAGGACACAAAACACACCAGAGATAGTTTTTGAAAATTTTAAAAAGTATAGAGGGGGAGGGGGACAATATATTTAATAATGGCAAGGGTTGGGTATTAATATAGGCCAACAAGGAAACTTGTGTAAGGCGGGAGCTGGTGTCGGCGCAAAAACGGCTCCCCATAAGAATAACATGGGAAAAAAGCGCCGATTGTGGGGTCTCTTTGCCATTTCACCACTACTTACGGTACTTATAAAAAGGTGTTATTACCCTCATATAGCTTAAAATTTTAAGATGATTTGCTATGTTCGTCAGGAATAGATTTCGTGTTCTCGGCTTAACTCAATAACATTAACTGTGGCTACAGAGGAAAAATACCCCCGTCGCAGCAAACCTGCGTGCTTAACGAATTTCCAATCCATAATATATGTCTTAATGCCACTTAAAGCCGCATACCAAGTTTCATAAAATTATATTCACATATAAGCGATATATACAATTTTAATTATTCTCCATAAGAATAACATTGGTGATGAGTACGTAGATTTGCTGAAACAAGGAACTCAAACAGTTTGTTTTTATGCAAATATAAATATAATTTAACTAGGCGAAGCCACATACAAAGTTTCATCAATGTTCACTCATAAATAAGCGCTATATAACTTTTTAATTATTTTCCATAAGAATAATATGGGGCTAGGTAAGCAGATTTGCTGCAACAAGGAATAAATGGGTTTTTATGCAAATATCAATAGAACTCAACAAAGTGAAGCTACATACCAATTTTTATTAATTTATGTTCATAATTAATGGAGTCATTACATTTTACTTACTCCACATAAGAAAAAGATGGGGGCTGAGTACGCAGGTTTGCTGCTACGGAGATAATAAAAAAAAAAATTTTGTGCAAATCTCAATATACCAGTTCTACGTGAATCCGCATACCAAGTTTCATCAATATACAATTATAAATAATTGCGATATCAAATTTTATTTATTCTCCATAAGGTTAACATTGGACAACGTACTGTGTTTACCACTTTGAATATCTCTGCAACGGTTGGGTTTAGAATCACAATTTAAAAACCAAAATGATTGTTTGTGGAGCTGAACTGATTGGGAAAAGCAAATGTGAAGTTTGCATTAAAATGAACTGAGGAAAAGCCAAAAACCTTTTCCCCATAAGATTAACATGGGAGATTTTATGAGTACGTTTTTGATTTTCTCCGCAACCACTTAACCTAGGTTAATAATTTAAAATACTATATTATTTGCTTAAGCTCTATAACATCGCCAAAACCAAAATTACGTTTTTTTTAATTTTAGGGTGAAAAATGCAAAAAACTGATTTTTGGAAAATTTAAAACACCCATAAAACCCTTTTCCCACGGTCAGATTTTTTTGGTTTTCGAACTTAAAGTCATTAATGTCATTGCACACGTTTGAGCCAAATTTCATCGAAATCGGACGATTTTTACTCAAGTTATTGCATTTACGGACACATATAAAGATACATATAGATATAAATATACATATATAAAAATTTGAACGAATAGTGTTTTTGGCATCTGGGGACCTCAAAACCAAAAATTATCATCGTCCCGGGTTTAAGTCTTACCATGAGACCTACCCTATACGGGAAATTCGCTAAAAAATGGCGAAAAAATAAATTAGTTACTGATGAAACTTTGGTTGTAACTTTGTTTCCTGTATAATTCCAAATTTCCTGAGTCCTCAAGAGTAACATTGGTGGAACATGAATATTAGGTAGTGGGAAAGAGGGGGAAAAAAGCTATTGTCATCAATTCTAGATCATGTATGCAGTTTTTTTAATTTGTTCTACACACTGGATCGAAAGGAGGTAAATTTAAAACCCCTGAATAACAGATTAACATAGAATTTTTTTTCTTTTGGGGGGAGGGAGGAAGGAGGTGTTAAAATAATTTCTATATATTGATTTATGCCATTATAGGTGTCACTTTCAACGTTTCGTATGTACTGAATAAAATATAACCACTTTTAGGGCGATGCAACCACCTAAAGAAGATTTTCAGAATGCTTTCTGAAATACAATACAATATTGTTACATGAATCATAGATTATGCCAGTTTCCCCCTCTACAATGCCTAGAACCTTGGGTCACCACTGAGACTCCGGATATTGAGTTCTACTAGCTAGAACAAAGTTATAACTAAAGTTTAATCAATAAACTAATCTTTTTTGTGGATGTTTAGCTGATTTGTCTTTGCTATAGGCTATATTTTGAAACTCTGTGGTATTTTTATTAGATAACGCTTTTATACTGTCTCATATATTTTTTCCACGTAATACTTATACCCATATATGCTACCCTAAAGGTTTTTATATAAATAAAACAAATTTTTTTTCTTGTAAAAGAGGTGCCTAAATCCAATTTACTTTCCTAATTTATTTAAATTATAATTTTTCTTTTTAAATTTTAAAACTGCTTATCACAGGGATAACAATGTTATTAAACAAGTAATCTTTGTAACTATGCATTGTTTGTGAAAGTTACAGTATTCATTTTTCTTTTTCTAAAAAATAAATAAACATAGTATCAATTACTATGCCAATTCTTTTATCATGTAGATTTAAGTCTGCTGCCAGACAAATAAAGTTAAGCTCATCAAGGGAAAAATAAAAGAAACATTTTTTTTAATGAGCTTTGATTTCAGCCACCAGGTACTCTTTTAAAATATATCTTATTGGTTGGCCCCTGTCTTCCTCTTATGAGGTGTTTTCCCACAACCAAACTCTTTGTTTTATTTTTCCTTACTGTTGTTGGGAAGAAGTCGCTGAAAACAAAACGCTAAAAGCAGTTTTGATCTGTACTTAAAAAAATTAGATGTTATTTTTACGTATTTACCTACCGACAAACACTTTCAGACGGAGACTAAATAATATCTCTCTTTAAAAATTATTTTAAAATTATTATTTATAAAAGGATTTATTTCGCAGAACCCATCCTGATAAATGGTATTTTCTGTGAGAATTACACCAAAATCACAGAAACCAGGGTTTAAGAAAGTAATTATTGTTCTCAGGTGAATCAACGATAAGTCTTGTTCAATCACGTGAGAGCCTGAGGCGGATAAGTGAAAACTCCGGCTGCTAGATGATATCAAGGGAAGGCCAATTTACTGTTAGAGGCCCGTTCAAAGCTTTTAGCCTAAAATATTTAGGCTAGGATAAGGTGAAAACTGTTATTGAAATTTATATATAGTCCATGCATTTTTACGTAAATCACATTACATAGTTTATATAACCAAAGGCGGATGTAATTGTTAATAAAAATCATAAAACATCTGTTTATCAACAGCACTTGTAACATCATCTGTTCAGGTAACAACTTTACCTGAACAGCATCATTAGTAATGAAAATTCATTTTGTAAAACAAGAATACCTGTTCTCCAATTATACGCTATTTATTCATTCCCTTCTGACCATTATGTGCTAGGTCTAGTGTAGCTCTAGAGGCTAGAGTGCTTAATTTATTTGATGCTAGTACAATTGACGAAACACTTTCACGAAGCGATTCGTTTGTGCATAAATCTTACTTGTTACCTCAATTTATATACACCAATTAATATACACTTTCGCTAAATACCAAATTAAAAACAATTAGTTCTTCTTATAAATAATTTGTTAAACCAAAAGTGTTAATATGTAATTGAATGTTTATACAAATATGTATTAAAAAACTTACTGTCATTCCTAAAACTAAAAAAAAATAATTAAAGGTTTGCATTAAATAAAAACACATTTTACAAAATGTATTTTTTGTAAATTAGTTCCCAGTATGCCCTATTCCTGTGGAAAAGGAGATTTAAGTTATTAAAATAGTCGAATGTGGTTAGTTAATCAAGGATAGTTAGAAGAGGTATTCCGTCCGTATAGTACGCATTATCCATTAATGATTAGATGATTACAAATCTAATTTCCTTTTTAAGGGAGAAAAGTTGCCACTAGGACAAACATAATCCCTATCTACTTCCAGTTACATACGACTACCTACGATACAACCATTTCCCCACACATGAACAAACAAACACTTTCTCAATTACAGGATGTCTGATAGAAATTTGTGGTTAACACTTATTTCCCACCACCATAGGTATTTAACGAGCCAAATTCCCATAACTTTACCAATTTTATCCCACGTTTGACAGTTGTTTAGTTTAACAGATACTTTATCTTATACGCTATTGGGGATTTTTAATTTTAAAAAAAGGTCGAGCGAATAGACACAGTTTGTGTATATTGTTCCTTTGAACTCAATTATTTTTTTTAAACCTCAACTGAACTTAAAGTAGTAAAAGACTACGTAAATATAAAAATCACAAGGCTAAATATTTAACGGAATTAGTACAAACGCCATAGCTAAGTTTAGACATTATTTAAACAAAGTTTGATCAAATATGGATCAGCTGTTAGTGGTAATAATTAGTTAGGATATAGGAGAACACTATGGATTTTAAATTCGCCTTTCGACTGCACGATAAAACTGGTCATTCAATAATTTTAATGTTTTAATATTTTTAAATGAGCCTATTTTTACTTATATATAATTTATATTTTACTGAGTTCATACGTAAATTAAAACTATAACCGATCCTTTTTATGGCTGCCTTTTATGTGTAAATATGCGAGTAATCACACTTGCGTTTTAAATAAATACAAATCGAGTAAAGGTATTTCAAGTAAATATAAATTGTATTTCAGTATTTGTTTTCTTTTTCACTTATTAAGGTGACTTTTATTAGTTTACATTATAAAAATAGGTTCATTTTAATAAAATATAAAGTAGTATAACATAATTGTTGGATGAATTATTGTTAGTAAATAAACATCATCTTAGGTGATTATATCACCATTTGCGGTTTCAAAATAAATCAATCAAATGGTAAATATGGTTCTAACATTTGGTTGTTTGTAGATCACCTCACAGATTATTGTAAATAAGCATTGTAATGCAATGTAGTACTGGACATGAAATATAAAATGTAATTGATTAGAAACAAACCTCTCTTTGCTCCCTTTCTCACCATGCCAATATGTTAAAAGCTCCAATGCCAGAATAATTTGACAGATCGGTGTTTGTGTTTCAAAGCCACCTGAGCTCTGGTGTCTCTTGTACTCTAACTTGGCGTAGAATTGATTGTCAGAGAGCAAACTATAACTTGAGACACTTCACACCAAGTAGTCTTGCGTCTGATTCGAAACAATAAGCTATCTACATTACGAACTTCTCCTATATTCGTGTTATGCGGCCGTCTCTAGCAACTAGATACTATTAAACGTGAATAATATTTTGTTCAATTAAAATTATGTAAAGCTTTTTTTACGATATCTTCAGTTAATCAGTGCAGTGGTTAACCTTAGTCCATGCAACCTGGAATTAAAATATGACACTAAGACTATACAACCAGCTAACCAAATTACCTTTTTTGTTTAGGCACATTTAGGTTAATATTTGGTAAAACATTTGTAGTGTTGATTAGTGAGAATATTAATGGAATTGTAAGAAATAATTTTCGCATCGCGTACTTTTTCTATATATCATCCTAGAGTTATAATAATTTTTTCCTACGTCTGCCCGAGAAAGCGGTTGTTTTCTCACCCGATATACGTCGCAAAACAGGTGATTCCCGTATTCGTTTTACTTTGCGCACTCATTTTTACTTTGCGCACTCTCGATTTACTTTGCGTACTCCAATGTTTCAACTTAAGAATAAAAAAATAATTAAAAACGGTATGCAGGTAACTTTGTTTATGCATAAATTATGTTAGCAATACCGGATAATAAACATCTGATCTATCGTTGTTGTTCCCGAACAACATAAACATAACCTGTATTTTGTTGAAGATTAATTAACGTGTGTTTACATAAAAAAAGTGTCCATAAATTGTGAGTAGGCCTAGTTATGTTACTATTAATTCAATCATGTATAGTATATATTTAAGATAATTTTTAATATAGGCAGCCTTCTTCTAAAAAAACGAATAAGTATAATTGAAAACGCTTTATTCTAACCGTAGGAAATATATCATATAGACTATCATAAATATTATACATATCATACTGTATAATCAATATTTGGCAGACGTAGGGCAAATTTAATATACAACTCGTGCGCAAGGTGACTTTGCTGCACTCGAGAGAAACTTTTAGGCACTCGCCAACGGCTCGTGCGTAAACATTTCTCTGAAGTCCAGCAAATTGGCACCTTGCATTGCACACTTGTTGCATAAATAACTAATTTCGATTCAATGCATGGTATTTCCTGTCTTACATAATATAAACTATTCCTTGATGAATTTTTTCGCTGGCTGTGACTCGTGATCGTTTTACAACTTTCTACATTAGGAGGATGCGTCTAAAAAAGTAATCTTTAAAGTTTGAACATTATTAGTTGTTATTGGAAAGTAGTATCTACTAGGATCAGATAAAAGCAAATAAATAGACTAAGACTAATAAATATAATTGCATATTACATAAACCAATTTTCTGTCTCATATATGCCATGGCTTTATAACAATTTTGTGTCATTGTATTTGCTTATGTTAAGCTGGGATACACTTATGTCGAAGTCAACTCTATGTACCTAAAAACAGCAAAGTTTAATTCATAGACATTACGGTGTAACACGTATAACAAACGAATAATTTGTTGATACTTGACTGATTAAGTGTTGTCAGGTCTTAATTTGACGACGCTCTCTTAAGCTGACACAGCATTGATCGATACTGAAATAACAACCTTTATCGCCCCTGTATCTGGAGTAGCCTGTCCTAATAAGCTGACGATAGGAGCTGGTGCAATGAGTTTCTTTATAGATTCATCGGCCCAGTTAACAAAAAAATACAAAATTTGCAAACATACTTTATTACTGATTTTTTTTTAGGCCAAAACAATAAGATAATGCAATATAAGCTGATTTTCGTGTGATAGTTTCTAAGTGTTTTTATACATTCATATTCCATAAATGATTAGAGATAAAATCATAAAGCAAAGAATGAATATTGATGTACTTATGGTTAATTTTTCTGTAAATTTCGTTGGTCTGCTGCTCTTCGCTTTGAAATGGTAGGTTAAAACAATAAATTAATATAAACAATTAAATAACTAGAAAAATCATTAAAAATGTCTAAAGGTCAAAAATAAAGTTTTATGATTATATCTTTGACTATTTCCTAATTATTAGGTTTATTTACAAAACTCATACAAGCTTAAATACTGAACACAAATTAAGGTAGGCGCGTACTGTACCTTTCGTTTGCTTTAACAACAAAGTTTCTTTGATTTAAAAATAACCCAATTTCTCTTTGAGCACTCAAGGCTAGGCAACCTATACTAAGGTATTGTAAATAATGATCTGTATTTATATTTATATTTTATCTGGAAAACTACAGTACCTTCTTTTTAAAACGTGATAATAGTTTCTAACATCACTATTTTATTTTAATTGTATCTGTTAATAGAAAAGGACTAAGATGAAGATCAGATTATCAGATGACAAAATTACCATTATTATTCTTAAATAATTAAGTCCCACTTATTCCCATAGAAATATAAACTACGATATAAGCAAAATATTTCTTTAAACTTTGTAGATTTTCAGGATATTTTACTGTTAATAGAAATTGTTACTGGAAAATAACTGTATTGGCATCTCTTTGTTAATTTGTGTTAACCTATTTCACATGGTTCTAGAGTAAAATAGTATATTGCAATTTGGGTTATTTTTTTCCCGGACTAAAGCAGCTTAAAATAAATGTAATAACTATTTTTATATTTTTTCCTTTACCATAAGATATGCGATCTTAATTGTTCAACCTCATTTGTTATTTTCATCATCATCCTTTACATATATAGTTGTTTTAATTAAACAATAGACTACGACAATTGTTTGTATGAAAAGACTACGAGATTCTAGATAACTCAGTTTCCCGAAGAATTGAATGGTTTCCAAACATACAAGTTTGCTGAAGCATATTCCAAAAGAATGATAATTACTTATTAAGTAAATGCACTTATATTTTAATCTCGGGACAGGTTTTAGCGTTTTTCCCCTATAGGGAAGAAGCTATTACCGTAGTCTGCATGGTAAGATCTAGGCCCGGGAAAGTGATAACTTTTCGTTTTGAGGTCACCAGACCCCAAAACCACCATTCGTTCGAAACTGTATATATATGTGTGTGTGTGTGTGTGTGTGTGTGTGTGTGTGTCCGTGAGCACGATAACTCTCGTAAAAATGATCCGATTTTGATTAAATTTAGTATAAACGTGTAAAGCAACATTTATGACTTTAAGTTCGAAAACCAGCCAGATCGGTCTATCTGAAGGGGTATTTTGGGAGGGTTTTTACTCCAAAAATGGGTTTATTGAACTTTTTACATACGATTTTTGAATTAGTCAAATTTTAGTTGTTACCATTAGATTCAGCTTAAAAAACACACAATTCGGTATTTTGATCATTTCTCTACGTCAAATGGCTACCGAGATATTGAAAGTGCTAAACACAGTACGCTGTCTAATGTTATGCTCATGGAGGAAAAGAAAATTTGTATATCTCACTTATTTATGAATGTCTACTGACGAAACTTGGTATATAGCTTCATATGATTGTGGACTATTGGCATTTGCTCAGACAAATAATTGTTTGCCAAAGGCTCCCGTAGCCCCAAACATGCGTACTCAGCCACATGTAATTCTTAGGGATAATAATTAAATGCTACGTGTTCCTTAATTATGGACATAAATTTATAAAAACTGGTATATGACCTCACGTTAAGTTCTATTTATATTAGCATAAAAACCCATTTTTTGTGTTCGTTGATACAGCAAACCTGCGTACTCAACGCCAGTGTTATTTTTTTGGAGAGTAATTAAAATTGTACGTATCGCTTATTTGTGAATATATTTTTATGAAACTTGGTAAGTGGCTTTATGTAGTATTAAAAAACTGTATATCTCCATTGTTAATTCACCGAGTAAGCAGGTTTGCTGTGACGGGGGTATTTACTACTGATGTCGTCTTCGAACATAGATAAATGAATTTTTCTTTAACTCCCCCATACAGGCATTTTTAAAGTAAGTTTTCTAGAAATTACAGTTAGTTCTCATTACAGGTTCAGGAGTAAATCACTGTTTTATAAAACAAAATAATTAAAAAGGGAAAACTTTGCATACCAATTTAGCTAATCAATGTAGTTTATGCATCTTAAATTGTTTTAATCAGCGTAAACAGCGTAAATAGTTATATTATCAATGTTTATGATAAGTTTAAAAGGCAAAGCAAATCTTTATGGATGTTATCAACTTAAATATGACTCTAATGTTCGTAAGTGCAACTCTAACTAATATCACTGTTATTACAGCTAAGGATTATATCCGACTTCACTGATTGCTACCTCCCCCCCCACCACCCACCACCTCAAACATGAACACCTTGAGGCTGAATGTGTTTCATTTTGGAATTAACTTTATGGAACTCCATTACGGTATCTGAGCGACTGATAACCAAAATAACATTCCAACAAAACTTACTTAAGTAACATGTCATCATAAAAGTAATACGTGGGGGAGGTTTTAAATTTATTTTTATTTTAAAACATTCAAAAAAATTTAAACTATGTAGCAACTAATATATTTTCTTAATCATACAATTAAAACATATAAGAGAATTTGATGATTTCTATTTTTCTTGAATATGAATGTACGTTGTAAAGGGAATTTATCAGTTACATTTTTAACATTTACTACACTTATTCTAAAGCGCTTTCGCTGACACATCTGGAAAAACGATAGTTAATAACAAGTGCAAGGCTTAAAAGATGAAAAACAAGCTTGTCACATAGTTAAAATAATGTTTATTTATAGGTCACATTTAAAATATATAAATATGGAGTTTACAGTTACAAAGCACCATGTAGTCATCATGTTGTCAGGCTTTATTTTAGTTTAATAATTTAAATACAACCAATTTTACTAGATAATCAAAGGTACTGGATATTAGGATTTGTTATCTATCTATATATATATATTTAGTATTGTACATTGTAAATTAAAGATTAAATTTAGATTTTAAAATATCCGTTTGAAAATGTAATACATATCAATAACATTAATAGGTTGAAACTTTGTTTAAACAATTATAAATGAGTATCTAGCAGTTATAAAGTATATTAAAATTGAAGTACATATGCTTACAGTTTTTTTCAAGTAAATGCATTCCCATTTTGTTTTGTGAATTTCTAATTATTTAGGTATAGTTTCTAACTGTTGCTACATATTTTAATTATTCTTTATTCTGTTTCCAAATCAAACCAATTACTCTGTTACTTACCAAAGGTATCTTGTAAGCCTTGCCAGGGATTTTGTTTATTTCAGCAAACGCATTCAGTGGTTAGCCTGTGGAACTACTACGAACCAATATCAGCTGTTTATATCTTCATCAGCTCAAACAAAAATTAATTTCCATAAGAAATACATAGGAACTTTGAACCCACGTGGGGCATAGCCCCATAGGATTTTCACAACTTTAATCCGCCTATATTTTACTCAGGACTATCAAGTACCTATCTGCGAAATTTCATCTCAATCGGACCAGTAGTTTTCACGGATGAAACTTCAGAGTTACGCACAAACATCCATACTTTCACATTTATAATATTAGTATGAAAGTATGAATATGATACTGGAAACATTATTTGCGTTGAATATTCCAGTATAGTCAACTAGAGAGATTGATAACCAAATTCACTGATTTATTGCAATCTCGTTATTTTTCACTTACAATATCCATTTTACAACACATCTATAAAACTTGTGACTGCCTTGTAAAACTCGGAAACTCTGTATTTCACCACAATGAGCCAGCTTTGTTCTTTTATGGCCTCAGAAGCAGCCTATAACCCGAAGGCTTGGCTCCCTTACAAAGGAACGCCTACATTCAGTCCGCTTTGATTCCCTTCTAGCGTTAATGCTTAGGTCAGCTTTCTTGATCCTATTATAAAGTGTTTCTCGAAGTATTTTTGTAACGCAAAGTCAGAATAAAATTGTTGTAAGACAAGTTTTGCTAAAATAATATGTCAAATTGTGTTATCTTCAGAAACGATCTAAATCACAAATAAAACTTCATTCATGATAACTATATAAAACTGTTTTAACCATTGAAACGTGAGTTCTAAATTGTTTTAGTCTAATAATAACGTTCTTCAATAATAACCCGACCAAATCGCTTACAAAGGTAAATACTTTAGTAAATAATTGAGGCGAAGCATAAATAGACTTTAAAAACGTGGGCATTGTAAAACTGTAATATTTTTCTACTCTCTAATAAAATACGTGGCTTCAACACGTAAATCACAAGAGCTTACGAGGGGCTAGTTAAAACAGTGAAATTGTATGCATCAATTTTGATATTTTGCTATGGTTTATACAATTTTTGTGTATCCATTTTAAAATGTTAGGAATAACCGGATTGGATTTCAATAGATTGTTAATAAAAGGAAAAATTAGCTCAAGGTTTACTTGGCCCCTTGCTTTCTTGTAAAATTATCTCAAAAACGTACTTATAACTGCCTTTAAACGTTTAAATTACACAATTTATGGGTCAAATATGTCTTGTAAATTAGATTCCATCCCTAGGAAAAAGCCATAATTTTGAGTAAAACGAATATGATACAGCAATTATAAAATGTTATCATTAGGCTTATGGACATTTTAAATGAGAACAAAAACATATCAGCTGGTTAACTATCGTCATGTGATTTCTCGAGAATAGATGAATCAGAACTAGACCTACAGTAAAATTAGTCAAATGTGGGTATAAGAGAAATACCAAATGAACTAGTATATATTAAGGCATAGTAACAACTGGAGCGATTCTTACATGCAGAGAAAAAGACAAATGAGGAAAGCAGCATCTCCTTGTCATGGAGGGGCCGTGGTAAGAATTACTGTACAAATTTTAACTGGCCTTCTCCGGGCGGTATTCGGTCCCACAGGTAGTGTTTCTTTAAACGAGTATATTTGTCTGTAAGTAAGCGTGTTATCTTCCTTGTATATGCATAACAAATTTTTAAATTACTAAAACTTTACCTTTATCGGTTATGATTAATTAGGAATCATAATGAACTTTTCTTTGTTTTTAACAGTCTGCCTGCATAAACGTTTGACAAAAATTATTTCTAAAAAGCAGTTAAATACAAACTATGAAATAGATTTGAACATAAAATCTCGTAAAATTTCAAACTTCCTTACGACAACTGAAACCACAATATAACGTTATTATATCAAAATATATGTGAAAAAGTAAATTTTATAAAACAAACGGCTTGTTCTTGCTGCAACACAGTTTTCTTTATTGTGTCTCATTTCTCTTCATCGTGTAAGCGGGGCAAACACCCAAGCTACATAACGAATCTTGTTTGTGCTGTACCCATGTGTTATTTGTCTAGACCACAGAGGTTATGATGAAACCATTTTACCATTAGATCCTACCCGTAAGAGTATTTACCTAAACAAATAAGTTAATTCATTAACAACTCATTAGCTCTGTCATGCACAGTGTTACACCCAATCAACACAATTTTTACTTTTTTGTTGCACAGTGCAACGTATATGTAACGGGCCATGTTTTATTTTCTACAATTCTCAACACAAACGTAGTTTGTTGTTTCTCTGCTAGAGATGGCTGACGTATCTAAGCAGACAATTGTTATGAACTAACCTCGATTGGTGATTTTTTGTATTGCCATGCACGTAGTCTTTAGTGTCTAATCTTTTTTTGGCTACAAGTGTGGTAAGTTGGCTTGGTTAAGTTGGAACATAGTTTTAAGTAAGGAGGAAATTTCCTATCATGTTATCTAAAGTAATATATTATGAATGAAATCGATATTAGGTGCTTTGGGATAAATACAAGTTTTTTTTACTCCAGTATAACACCATGCAGAACGTGTTTTGAGGTGAATAAATAATTTTTACTCCTGTGTAACACTATGCAGCACAATAGTAAATCATAAATTACTGCAGTTTTATTCCCGTTCCAATTAGTTTCTGTTTATTGTAAATTATTTACAATACCTGCAGTATTTAGCAGGTAAAATAACTTTATTTGACATTTTCAATTAAATCAGCATAAAACAAAGAAACACCAAGTGCTGACGAGGTGGGTGTGGATTGTGGGTCGGATACCACTGTGTATCTAAGCAACAACAAACTCTTTTAGGTGTTTCTACCATAAAATGTAAACGGAAACGAAAAACAAGACTAATGTTTGAAAACAGTCAAATGACTGAAAATAAGACTGTGTTATTTTAATTCTAAAATCTTTGCCCCTTATACAGTTTGTATCCATGTCTTTTATATGTGTTTATTCTTTTTATCTTTACTAACATTGTACTCTTTTTTAAGTGAATTTTACTAACAAATGGTTATTTGTTCAATAAAATTGTTGTTACATAATCTTATCTTAAAACTATTGTAATGAATTTTAGGATTTAGTGTTTCAAACAAAATCTTTCAAGTTTTGCAGCTTTTATCAGGAAATAATAAGAGGTAAAAAATAAAATATGCCGATTTTTTCAAGTTAAAATGTATACAATCATAATTCAATTAAATAATATACAATTAACGAGATAACATCTTTTTGCCACTTGGGGTCACCCGCGGGTCAATTTTGAGTGCAGGAAAGAGTTAATTAAAGGAAAGCTGATCGATTTTCACTAGTTATACTGTAAATTTTGTGAGAGAAAGAAAATTCTTACTATGAATGCAAACTATTGTAGGGTATAAAAGAACATTTAGTGAGGAATATTTATGAACTGTTTAAATTCGATTCTGTTATCAGGAAATGAAGACTGTGGAGTGTTTAACAAATATGATGTTTGACAGTGTAAACTGCTCTAGTTTTTTACTGAATGTTACGGTTTTAACAAAATGTGAAAGCAGGAAAAAATCATTGATATGACAATAACCATACTTCTTCAACTGTCGGTTACGGGAAACAGATTTAAATAGATAGTATTAGGAAACTATAAGGTAGGTTTTTTAATATTTTTCTCAGTTAGTTTATATCCATCAAAAGTAAACATTTGTATCAATCAGTAGGGGGCATTAGATGGGCGTGAACCAGCAGCAAACAGCAGTTATCCACTGTGGATCAACCCCCCCCCCCCCGTCACGTGACCCCGGTCGTCGACCTCCCCCCCCCCCCCCGTCACGTGACCCCGGTCGTCGACCTCCCCCCCCCGACGCCCCCCCCCCGACGCCCCCCCCCGACACACCCCCCCCCGACGCCCCCCCCCCGGTCGTCTGCGGCACTTTTCGTGATGAGGAAAAAACTTTCGAAAATTAATAACTAGCCTATTTATCCACCGATTCCCACGGGACTTTTTCCAGAGTGTAGGCCTATCCCCAAGGAAGCGAATGACGAAAGAACCCCATAGATCCGTCATCAAACAAGGCCGCTATTAATTTATAACCGCGTTTTCCTTATGGGATCTCAGCTGTTTACCGACCGATTTTGATGAAACTTAACCACATGTTAGGCGGCGGTCTAAGTAAACCATCGCTTAATGAAAATTGAAAATCCACCGTTAAACGGGCTCGCTATTAATTTTTAAACGTGTTTTCCTTATGGGATCTCAGCTGTTTACCGTCCGATTTTGATGAAACTTAACCACATATCAGGCGGCGGTCTAAGTAAACCATCGCTTAAAGAAAATTGAAAATCCACCGTTAAACGGGCTCGCTATTAATTTTTAAACGTGTTTTCCTTATGGGATCTCAGCTGTTTACCAACCGATTTTGACGAAACCTCACCACATGTCGAGCCATGACTTAAGTAAACTATTGCTTAAAGAAAATTGAAAATCCACCGTTAAACGGGCTTGCTATTAATTTTTAAACGTGTTTTCCTTATGGGATCTCAGCTGTTTACCGACCGATTTTGACGAAACCTCACCACGTGTTGGACCATGGCCTAAGTAAACCATCGCTGAAAGAAAATTGAAAATACACCGTTAAACGGGCCCGCTAGTAATTTTCGAACGCGTTTTCCTTATAGGATCTCGGCTGTTCGCTGACCGAATTTGATGTGACTTCGTTACACGTTGTATGCCGGCTTGACTAAACCAAAACTGCGAGCGGTTCCGCGGCGTCACGTGTCGAGGTGCGTGCTAGGGCCTACGTGACTGTCCCAGCCTGTTTACTCCTCCTCCACTCCACTATCCCTCCACTCCTCCTCCACTCCGCTACCCCTTCACTCCGCTACCCCTGTTGTGGACCGTGGTGACATCATCTCCATGCCTACGTGACCGTCCGGGCCTGTTTACTCATTAGCGGTTCCGAGAACTGTTTACTCATTAGCGGTTCCGAGAACTGTTTACTGCTCTCACCGTCTACTGTACGGTACGTAGCAATGTTACTTCAGTGATTGTCATCGCTTCCTTCATTCAGTTTGTGTTTGGAGCCCAGTGTGTGTAGACGTTCTACTTCAGTGCTGTGCTAGTCTTTACTACACCATATTCCGAGATCTGTTAAACGTAAGTATATGTAGTCTTATAAGTTGTAGTGTGGACCACCTCAGGCTGTTTACTCATTAGCGATAATTACCGCGATTTTGAGAATTGTTCACCGCCTTCTACTGTACGGTACGTAGCTATGTTTCTTAAGTGATTGTCATCGCTTCCTTCATTCAGTTTGCGTTTGGAGCTCAGTGTGTGTAGACGTTCTACTTCAGTGTTGAAGTTGTAGTGTGGAAGACTATTACATTCCCCTTTATAGTAAGATTCTCATTTAAGGTATGATCGTTCAGCAACTTTCAAGTCATAATGTGCAAAGAGAGGTCTGGCTTGTTAATAGAAGTTGAATAATTTTCATTATGTTTTAGGGAAAACTATTCGTTATTGCTATAGAACAATTTACACGTCATTCCAAATTTCTTGGAGGAAACCAGTGTACTAACATAAAACGAGGAAACCTGTGTACTAATGTTAGACGTGTCATGGTTTCTAAATCATGTCTATCACGCACCAATGTAAAGCTTTCATTCTCTAACTTACTATCTTTTCTTTCGTTTTATATAAACTAATTTTAATAAAGGAGGAAACCCGTGCACTAACATTAAATTTGTCATGGCCTTGACTCTTGTCTACCAAGCATAAAGTATGTGTTATGTTACCAATGAAGTGTTCTCGTTGCGACTAATTTGTAAATGCAAGAGACTTATCATATCCGTTGTTGCAGATGAACAACCAACACCTGTGCGAGGTCTGCGGCCGAGCCTTCAGCCTGCTCGGAAACCTGAGGCGACACGTGGAGTCCGCCCACAACGCCAGACGTCACGACTGCCACGTCTGCGGTAGGCGCTTCACAAGAGGTGACAGCCTCCGCCGCCACGTCGCTACGGTTCATGGACCACACGCCGCGGCAGAGCCCCAACCGCAACGAGTGGACCATCCCTGCCGACTGTGCCCGACTATCTTCGCCAGCCTGGAGGACGTGCGCCGCCACATGCAAGCGGCTCACTCCGCGATGCCAGCAGCAGCTCCTTCCTCCTCCTCGAGTCCCGATCGCCACGTGGAGTGCGAGCGATGCGGTAGACGCTTCGACCGCGACCTGGAACTGAGACGACACGTCCGGACCGTCCATCCTCCCACGTTCCGTTGTGCCTACTGCGACCGCGGGTTTACCCGTCGCTTCAACCGCGACCAGCACGAGTCTCACAACTGCCCTGTTGTGAGGAACCTGGTTCAAGAACCATCCAAGTTCCGCTGCGCGTACTGCGACAAGGGGTTTACTCGCCGCTTCAACCGTGACCATCACCAGTCTCACAACTGCCCTGTTGTGAGGGACCTGACCCAAGACCGACTGTCTAGGTTGTCCTCTCCTCCTCTTCCTCACAACAACCAGTCGCTGCGCCAAGGAGCCAGCGCCGAGCCCCGATCGCACCAGATGCCTAGCGCCGAGCCACGACCAGGACCGAGCACCGAGCCACAGCCAGGGCCCAGCACCGAGCCCCAGCCCCGCCCAGGACCTAGCGCCGAGCCTCAGACCATCGATGACGAGATGGAGGGTGGCGGCCGCCCCATGTTCCAGCTCGTGCATCGGGCCTTCCGGAGTCGCCTCCTCACCTACCGCCTGGCCCGGCCGTTAGACGCCTTGCTGACCGTTGAGGATGCGCTGACCCTGTTGTTTGACGAGGTTCTGGACCTGATGGAGAACGTCATGACCCAACATCCGAGCATCAAGGCGAACATGGTCCTGGAATGTGAGTTCTCCAACATTCACGGGGCCACCTGCCTGCGCTCCTTCAACACAAAGAACGTCCCACTGACCGAGGCCTCCGACTTGGAGGCTTTCCTCTCCGCGACGTTCGAGACGATCGTGAAGAAGAAGGAGCAGTGTGAACTGGTAGGTAGCGGCTGGACCTACCTGCGTATACGCGACTTAGAGATCCGCGTGAACCAGTATACGCCGCTCGGAGGCAGAGCCTTTATGCAGCTGCCAAAGGCTATCGCAGATATACACGCTGTTGTCAATGTGCAAAACGCTGATGACATGTGTTTCATGTACGCCATCCTGACCAAGTTCGTTGCACAACACGCAGAGAGACCTGCAGCGTATACACCGGATGTCATCGCCCGCTACGACTGGACCGGCCTGCGTTTCCCCGTGACGCTCAAGGACATCAAGATCTTTGAGGGCAAGAACAACATCAGTGTAAACGTCTACGGGATCGAGCGAGCGATGGTGGGGAGACGCCCCGATGGGACGCCAGAGTTCAAGGACCGCATGTTCCCGCTGAAGATATGCAAGCGGGAGCGCGAAGACCACAGAGACCTGCTGTACATGACCATCGATGGGGACAGCCACTACGCATACATCAAGGACCTGGGTCGACTGGTCCGGCCCCAGCTCACCAAACGTGAAAATAGGATTTACATCTGTAAGCGGTGCTTCGCTTACTTCGACAATCAACACAACAAGCTAGGGTTGACGGGCGCTCAGCGTCTGGAGGAGCACAGGCGTTACTGCTACGCCAAGGCTCCCCTTCGCCTGGACTTGCCGAAGAAGCAGCAGATCCGCTTCACCCATCCAGAGTACACTAGGCGGGAGAGGTTCTGCATCTACGCGGACTTCGAGTGTGCTCTGCAGCCTGTCGCTGTTGACTCGGTGGAAGCACCGCCACCCGGCACGACGCCCCTGCAAATGCACGTCCCGTACGCCTTCGCCTATCAGATCGTGGATTCGCTCGGCCTCGAGGAGTTTGAGCCGCGGGTATACTTCGGAGCTGACGCGTCCAAGGTCTTTATGGAACGGCTCAAGATGGACGTGCTGAGCCTGTGGGAGTTCCTGTTCAGCACGAGAGCTCTGCACCCTTCTCTGACCCGGCAGGAAATGAATGAGTATCTCGCAGCGACCCGCTGCTACCTCTGCGGCAAGGATTTCACCGAGCTGGACGTAAAGGTGCGGGACCACAACCACGCCCCGCCTTACGAGTTCCGAGGAGCGGCGCACCGCTCGTGCAATCTGCGGTACAGGGAGCAGCGGGTCATCAACTGCTACTTCCATAACCTGTCCAACTACGATGCTCACTTTGTAGTGCGGGAGCTGGCCATCGACCCCGGCGATGTGGACGTGCTGGCGCACACCGAAGAGCGCTACATCGCCTTCACCAAGCGGTTTCACTTTGGCCAGCCCGGGGACAACCCACGACAGAGCAGTTTCGCGGTGCGGTTCCTCGACACCTACAGGTTCTTGTCCATGAGCCTGGCCAGCCTGGCAGCGGGACTGCCCACTGACAAGATGCGCGAGACCAGGAAGCGGTTCCCCGACGACCGGCTGTTCGACCTGGTGCGTAGGAAGGGCGTGTTCCCCTACGACTTTGTCACATCGTACGAAACGCTGTACAGGACCAGGGAGCTGCCGCCCAAGGAGGCGTTTAGGAACACCATGACCCTGGAGGACGTCAAGGACGAGGACTACCAACACGCCCTCAACGTGTGGCGAGCCTTCGAGTGTCGCCATCTCAAGGACTACGCTGACACGTACCTGCGCTGCGACATCGCGCTCCTCACCGACGTCTTCGAGCAGTTCCGTGACACCTCTTTGGCCGAGTACGGACTGGACCCCGCCCACTACTACACCCTACCGTCCTACGCTTGGGACGTCATGTTGAAGACCTGCGACGTGGAGCTGGACACAATGCAGGATTTCGACATGTACCTGTTCGTGGAGCAGGGGATCCGAGGAGGGATCTCTCAGGCCGTCACCCGCTACGCCAAGGCCAACCACGACAGGTGCCCGGACTATTGCCCAGACGAACCGACACGCCACCTACTGTACCTGGACGCTAACAACCTCTACGGCTGGGCCATGTCCCAGTACCTGCCCACCGGAGACTTCCAGTGGCTCAGCCGTGAGGAGATCGACTCCTTGGACATTGGCGCGCTGGATGCTGAAGCGGAACGGGGTTACATCCTCGAAGTGGACCTCCGCTACCCCGCCCACCTCCACGACCTGCACAAGGACCTCCCTTACTGCTGCGAGACCAAGCGTCCGCCGATAGGGAAATACCCCAAGCTGATGACCACCCTGGATGACAAGATGCATTACGTCTGCCATTACAGGGTCTTGCAGCAGGCGCTGAACAACGGACTGGAGCTTGCGGCTGTGCACAGGGCGATCTCGTTTCGCCAGTCTCGGTGGCTAGAGCCCTACATCCTCATGAACACCGAGCTGCGGAAGAAGGCCAAGACCAAGTTCGAGCAAGACTTTTTCAAGTTAATGAATAACGCGGTCTTTGGCAAAACCATCGAGAATGTCCGCAAGCGCCTGAACGTCAAGCTGGTCTGCACTCCGGAGAAGTTCTCCAAGTACGTGGCCAAGTCCAATTTCCTGGACCGCACGTATTACACGGAGGACGTAGCTCTCGTGCACCTCGCCAGGGTAAACATCGTCCTGGAAAAGCCCATCTACGTCGGCATGTCTGTCCTGGAGCTGAGCAAGTGGCTCATGTACGATTTTCTGCGGAAGATGAAGGACCGCTACGGTAACCGCTTAAACGTAGACTACATGGACACTGACAGCTTCGTGTTCGACATACTATCCCGGGACATCTACAGGGAGATGATGGAGCACTTGGACGACTTCGATACCAGCGCCTACCCGAGGTCTCACCCCTGCTACAGCCCCACCAACGCCAAGGTGATTGGCAAGTTCAAGGACGAGTGTAACGGCCGATCCTTGTTCGAGTACCTCGGCCTGCGCTCGAAGCTTTACTTCATGGACGTTGAGGACGAAGACAACGGATCCAAGGCGATCAAGCGAGCCAAGGGAATCGCCAAGGGGGTTGTTAAAAACGTCCTAACCCCCGACGACTACAGGGAATGTCTGTTTGACGGGGTGTTGAAAACCACCATCAACACCCGTTTCCAGTCGTACCTGCACCGTGTCTTCACCGTACAAGTAGAAAAGCTATCCTTGAGCCCGGCCGATGATAAACGCTACATCTTGGCTGATGGTATCCACACCTTACCTTGGGGGCATAAGGACATCCCACCACTGCCCGCAGCAAGAAGTCGAGACAATCCCGAGGAGCAGCAAGGCGGGCCTATGGAGGACATGGATGAAGAGTTCCCGGTGTAGATTTAAGTGTGAACAGAACTAGGCTAATTTTTTAAATATAATTAAGTATATTTTGTAAATAGTATTCGTAAGCAAATATAGTCAAACAGTTTAGTTTACAGCATACATCTGTGTTGTTACTACCCCTTGCATTTCCCTGACATTTACTTTCAAAAGACTCTTCTAATGCAAACCGAATTTGTAAAACTATCATGTTTTCAAAAACAAAACTTTCAAAATTGTTAAAAATTCGATATTCTTTCTTAAATACTAAAGAGAAAGACAAGTGAAAACAACAGTTAACGAGAAACAAAACATTTATTGAAACACAATAAGAATATACACACAAACATATTACAATCAAGAACTCAAAAGGTATTTACACAAAAATAGTCTTAAGCGAAGATGGAGTAGAAGAGCCTACGGACCAGTGCGTCGTTATGGTGAGAGCGACCGGGTCGAAGAGCTGCACGTAGTCGCTGAGTGGTATACCGAGGACCGCCCGACAGTACAGGTAGGTGAGGCAGTAGTGGTCATAA
This sequence comes from Allygus modestus, assembly GCA_963675035.1. Lineage (NCBI taxonomy): Eukaryota > Metazoa > Arthropoda > Insecta > Hemiptera > Cicadellidae > Allygus > Allygus modestus. The sequence continues at coordinate 346,268,516 of OY776112.1, read as the reverse complement.
ACAGAAGTACCGTAGCCCTGGAGTCGATACCTGTTGTAGAGACCGTCACCAGGCGCTTCTCAATCTGGGTGGTGTTCATCGCGGGCGGAAGCAGTCCCCACCGATTGTGTGATACCCTCATTACTACCAGTTGCACGCTTTATCACCACCGGCTTCACTGTATGTGTCAAACCAGTGACTCTGGGGACTCCTGAATAACGATCCACCCAAAGGTTTTCCAATCGCGTTATAATGTTCATAATCATAATATAGATTTCATAGTCTTTATTTTCATCCAAATATAAGTTGCAACCATGTGTATACTGACCTCTATGATGTAACTGGATGTTCAAGAACACATTACCCTGATTGGCGGGATTTTGTACTGTATGTTGATAACCGGAATCTACCCAACTGACAGTCGGTGGTGAATCGTTCGAATCTTTTTCCACAAGTTCCAAGTCTCCAGGTAGTTCCGGGGGATTGACACTTCTACTGTTGTCGTTTATGCATATGCTGACGTTCTGGGAACCTCCCCCTTCGGTTATTTGGTTGGATGATGGTGATGCAAAGTCTTCAGATATCTCCGGAGCATTGCCACTTTCAATGTCGTTTATGCAACTGCTATCAATACATGTGTTGACTTTCTGCGGACCTCTTCCTGCTGAGGTTTGTATGAACGATCTCGGTTGTGAGGAACGATTGTTTCTTCGCTTCCTTCTAACACAGAGGTGGTGCTGACGATGATGGAGACGAAGTCCATCTCGCGACGTGAACGACTCCTCACAGTATGGACATTTCCAGGTCGCCAGCTTCGATGGTGTGGCGACTGACCGTTTCAGTGATGGTGCTGGCGGTGGTTGTTCAGGACTTCGTGGAGAAAAGTACATGGTGCTGTAGCCTTCCATCGCTTCCAACTCCTTCAACAACGTCTGGACTGATTCATCCACTTCGATTGCACTAGCCATGTTTGGGTTTACTCTGCAACATCACTAGACAAACTGAAGGTGCGCGACAATCACTGAAGTAACAAAGCTACGTACCGTACAGTAGAAGGCGGTGAACAATTCTCGAAATCGCGGCAATTATCGCTAATGAGTAAACAGCCTGAGGCGGTCCACACTACAACTTATAAGACTACATATACTTACGTTTAACAGATCTCGGAGTATGGTGCGGTAAGGACTAGCACAGCACTGAAGTAGAACGTCTACGCACACTGAGCTTCAAACACAAACTGAATGAAGGAAGCGATGACAATCACTTAAGTAACATAGCTACGTACCGTACAGTAGAAGACGGTGGACAATTCTCGAAATCGCGGCAATTATCGCTAATGAGTAAACAGCCTGGGGCAGTCACGTAGGCACGGGGTGATGACGTAACCGCGGTCCACGACTTCACTACTTAAGGTAGGCCAATGCGTGCGTTAGGTTTACAGACGCAGGTTTAGGTTAGGTTTACAGACGCAGGTTTAAGTTAGGTTTGAGGATGCATGAACGTCGCGACGCAGGTTTAAGTTAGGTTTGATGATGCATGAACGTCGCGCGACTCATTAGGCTGTTTACTCATTAGCGATAATTGCCGCGATTTCGAGAATTGTTCACCGCCTTCTACTGTACGGTACGTAGCTTTGTTACTTCAGTGATTGTCGCGCACCTTCAGTTTGTCTAGTGATGTTGCAGAGTAAACCCAAACATGGCTAGTGCAATCGAAGTGGATGAATCAGTCCAGACGTTGTTGAAGGAGTTGGAAGCGATGGAAGGCTACAGCACCATGTACTTTTCTCCACGAAGTCCTGAACAACCACCGCCAGCACCATCACTGAAACGGTCAGTCGCCACACCATCGAAGCTGGCGACCTGGAAATGTCCATACTGTGAGGAGTCGTTCACGTCGCGAGATGGACTTCGTCTCCATCATCGTCAGCACCACCTCTGTGTTAGAAGGAAGCGAAGAAACAATCGTTCCTCACAACCGAGATCGTTCATACAAACCTCAGCAGGAAGAGGTCCGCAGAAAGTCAACACATGTATTGATAGCAGTTGCATAAACGACATTGAAAGTGGCAATGCTCCGGAGATATCTGAAGACTTTGCATCACCATCATCCAACCAAATAACCGAAGGGGGAGGTTCCCAGAACGTCAGCATATGCATAAACGACAACAGTAGAAGTGTCAATCCCCCGGAACTACCTGGAGACTTGGAACTTGTGGAAAAAGATTCGAACGATTCACCACCGACTGTCAGTTGGGTAGATTCCGGTTATCAACATACAGTACAAAATCCCGCCAATCAGGGTAATGTGTTCTTGAACATCCAGTTACATCATAGAGGTCAGTATACACATGGTTGCAACTTATATTTGGATGAAAATAAAGACTATGAAATCTATATTATGATTATGAACATTATAACGCGATTGGAAAACCTTTGGGTGGATCGTTATTCAGGAGTCCCCAGAGTCACTGGTTTGACACATACAGTGAAGCCGGTGGTGATAAAGCGTGCAACTGGTAGTAATGAGGGTATCACACAATCGGTGGGGACTGCTTCCGCCCGCGATGAACACCACCCAGATTGAGAAGCGCCTGGTGACGGTCTCTACAACAGGTATCGACTCCAGGGCTACGGTACTTCTGTTTATGACCACTACTGCCTCACCTACCTGTACTGTCGGGCGGTCCTCGGTATACCACTCAGCGACTACGTGCAGCTCTTCGACCCGGTCGCTCTCACCATAACGACGCACTGGTCCGTAGGCTCTTCTACTCCATCTTCGCTTAAGACTATTTTTGTGTAAATACCTTTTGAGTTCTTGATTGTAATATGTTTGTGTGTATATTCTTATTGTGTTTCAATAAATGTTTTGTTTCTCGTTAACTGTTGTTTTCACTTGTCTTTCTCTTTAGTATTTAAGAAAGAATATCGAATTTTTAACAATTTTGAAAGTTTTGTTTTTGAAAACATGATAGTTTTACAAATTCGGTTTGCATTAGAAGAGTCTTTTGAAAGTAAATGTCAGGGAAATGCAAGGGGTAGTAACAACACAGATGTATGCTGTAAACTAAACTGTTTGACTATATTTGCTTACGAATACTATTTACAAAATATACTTAATTATATTTAAAAAATTAGCCTAGTTCTGTTCACACTTAAATCTACACCGGGAACTCTTCATCCATGTCCTCCATAGGCCCGCCTTGCTGCTCCTCGGGATTGTCTCGACTTCTTGCTGCGGGCAGTGGTGGGATGTCCTTATGCCCCCAAGGTAAGGTGTGGATACCATCAGCCAAGATGTAGCGTTTATCATCGGCCGGGCTCAAGGATAGCTTTTCTACTTGTACGGTGAAGACACGGTGCAGGTACGACTGGAAACGGGTGTTGATGGTGGTTTTCAACACCCCGTCAAACAGACATTCCCTGTAGTCGTCGGGGGTTAGGACGTTTTTAACAACCCCCTTGGCGATTCCCTTGGCTCGCTTGATCGCCTTGGATCCGTTGTCTTCGTCCTCAACGTCCATGAAGTAAAGCTTCGAGCGCAGGCCGAGGTACTCGAACAAGGATCGGCCGTTACACTCGTCCTTGAACTTGCCAATCACCTTGGCGTTGGTGGGGCTGTAGCAGGGGTGAGACCTCGGGTAGGCGCTGGTATCGAAGTCGTCCAAGTGCTCCATCATCTCCCTGTAGATGTCCCGGGATAGTATGTCGAACACGAAGCTGTCAGTGTCCATGTAGTCTACGTTTAAGCGGTCACCGTAGCGGTCCTTCATCTTCCGCAGAAAATCGTACATGAGCCACTTGCTCAGCTCCAGGACAGACATGCCGACGTAGATGGGCTTTTCCAGGACGATGTTTACCCTGGCGAGGTGCACGAGAGCTACGTCCTCCGTGTAATACGTGCGGTCCAGGAAATTGGACTTGGCCACGTACTTGGAGAACTTCTCCGGAGTGCAGACCAGCTTGACGTTCAGGCGCTTGCGGACATTCTCGATGGTTTTGCCAAAGACCGCGTTATTCATTAACTTGAAAAAGTCTTGCTCGAACTTGGTCTTTGCCTTCTTCCGCAGCTCGGTGTTCATGAGGATGTAGGGCTCTAGCCACCGAGACTGGCGAAACGAGATCGCCCTGTGCACAGCCGCAAGCTCCAGTCCGTTGTTCAGCGCCTGCTGCAAGACCCTGTAATGGCAGACGTAATGCATCTTGTCATCCAGGGTGGTCATCAGCTTGGGGTATTTCCCTATCGGCGGACGCTTGGTCTCGCAGCAGTAAGGGAGGTCCTTGTGCAGGTCGTGGAGGTGGGCGGGGTAGCGGAGGTCCACTTCGAGGATGTAACCCCGTTCCGCTTCAGCATCCAGCGCGCCAATGTCCAAGGAGTCGATCTCCTCACGGCTGAGCCACTGGAAGTCTCCGGTGGGCAGGTACTGGGACATGGCCCAGCCGTAGAGGTTGTTAGCGTCCAGGTACAGTAGGTGGCGTGTCGGTTCGTCTGGGCAATAGTCCGGGCACCTGTCGTGGTTGGCCTTGGCGTAGCGGGTGACGGCCTGAGAGATCCCTCCTCGGATCCCCTGCTCCACGAACAGGTACATGTCGAAATCCTGCATTGTGTCCAGCTCCACATCGCAGGTCTTCAACATGACGTCCCAAGCGTAGGACGGTAGGGTGTAGTAGTGGGCGGGGTCCAGTCCGTACTCGGCCAAAGAGGTGTCACGGAACTGCTCGAAGACGTCGGTGAGGAGCGCGATGTCGCAGCGCAGGTACGTGTCAGCGTAGTCCTTGAGATGGCGACACTCGAAGGCTCGCCACACGTTGAGGGCGTGTTGGTAGTCCTCGTCCTTGACGTCCTCCAGGGTCATGGTGTTCCTAAACGCCTCCTTGGGCGGCAGCTCCCTGGTCCTGTACAGCGTTTCGTACGATGTGACAAAGTCGTAGGGGAACACGCCCTTCCTACGCACCAGGTCGAACAGCCGGTCGTCGGGGAACCGCTTCCTGGTCTCGCGCATCTTGTCAGTGGGCAGTCCCGCTGCCAGGCTGGCCAGGCTCATGGACAAGAACCTGTAGGTGTCGAGGAACCGCACCGCGAAACTGCTCTGTCGTGGGTTGTCCCCGGGCTGGCCAAAGTGAAACCGCTTGGTGAAGGCGATGTAGCGCTCTTCGGTGTGCGCCAGCACGTCCACATCGCCGGGGTCGATGGCCAGCTCCCGCACTACAAAGTGAGCATCGTAGTTGGACAGGTTATGGAAGTAGCAGTTGATGACCCGCTGCTCCCTGTACCGCAGATTGCACGAGCGGTGCGCCGCTCCTCGGAACTCGTAAGGCGGGGCGTGGTTGTGGTCCCGCACCTTTACGTCCAGCTCGGTGAAATCCTTGCCGCAGAGGTAGCAGCGGGTCGCTGCGAGATACTCATTCATTTCCTGCCGGGTCAGAGAAGGGTGCAGAGCTCTCGTGCTGAACAGGAACTCCCACAGGCTCAGCACGTCCATCTTGAGCCGTTCCATAAAGACCTTGGACGCGTCAGCTCCGAAGTATACCCGCGGCTCAAACTCCTCGAGGCCGAGCGAATCCACGATCTGATAGGCGAAGGCGTACGGGACGTGCATTTGCAGGGGCGTCGTGCCGGGTGGCGGTGCTTCCACCGAGTCAACAGCGACAGGCTGCAGAGCACACTCGAAGTCCGCGTAGATGCAGAACCTCTCCCGCCTAGTGTACTCTGGATGGGTGAAGCGGATCTGCTGCTTCTTCGGCAAGTCCAGGCGAAGGGGAGCCTTGGCGTAGCAGTAACGCCTGTGCTCCTCCAGACGCTGAGCGCCCGTCAACCCTAGCTTGTTGTGTTGATTGTCGAAGTAAGCGAAGCACCGCTTACAGATGTAAATCCTATTTTCACGTTTGGTGAGCTGGGGCCGGACCAGTCGACCCAGGTCCTTGATGTATGCGTAGTGGCTGTCCCCATCGATGGTCATGTACAGCAGGTCTCTGTGGTCTTCGCGCTCCCGCTTGCATATCTTCAGCGGGAACATGCGGTCCTTGAACTCTGGCGTCCCATCGGGGCGTCTCCCCACCATCGCTCGCTCGATCCCGTAGACGTTTACACTGATGTTGTTCTTGCCCTCAAAGATCTTGATGTCCTTGAGCGTCACGGGGAAACGCAGGCCGGTCCAGTCGTAGCGGGCGATGACATCCGGTGTATACGCTGCAGGTCTCTCTGCGTGTTGTGCAACGAACTTGGTCAGGATGGCGTACATGAAACACATGTCATCAGCGTTTTGCACATTGACAACAGCGTGTATATCTGCGATAGCCTTTGGCAGCTGCATAAAGGCTCTGCCTCCGAGCGGCGTATACTGGTTCACGCGGATCTCTAAGTCGCGTATACGCAGGTAGGTCCAGCCGCTACCTACCAGTTCACACTGCTCCTTCTTCTTCACGATCGTCTCGAACGTCGCGGAGAGGAAAGCCTCCAAGTCGGAGGCCTCGGTCAGTGGGACGTTCTTTGTGTTGAAGGAGCGCAGGCAGGTGGCCCCGTGAATGTTGGAGAACTCACATTCCAGGACCATGTTCGCCTTGATGCTCGGATGTTGGGTCATGACGTTCTCCATCAGGTCCAGAACCTCGTCAAACAACAGGGTCAGCGCATCCTCAACGGTCAGCAAGGCGTCTAACGGCCGGGCCAGGCGGTAGGTGAGGAGGCGACTCCGGAAGGCCCGATGCACGAGCTGGAACATGGGGCGGCCGCCACCCTCCATCTCGTCATCGATGGTCTGAGGCTCGGCGCTAGGTCCTGGGCGGGGCTGGGGCTCGGTGCTGGGCCCTGGCTGTGGCTCGGTGCTCGGTCCTGGTCGTGGCTCGGCGCTAGGCATCTGGTGCGATCGGGGCTCGGCGCTGGCTCCTTGGCGCAGCGACTGGTTGTTGTGAGGAAGAGGAGGAGAGGACAACCTAGACAGTCGGTCTTGGGTCAGGTCCCTCACAACAGGGCAGTTGTGAGACTGGTGATGGTCACGGTTGAAGCGGCGAGTAAACCCCTTGTCGCAGTACGCGCAGCGGAACTTGGATGGTTCTTGAACCAGGTTCCTCACAACAGGGCAGTTGTGAGACTCGTGCTGGTCGCGGTTGAAGCGACGGGTAAACCCGCGGTCGCAGTAGGCACAACGGAACGTGGGAGGATGGACGGTCCGGACGTGTCGTCTCAGTTCCAGGTCGCGGTCGAAGCGTCTACCGCATCGCTCGCACTCCACGTGGCGATCGGGACTCGAGGAGGAGGAAGGAGCTGCTGCTGGCATCGCGGAGTGAGCCGCTTGCATGTGGCGGCGCACGTCCTCCAGGCTGGCGAAGATAGTCGGGCACAGTCGGCAGGGATGGTCCACTCGTTGCGGTTGGGGCTCTGCCGCGGCGTGTGGTCCATGAACCGTAGCGACGTGGCGGCGGAGGCTGTCACCTCTTGTGAAGCGCCTACCGCAGACGTGGCAGTCGTGACGTCTGGCGTTGTGGGCGGACTCCACGTGTCGCCTCAGGTTTCCGAGCAGGCTGAAGGCTCGGCCGCAGACCTCGCACAGGTGTTGGTTGTTCATCTGCAACAACGGATATGATAAGTCTCTTGCATTTACAAATTAGTCGCAACGAGAACACTTCATTGGTAACATAACACATACTTTATGCTTGGTAGACAAGAGTCAAGGCCATGACAAATTTAATGTTAGTGCACGGGTTTCCTCCTTTATTAAAATTAGTTTATATAAAACGAAAGAAAAGATAGTAAGTTAGAGAATGAAAGCTTTACATTGATGCGTGATAGACATGATTTAGAAACCATGACACGTCTAACATTAGTACACAGGTTTCCTCGTTTTATGTTAGTACACTGGTTTCCTCCAAGAAATTTGGAATGACGTGTAAATTGTTCTATAGCAATAACGAATAGTTTTCCCTAAAACATAATGAAAATTATTCAACTTCTATTAACAAGCCAGACCTCTCTTTGCACATTATGACTTGAAAGTTGCTGAACGATCATACCTTAAATGAGAATCTTACTATAAAGGGGAATGTAATAGTCTTCCACACTACAACTTCAACACTGAAGTAGAACGTCTACACACACTGAGCTCCAAACGCAAACTGAATGAAGGAAGCGATGACAATCACTTAAGAAACATAGCTACGTACCGTACAGTAGAAGGCGGTGAACAATTCTCAAAATCGCGGTAATTATCGCTAATGAGTAAACAGCCTGAGGTGGTCCACACTACAACTTATAAGACTACATATACTTACGTTTAACAGATCTCGGAATATGGTGTAGTAAAGACTAGCACAGCACTGAAGTAGAACGTCTACACACACTGGGCTCCAAACACAAACTGAATGAAGGAAGCGATGACAATCACTGAAGTAACATTGCTACGTACCGTACAGTAGACGGTGAGAGCAGTAAACAGTTCTCGGAACCGCTAATGAGTAAACAGTTCTCGGAACCGCTAATGAGTAAACAGGCCCGGACGGTCACGTAGGCATGGAGATGATGTCACCACGGTCCACAACAGGGGTAGCGGAGTGAAGGGGTAGCGGAGTGGAGGAGGAGTGGAGGGATAGTGGAGTGGAGGAGGAGTAAACAGGCTGGGACAGTCACGTAGGCCCTAGCACGCACCTCGACACGTGACGCCGCGGAACCGCTCGCAGTTTTGGTTTAGTCAAGCCGGCATACAACGTGTAACGAAGTCACATCAAATTCGGTCAGCGAACAGCCGAGATCCTATAAGGAAAACGCGTTCGAAAATTACTAGCGGGCCCGTTTAACGGTGTATTTTCAATTTTCTTTCAGCAATGGTTTACTTAGGCCATGGTCCAACACGTGGTGAGGTTTCGTCAAAATCGGTCGGTAAACAGCTGAGATCCCATAAGGAAAACACGTTTAAAAATTAATAGCAAGCCCGTTTAACGGTGGATTTTCAATTTTCTTTAAGCAATAGTTTACTTAAGTCATGGCTCGACATGTGGTGAGGTTTCGTCAAAATCGGTTGGTAAACAGCTGAGATCCCATAAGGAAAACACGTTTAAAAATTAATAGCGAGCCCGTTTAACGGTGGATTTTCAATTTTCTTTAAGCGATGGTTTACTTAGACCGCCGCCTGATATGTGGTTAAGTTTCATCAAAATCGGACGGTAAACAGCTGAGATCCCATAAGGAAAACACGTTTAAAAATTAATAGCGAGCCCGTTTAACGGTGGATTTTCAATTTTCTTTAAGCGATGGTTTACTTAGACCGCCGCCTAACATGTGGTTAAGTTTCATCAAAATCGGTCGGTAAACAGCTGAGATCCCATAAGGAAAACGCGGTTATAAATTAATAGCGGCCTTGTTTGATGACGGATCTATGGGGTTCTTTCGTCATTCGCTTCCTTGGGGATAGGCCAACACTCTGGAAAAAGTCCCGTGGGAATCGGTGGATAAATAGGCTAGTTATTAATTTTCGAAAGTTTTTTCCTCATCACGAAAAGTGCCGCAGACGACCGGGGGGGGGGGCGTCGGGGGGGGGGGCGTCGGGGGGGGGGGCGGTGGGGGGCGTCGGGGGGGGCGTCGGGGGGGGGGAGGTCGACGACCGGGGTCACGTGACGGGGGGGGGGAGGTCGACGACCGGGGTCACGTGACGGGGGGGGGGGGGTTGATCCACAGTGGATAACTGCTGTTTGCTGCTGGTTCACGCCCATCTAATGCCCCCTACTTCAATCTTCTAATGTTAACTTTGTTATGTCCCCACGTGTACTCTTGTGGAAAACACACTTTTCCCTTTCCTCTACCCGAGCAGTGACATGAAAGTGAACTCCTTGTGCCTTTATTACCCTTTCAAGTTGATACTTTCCCTTAAGTCCCGTTTCGAGCTGGCTTCCCCTCTCGATTCCTTTCCTAGGAATGTTTTCAACTGCCTCTTCCTTTCTCCAGAAAATGTTTTTCGCAGTAATACAAATTTGTTATATTTAATAAAATATTACTTCATTGAATTTAAAATATAAGTCACGTACGTATAATTTAAACTCACTAAAATACTAAAATTTGTTTGCGAATTTAAGAAAAGTTGTATGAGATGGACTTTTATTATTGAACCTCGTAGTATAAATACCTATAGTAAAAACAAACTTTTACTAAATCGTATAAAAATTTCAGCCGGAGATCAGATTGCAAATGCTAAAAATTTGATTCTTTTTACGAATAGGCAGAGTCATTTAAATGTGACTTGTACCCAAAAAAGTAATAATATTATATGTTTGTAAATCATTGTTTTTGATGGTGGGTTTTAAATTGTTTGAGAATTTACAGCAAGCATTCTCCCATCGAATCCTATAAAAACGGTTTTCATTTTCCCAGTAATGTAAATGTTTTTCAAATATTTCTTAAAAAGACGTTATACTTTTGAAAAAAAAAACACTTTTAGTAAAAAGTATGATATTAGAAAGCTTATATTACAAGCCATAGGTTGAGACTTACCTTAGCTTGTGATATTGATAAGACACACGCAGTGACTACTAGGGTGTACCTCCACAGCAACATGGCTCACTCTACGGGGCCTGTAACAAACACAAATATATTAGTAAGCTGAAGAAAGTTAAATAAACTTGGTACATAGCTATATTTGGTTGTAGTCCATTGATTTTCGATTAAAACTCAACTTTTTTGGTCCCCGGTGTAGTAAAACTACATACTGAGCCCTAATGGTATTGTTATGGAGAATAAGTAGAATTTTATGTATTTTTTGCTTATGAAAGCAGTTTAAGAAACTTGGTAAGTAGCTTTATGTGATAGTGAGATACATAACGTGTGCGTATATACAAATTTTTATTTCGCTAAGTACGGAGGTTACTGTAACAGGGATATTTGTTTACCGTTAGATATTTTAAATTGAAGCAAATACGATGGTCATTGATGTGAAAAATGTTCCGTTTTCTCTAGTAGCAAATTAATAAAGTTAAAAACCTGTCTTCAACTCATAAACACCAAATTTTAAGGGGCATCGGTTATTATACTTAACATTTATAAGTAGTATAGTTTTAAAGAGCAAAACTACAAACTATGTAATCTATTTTAATAATAATTAGTGATGATTTGTTTTTTGCAAGCTTTTTAGCCACATATACAGTCCAAATAACGTAGCAAACATTTGTAAAACAGCTGATTTATTCAAAACATAGAACCTCTCGTAGTCTAATGTCAGAGGCGTAGAACTTAAGTTATTTGCGTTGGCAAAACAAAGTCGTGTGTTCGTTTCCCCAGACTGATTGTCTCAGGCTGAACAAACATCGGAGGTCCCCGCTGCGAGTTATTGGAAATATTCTTGTTTATCGGGATGAAATTCAAAGGTTTTTCTTGCGCTGAATAAATAACAAACCTAGGGTTTTTTTTATTTTTTATTAATAGATTTATTTCCGGTTCAATGTTTACATCATACACAGAATACGTAACAATATAGCTTTAACATATTAATAACAGTAGTTGGTTCGCTCTAAACTGGAGTCACCAGGGAACAAAAACAAAATAAACATAACACTAAAATAATGAGAAAGTGTTCATGGAAGAAAGAGAAAAGACAAGAAGAGAACAAGAATTTTAACCATTAGACCCGTATATCAATGATATCTTGGAAAAGTCTGGCCTTTAGTCTTCTGTTATGAGTAGGTTATCCAATGTTGAAAGTCTGTGCACCGGGAACAGTTCCAAGCGCATTTATGAAATTCCGGCTGCAATTCGTAATAAAGTCTTTAACTAGGCATACTCCAAGTTCTTTATGTATATGTTTATTTCGCAGAAACCAGGGCGAATTTATTGCGATTCTCAAAATTTTGTTCTGAAACACTTGGATACTCCATAAACATAATAATCACACTCAAATTTTGCAATAACGCTGTTTCAATTTTAACTTCTCTAAAAAAATCATTAAAAAACCAAGTTTATCAGAAAACAGTTGATATACATTTTTAAGAAATAAATATAATTTAATATATCTAACTTTATTTGTTATATATATAATATGTTTCATCAGTAATAATTTTCTACGGTTCAATATTGCACAGTTTAACTATCAAAATTTCAAATATTGACTTTGAGTTTTTATCTTCAATAAGATAAAATAATATTTGGTTTTGATATTTTATAAACTGTAATTATGTATACATATTCAAAATATTAACTATTAAAACTGACGGTAGTTCTAACGAACGATATGTGCAGTATTATTACTGAACTGTATTCACCAATACCATCTTATAGGTTTATTAATACATAAACCAAATTTATTTATTACATAAAACGTACTGATTTAATTAGGTACCTTATATAGATCAAACAAGGTATATCTCACTTGAAATAGTTATAATTATACAAAAAATGTACAACTTTAACTAAAACATACATATAAAGTATTCTGTCTTCTATGTTTTATATAAATTAGTGTGTCAGGAATAAGGATGTTTAATTGACAATAAAAAACTTATTATGTTAAACTGTTTAAGAGCAAGCTTCTATTCATGTTTTTTGAGATCACCGCACAGGGGTGGCGGGGGTTGCTATGGAAGCGCGCTTCGTTATTGATAAGCTCCACCAGTGGCCTGGAATGACTTTGAATAATCCAAACACACACTAAAAGCAAACAAAATCTTTTCACCTGGGCCCATTTGGTTTTGGATTTTTTTATATTTGAGAATTTTAAAATATTTTGAATATACTTGTTTTTTTTTACAAAACCCATAAATTAAAAATATAGGCTTTTTAATAGATATAATTTGTTTTAAACGAGAAGAAGTAACCTACTGCTGCTTGGTCTATCCGATTAATTATTCTCAATTATGTTTATTATTTATTGTTTAAGTGTACGTGAAACAATTTACGTTTAAATTGTAACAATTACGTATAAAAACGTTTGTAAAATCGGTTATTTACTACAATTGTTATTTTAATAACATTTCCCTTTCTTTAAACTTCTAAGTACAAAAGACACATTGATACTAGAGAATTATTTATTTTATTTTTACTTTGTTCTTTTATTTTATTCGATTGTATATCGAAATACTTATTTTAAATAAACTCCTCATTACATTCAAATACATCCCTCATAAATAATGAATTTGTTTTTATTAATAACACGAATAAACCCTGAATAAATGCAAAAGATCGAAAATTAATTGAAATAACTGACTCCCATTTAGTTTTAGAGCCACTACTTTTTATAAAACAAAATATAATTTAGGGTAATCATTTACATAAATTTACTCGCATAAACCTATTTTGAAAACAAAATAATAAAACCATTACACTAATCGATAAGTAAATGCTATATTTTCCTTATTAGCTCCCAATTAAGAAAACAGCTATTATTTCACATTATACTTTATACATCTCATGTCACCATTACGTTATACTATTAAGACCTACTATTGGAGGTTTGTACGGTCGTTTGTACATGTAGGTTAATTTTATATTAAAAATGGTTGCAGGTAAAGTTACATACATCTGGGGAACATACAGTATAATTTTATGATTTCTCGTGTAATGATAGTAGGGTTTCAGAAAATATCATGATCGAGTGTTACATCTGATATTTTAGATTGTATTAAATGTTTTTTTTTTAAAGTTTATGAAATTCTAAAATGAGAAAATATAATTTGTTTCTGCTAAAAAATGGATGTGAATTTTTTAAAGCAAGCATAAAAACTGATTTTAGTAAATAATTTGTTTTTTCGTTCGTAAGATGAATCTAAGTACGAGTAAATATTTTCATATTTGTATTTGTAACTAGTTGCTTTAAAACTAGTATATCTTTGGATTAAATGCAACATGACATATTTTAGAAGTTTTCCGATATGTTATGCCCTCAAAACATTTCATCTAATCTTTAATATGGTCATATTTTGAATAGAAGAACTGTACTGCAAAATTCCAGCATGTACACTTAAGCCTACATATTAAACAGGGGTTATGGTTTTCCAGCAATAGAAACATGTTTAAAAAATTTACTATCAAAATTTTTTGGCAACAGTACTTTTGCCAAAGCACCTTTTGTCAATTGCATCTCGACAACTATAACTAGTTGACGAAGGTTAGCTTATGGTCTTTTTGGACACCCTGGTCAGTGTCAGCGTCTTACATTCCGCTACAAAAGGTCATGAGTTAAATGCTTGGGGCAATCACACGAATTTTAGAGATTAGATTAGTTATTTTACGTTAAACATAAAATTCCACTGGCGGCCCAACAATCCGGAAAAAAGAATGATAACAAAGCCTGACTACATAGGGTGGTCAGGTGCACTGTAATATGATCCGCCCGGGCGTCGCCGACCATCTGTCTGCCTTCTGTCGCTCGGTCGAAGCTCAGGATCACATAACACTTCACCTTAGATTCACTGGGCAAGCGACTCAGAGACTAGTGGAAATTATACAATAAGTATTTTTGAGAAACCCAGATTATAGGTTTTATTAAATCAAATCAAATCAAACTGTTTATTGCAACAAAATTGTTCACTCAGTAACAGTACAGTGTTTAAGATGAAATAAATAATTATTACTAAATTATAATAATAATTATATAAATTAATGACTTTTTTTACTTGTACATACAGTCAAAAAACTTTAAAATGGCTTATGATATAATGTGTATTAAACGTAAATTTTTAATCGCATAAACACTTGATACTATTGCTTTATTTTATAAATTAATCTTTTATTTAATTTAAAATTTACCTCATTTGCTTCGTATTGCTGCTTAATAAATAAATATCCTTAAAAATATGTAAAAGTATCCTCTCTGAACAGTAGTTACAATAACTAGTATTAAACGTATACAATGCATTGAATATGTGACAGGTGTTTGAAACTGATCAAAAACGAGATTAATAAGTAGTTTTAATAGGTTAAAGAAAAATACACTATACTTAAATAAAATATGTAAATAATACCACTTAAAATAAATTTTTGAACATCAAAGTATTTACTTTTGTAAAACGTTAAATAAGGCACATTCTTCTTTTGGACGAGAAAGATATTACCTTCAGAGTCCACAGATTGTGTATTAGGAGAGACAAAGAGTCAAAACAACGGTTTCATAAGCCCGTAGCTCTTTGTGAGGCATCAAGTCATTGTTGTTTTTTTTTTTTCATTTTAAATGTCTTATCACGTTGAAATTGTCATGAGCTAACGAAAACAAACCAGTAAATAATAAAACAAAATGAACCAAATTAAAACCTATTGAAATTTGAAACACTATTTTTTTTGTGAAAGCATATTAAATTTGCTAAAGGGTGTCAATTATAACTCGATATAACTCGATAATATGCATATCATATATTATATTTTCTAAATCTCCTAAGTCATCGAAACTCTTGCTAATATTTAAAACTATACTCAACCAACATGAATATAATTTAAATTTACCAATATGTTATTGTAATCGTTATGTTAACCTAATATTGTAACAAGTACTTGTATTGGACATTTTCTACGCAATATTTGTTTTAAGCTGTTATGTATTCAAAAGTGTATTTATTTAGAGACTCGAAACCCTAGACAAAAGTTAATAATGAGTTAAAAAACGTAATAAAAATTTACTTATGAGGTTTCAACAGTTGAAGAGATTATAATTAGTACATTGCCTGACACAAAGATCACGTTTATCTTGATTATTTCAAAGATGCACACGATTTTCCATTATCACCTGACCTAACTACAATCCCATAGTGATGGATATTGTAACCAATGCTCGCTTGGATGAAAGTTCAAATAACGTTATAGTTTTCATACAATGGTATTTACAATGTTAGAGAAAAAATTGTCTTATGTTTTTTTCTGGATTGTGACACTACTTTCTCATGTTCAAGGACCTCTTCTCGCCTGAAGGCTGGGTCAGATTGCAAATTCCAAAACATCATAAAACGGCTTTTTTCATTTAGCGATGACAAATGTCCTTAGTAATTTCTAAAATAATTTAAGTTCACCATCAACAATAATGGATTTAAAAACAAAGAGCCATATCCAGCTAAAACCAAATAAAATAAAAAGCTCATTCTGTATAATATTTGGCACTTTTACATATCTTTCACATTGGAAAGGTGAAACATTTTAATTTTGAAACAACATTATCTGAAAATGGCTGTCATTGATTAGTAGATCAATAATTTGATTGATTTGATTATTGAGATGTCTGGGTTGTTTGAGGCAAATATTATCTTCCTCTGGATTGCTTTAAAGGGATAAGAGGTAATCTAATCCACTCAAAGTCATTACTTAATCTCTTGATGGTCAACAATATCTTTCAAATCAATAGAATTTGCCGACAGCAAAGCTGTAGTAGTATATTATATTTTTATTGTAACTGATAGAAATCTTTAAAAATAGTATGATGATATCATTAATATTATAGAATTTCGATTACCTTACTTTCTAATTACTTAAGGAGTTATATACTTATTATGTTATCTGGATTTGACGTTTGATATGTCAAATTAAAGATATTTTTAATATGATTTTAAAAGAAGATATTTTTACACCGGACTTCAGAGCTCACTCCATTGGCTTTCAAAGTTGTTATGTTAACTTATGAAATAAATATTTAATTTTGTCTATGCCACACGAGAATTTTCTTCATTTTGTTTACATATTAGCAGTTGTTTTAAGGAATATTTCTAACTACAGACTGTCAATTTTTTGTTTACATTTTAAATTTGTACTGAATTGTTTTTAAAACAATTTCCCACTACCATCAGAAAGAAGAAGAATCACAACTCAGCCGAGACTGTTTTTATACCTGAATGGTCTCCGTAAGATGAACATCGATTAATTTAAATATGTGCATGAGTGTTGGGTATATTTGACCCTAAATTGACTAAGATGTTACAAAGCAGTCAAAAGTATAATCATAAGAGCCCCACAAAGGTGTAGCTTAACAATTCCGTTATTAGACTAAAATATTGCAACAACAACATTACTGATATATAATTTTGTCATTTATACTTACCGTCAGATGGTTAAAACGGAATCATTTAATCCCGATAAAGCAGTAGGAAAATAAAACATGATAAAAAAACATGTTTAAGATAGGTTGTAATGTTTCCATTGTAATTTGATTTCTTAAAATGCCATATAAAATAACAGTACAATACTCTCCAAGTATTTAAACAACTACCTCCTAACCATTATACTTGAAATAGCAAAAGTATAAGCATTGTTCTACTTTTACAGAGATATAAGAAGACGGCTTATCCCTAGGCTCAAGGCTGGTTCTCAGCAATTATGTAATTGTGTTCATCTTTACAAGATCTCTTCGTTGTTATTTTCCTCGGGCAGAAAATATTACTTAACTTTGCTTAAAAATGAGGCTCAAGATTTAACGAATTTCTCACAGAATAACATTTATTTTTAGTTTTAAATTCCCATTTCTGTGTACCATTGAGTTTTGTGTATATGTAATTTATTATTTTATTTAACATTATTTATTATTTATGCTTCTCTCATTACCAACAAGTTTTCATGTAAACATAGTTTTTAGGTGTTAATAATATTTTTCCTATTTTTTACACTGTAGAAATAGTTTATATATATATATAAATATAAAAAATACTTATTTTCAAATCATACATGTTTTAAGGTTTTAAAAACTACCAGAGATTCAGCTCGAGGGTAGCACTAATAATCATTATTATTTAATAAGTTAAGTTTCAACATCGTAATTATGGTATCATCTAACCTTTATGATTCTTAATAATTAAATCAAAAATATTACAGAGGAATAAATATAAACTATGTAGTTTTAGCCAATCATAAAAATCTGTTATAAGAAAATAATTATTCGTATCAAAATATAATCTATCAGGCTAAGACTGTGGTTAGTGAAACCGCTTTAAAGTACCACCGTCATTATCGATTGGTTTTCACTAACCAAAGACGGAGAAGAATCCTGACGCTTGCGGCTTTTGAAAGATTTAAAGAATTTTACCAATCTTGCCACTTCAAATATATAATTCTCTTTAGGTGGGAAAATTAAAAAATTGTGTATCCAAGAGAGAATTTATTTCATTGCTATATATTATGTTATAAATCTTATTAAAACTTATATTATATAACATAATAACATAATATAAATGATTTTTAGAATGTTTGAACGAATTTTAACATATAATTAAACGAACAACAAATAATTTAATAAATTTAAAATAAATTAAATAACAAATCCTAACTTTTATGTAGTTTATGACTCGGTCCTGTCAGTTCGTATAACTATATTTAAATTAATATAGCTACAAATTTGAAATTTTGATTTAATTCGGTGGTTTTTTATACGTTTTTATCATATTCCATTGTAATTTATTATTTATAACTCTTATTAAAATAACTTATCAGTAAGACAATATAAATGTCACTGCTGTAGAATAAGTGATAGATTTATATAATGCTTTCTTTGCTCGTGGAATAAGATTGAAAGAGGATATAATTACGTGTTTCGTCTACTGGCTGACACTAAAGCTGATTATTTATTTTTGGTGTATTTACGTCACAGCCATTATATTACGTTATAGAAGGGAACTGTGCAAACCGTGGAAATTGTATTGTTTATTGTATTGTTATTGCTATATCTAAGTGAAACTTGTTTATAGAAAGTTCCAATTTTGAACAGCCCAACAACTAATGGCATCTGCATCCAGAATTAAACCTTCTTAAAGTTGTCAGATGCCACTCAGAATTGATCTGGTGGACTTCCATATATGAAGTGAGAGTTTAAACACTACGATACCCAGTCATTTACCAATATGCTACAATAATGTCGTAAATCAATGAATATAACACCTCATACCAGTATTTTAAAGGTCATTATTTTCTTCAAGTATAATTTAATTATTAAATAATACATTTGGTAGTTTATTTATCCACCTACCACCTATTTTTATGTCATTATAATCTTTATAATCCTTTTTATAAAGAAAGTGAAAGGGCTAATACAATGGAGTGGTATTTCAAACCTCGAAGCTTTTTGTACTCCATTAAGCAATTGCAGATTGAGACAGATACATTTCCTCCCCTCTCTCCCCCTCAGCCCCCTCCCCTCGTCTCACCACCCCTCTCACTCTTCAACAGAACGCTGTAATGAATCAGCACCTAAAGTAATTGTTCCGCCGAGCGCCAGACATCGATCCCGCAGTTGGATAAACAACTCTGGCAAATGATCGGGGTTTAATTCACTTCAATTTATTCTTTTATCTGTAGCTAAAATTAGGATGTTTTGATTTTAGTTACAACAAATTGAAGAGTTTATAGTACCTTTAACCTACATTATATGTTATATCTGCATGGATATAAGATCTGTAGATTATTGTATAATTTACATGAATAAAAAAATATATGTTTATCACAGCAATGTCATTATTTTTCACTTTTCTTAACTCATTTATCTTTACCTTTAAAGGTTGTTTTGCTAAATTACGTTTAATTCCCTTCTCTCCCTTAAATTAAATCGTTCTTGAATTAACGTCTTGAAAATATCTTTATTTGTATAAAATATTATTTATCTTCTCATACAATTAGGGTTGTATTTTTAATAAATAAAAAAACGATATAAATAATAGTAGAGCACCAACCATATTTTAAACATGCATTTAAATATACAAATACGCTAAAACTTGAATGATTTACTTTTTAAATGTTATCCACTTTATATCAGGCGTATAAACCTGATGCTCCAACATAATATTTCCTTATTACTTCGTGACCAACCGAAATTTATGGAGTTATTTAAATTATGATAACAAAATACTTTTTGGATTAGAATGTAACATATTTTTATGTCTAAATAAGCATTTAAATTATTAAACTAAAAAGGTTTAAATTACCATAAATTGTATACAGTATAAGTTAAAAATGTCAAATTCATTACCCAATCATCGTTAAACAATTATTATTCACGAGCGAAGTTTAAAGTCAGTACCTGATGCTGTTTTCCTAAGATATGATTTTTTGATTAAAAATCTCATACAGACAGACGTCGGAGCGACGACATAGGCCATATTCGCTTATATAATTGCATTCAAAATTGTATTTGGTTTGACCTCAGGAACAAGTTCCTTAAATTTGTTTGAGAGTGTTCGGAAATACCCTGTATACATCAACCTAAAGTAATATATATATATATATATATATATATATATATATATATATATATATATACATCGCGTATCACATGTCAATTATATATATTGGTACTACCAACTACATTAAAAAGGAGACTAATTATTTAAGTTTAGTTTGTATGTAAGAATAGACTGTACATGGATATATTTACTATTGCCAATAAATGGGTTTCATATTAACTTCTTCTCTATCTCTTTAAAAACGAAAAACCGATCATCCCCCAGGCCAAATCTCTACACCTAAAACCACGAAGTTTAGCACGTACACTCTTTTCACAACGTAGGTAACCGTAACCACTAAGAAAGTATTTTACGAAATTTCCTAGGGCTCCACCCCACGGGGTGTTCCAATCGACTCTTTTCTTGTGGACATTTACTTTGGTTTGAGATGATGAAGATTCAAACAGCTGATCATGATTTGTATCAGTTCCACGGATTAACCACAGAATGCAGCTCACGTCACAGGTGTTCCTCCCGGGTGAAACGGGGAACGATGGTTTGTTTACTTATGTTTGTAATATTGTAAGGATGTATGTATAAATAGCGGAAGTTTTAATGTAATATTAATAATTATGCAAGATAACTAATTTTCGATGGTAATTAATTTTCCACACAGTTTAACATTTTACTGAAATGGGTTTAACATTCTGAAAATGCTAAGCTAAATGTTAAGATGAATACTATGTTTTCTATTAGTGCGAACGTTTGACAAATTTTTATGCAGTTCTTCGTTATAAATGTTCGTAATGTTCGTATAAATGTTCATATAATAAAAATAATAAACGAATAGTGTGAAACTGAACAAATAAGTTTTAACAATTGATAATTGGACCCTAAAAATATGCAGCCATAAATTCAATATAAAAATAATTCCTAAAAATTCAAGTTAATTTTAAATAATCGAAAGAAACATTTAAACCAAGGGAGTGGAGGCAAATAAACGTGGTTGGGTGGGAGTGGTGGAGTGGGTGGAGGAGAGGGTGGAGGAGGGGGAGGAGGAGGGGGAGCCCCAACACAATCTGATGATAATGTTGCTCAGCCTCTTTGTTTACCACGAAACAATCTCTGATCCAGAGTGAAAAATCATCTCCAGAGCCCTTGCAATAAAACATTACACAGAATCCCCACAATGAGGAATGTTTAGTAAGTAGCTATATGGTAGTGATAATGTTAATTGAGCATATACAGACGTGTTTAGGAAATAATGTAATTGATTAAGATGAATTTGGAAAATATAGTTAATGCTTAGTTATGTTTAAAATTCGCAAATTAGTTATTTTCTCATAATTTCTTATACAACCACATAATTATTTATGCAATTGAATAGTAACCACACCAACTCAATTTTATTTTTCTAAAACTAAAAAAGTTACACTCTATAAAGTTTGCTTTAAAAACCATTGCTAGCAAACGTCTAAATATGGTTGCAGTATTGTATATGTTTAAATGCAAATGTAAGTGTAATTTTGTGTGTAATTTGTTCAGTCTGTAAGCTATTTAAATATGATTAACTTTTGAGCACAAAACAAATTCTTCCTCAGTGTGTCCTTGCCTGATTACGGTACTTTAACCATAAACACGTTCACTATACACATTATAGAAGCCCTTTTTCGGCCTTGTAAGCCCAGTAATCAGGCAATACATGTGACTGGTGGTATAATGGGTCTGTAATTATGCATACTCCCTGAGGACCAGAGTGTTAATTAAGCCAGGCTATTATACGAGCAAGTGCTTGAGGTTCGACAATTCTGCACAACACGAGGTTCTTGACCTAAGCTGAGCTTCAAGATGAGTTAAAAATAGCTTTAGATGGACTAAAGATTTATTTTTAAAGGACGACGAATGTGTATTACATTAAATGTCTCCTATTATACTGGAGATAAATGCAATATAATTATGAATACAATAATTTACCATTTTGATTTATCAAATTACTAAATCATGTACAAAAAACATAACAAATATATAAAGAAAAAGGTAATTATTTTAGGTAATTAAAATCTCGAAAACTTCTCCAAGAGGTATTCTGTTGAAGAATAATTCTTAGATATTCCCTATTTCTTAGATTACTTGTAACTAAACTAGGCAAGTTTGTAAAGTACTGGTGAATTAGTAATAGTTGAAATTCAAACTAACCCAATCATCAAATTAAAGGAAGGAAGAGAGATCTTATACAACAAATATATAGCTAAAAACCCTCCTTAATACTTCGTGTATTTGGGTAAAATGTCTTTAAAACAGTTTCACTTAACTATGTAAATAGAAAATATAGGAACATAGTGCTACCAAACTGTTAAATAGATAATGAACAAAATAAAGCATAAAACAAATTAGATGAGTGAACTTAAACATTTACCATCAAATAGGTAATGTTAACCTAATTGCAATAATTAATAGATAAAGCAAGTTCGGGCTTACTTTGAGAGATGAGACAAGCAAGGTGAACTATGTCAGCTGGTGTCTATTAACTAAATTAAGCGAAAAAACTACAAATAATACAATGAATGACAATGATTAGAAAACGGATGAAAAAATGTATGTCTAACGTAATTTATTTCTTATTTAAATCTGAACTGACTAAACACACAGTAGTGATTGAATATAGTTTCGTCTCAATTTTTATTTGTTCCTTATCATAAACTAAAAATAGGCTTAGACGGTTTAAGTGCCTAGGCTTTTTAGTACTATATGTCACTTGTTTTACGTATATAATTGTGTTAAACTGTATTTTAAACATGTATTAAAAGTGTGTCAGTTATCGACCTAAACAGGACTAAATTAGAAGTCCTATCCTATCCTAGTCCTATTTCGACTTAGGTCTAAATTAGAATAAGTTATGCTATTGATGTTTTTTTTTATGTTTGTAAACATTTAAATTGCAATAGCATTATTGTTATTGAAGAAACAAACACGAAGTAAAAAACTTTTAATTTACAACAACCATTGGTAACAAGGCAGTTTTATAAAAGTAGTAAAGACAAACATTTCTTGTTCAGGAGAACACTTTGTATTACTGTGGGATGTAGCAAGAAACACTTTCCCATTTTTCTTCTAAATGTTTATTCTAATTGGTCTTTTCCATTCTTAACACAATTTCATTCACGCAAAGAACATATACTGTTTTAATAATCAGTGTCAACAGCAATACTGTTTCTTTAATTTACATTGTATTTTTTAGTGTTTATATTTTATAAAGTGTACATATTTTAAGTTAACTCTAAAACATGTTGTGGCAGACTTTTAATGTAAAACTAAAATTTATATATTTTAAAAAAATCTTCTATCACGGAAAACAATGTTTACCTACTTCGGGCAACACTGGTTTTATATAAACCAATATGAAACTTGTTATATTTAATAATAATTTGTATAATAATATTGAACACTCTTAGGAATATTTATTTGACCAAGTAGATCGTTTTATCTTTCAAGTAAAAGTAATTTATAATGTATGACTTACAACATATGTATAATATACTATGAGTATGACAGTTAGAAAATTTAAATGGGAAAATCTTAATAATTAGTTTTTATGTAGCAGTTTTTTTAGCCACCGAGTTATGAAAAACTGGAAAGGGCAAGTGAAAGGCCAGTGCTAAGCTCTTTATACTCCATTAGTCGATCGATGGTTGCTGGTGAAATGTTTCCTCTCCTTGTCTCACTTCCGGTTTCTATAGGGTAGACGAACACGAAAACACAGTACTGGCGAGTAAGAAACTTATCACTTAAGGTATGTTTGTACAATACACAATACCCCACTCCTTGTACAAAATGTTTTAACGATAAGATATTGTAAAGCTGCAAAAAATTCTGTTTGGTAACAAGATAGATAAGTAATGACCAGTAATTCTTAAGAGCCAAAAATACGTGTTATCGTAAAATATATAGAAATATACTAAATAAATACGAGGATTAGGAACTATTATATTTTTCATTGCCAGTTTTCATTATTTATTAGTTCCCACAGAAAAATATATTTGTTATAAAAACTGATTACGTTATTACAAATTACCGACTTTGTATAATAAAAAGAATAGATAAGGGTGTACATTTACAATTCCACGTTCACGTTTTTATTGTAAAAGTCTGTACTATATTTCACTTGATAAACAAACACATAAGTTGTTCGAGCTCCCTAATTAAATATTGAAGGTATGTATTGGAAAAGGCTAGCAAATATATTTGTTATTACTGAAGCTAAATGTTTGTAACACAAACATTCTAAGCAATAAAATTAAATTAAAAACAAAAGCAAACTAAAATCAATAAAACAAAACGCAGCTACATTTTAGCATGATATTGATTAAACTCTTTAATTACGACCGAGTTAAACCTTCCAATGACAACGGTGAAAAGACAGTTTGTAATTAATATGTTGGAATATATATAATTTCATTTTAAAATATCTAAAAGCTTTACAACGAATCACAAAAGTGACCACAGATGTAGTGTTAAATGACAAGCTTGTTCTGCACAAAGCTAAACGATGGGTTCTTCCCCCTCTTGGCTGCTTTGAAAGGTCAACCGATGAGGTAATGAGGCTTCGAATTGAAGAAGCGTAATCGGCCACGGGTCAAACCCAACCCCTTTTGATGTTAGAGTCAACATTTGTATTAGGGAAGCGGTTTCCAAAGCTGAAAGGTTTCAAAAGATTAATTTTGACTGTTTACATTTCCGAATAAATAATATATAATTCAACCCATACGATCTTAGTAAAAATATAAATAACATGTTGAGGGTAGTTTTTAGGTAATTTAGATTCATATTTCATTAAAAGTCACGTTGTATTTAGATCTGAAATCTTTTCGCTAAGTCTTAAATATAACCATAATTTATTCAGTTCGAAAATTGTATAAACATTATGCTGATATTATGATGGTATTGATCTGTCCTGGGGTTCATCAAAGATTTCTAACTTGTTGGTATACTGGAGAGATGAAATGTTATGCATTGTTTCTTTATGGCTAAATAAGGAAAGGTAAATTATTCTTATCCGGATTTGAAGTTAGGGCTCTGCCACACGGGTTATTAAAGCTATGTTAAAGTGTAATTCGTTGCAATTGAAATCTGAGTTAAAGTCTTTAAAGTTCCAATATTATTATATGGGCATTTATTTTACCAGATGGTAGCATAAACAGATGTAGCTTATTCGAAGCAGTTCAAAAGGTACTTAACCGGGAAATGCAGTGCACACAACTGTTTTATTACTGGGGGAAACCGGGTACAATAGTGTTCGTTTATCTAGTTGAATAGGTAGAATTCCAATAAACTGTTTTGGTAACTTTTTTTAAGATTAAAGTTTTGTTTAATAAACCAAAATTCTCAAGCTTTAGATTTGCTCAAAATAATTTTAACAGTAGCAATATTAATAATATATTTCATTTTATACTTTTCTAAATTCGATTTTAATACAAAAAGTAAGAACCGTAATAACAGTACTTAAGTATAAACAATTCACCATAATATTTTATGTTTACTTAGGTGTACAGCAAGTATATTAACAGAGAACCTCTCAACGTTTTGTGTGTTTATATTTCCTTTTGAGTATAAATACTAGCTTTGAGAATGCCCTGGTGTTACGCTTACATAACGCAAACTTGTTAGCAAAAATTACGTAACAAAATGGTTGGATGGAATCATGATAGTTGTGGCGATTTAAAGCACTTGTCATGCAGAGGAGGTGGGTTGTGCTTAAAGAAGTCTTATTGAAGACTACCTGGACAACTACACTCCCGGGATCAGAGTTCCGTCAATCTTTTTCAATAAAAAACCCGTTAGTTTTTCTATTTAGAATCTAAAATTGTTGTCGAATTTAATAGGTTGATCGAATAAATCACTTAATTTGGAGTATTAAAGCAAGAATAAATACAAAAATTGTTTTTAGTATCAAAAAAAGATTTATTATTTTTCGAATAATTTGTATTATTTAGATAGTTCTTACTGTTAACAGATTTTTAAACTAAAAGTTGTGTTAGTTAATTATATAGGTATATTAGTTTTAAACTATATTTCCGTTTAATCTCCGTTCACATTATTAATTAAGTTTAATTCGTATAAAATGTTCTCAAGCTCAAATGTATCTTTTTTAGTTCAAAAAAACTCTGCATTTTGAACATATGATTTATCATAAACTGTTATTTTTTAATACGAAAAACGGAAACGGCTTAACAATGCTAATGCTTAATCTATTTTATTAGGTTCTATCAATTATAATAAAACGAACAATGCAAATATACACAAGAATTATCAGCTAGAAACACATCAACAATATATAAATAATTTAAATGATACCCCCAATTCATATTTTTGAATTCATTGCGGAACTTAGAAAAATGCTTAAAGCAAACGGCAAGAGGGTAAACTTTATCCGCAGTAATTCATCTTGCCAATGTAAACGAAACCAGTGAATAATTGCAATAATTAAATTGTGCAGGGGCTTTGTTAGGACGTAATTAAGCCGAAAAAGAATAAAGAAAAGGATAAATATTTATGAAATTCTTTGGTGAGCTCGGCAGGTTTATTTTTCTTTCAGATATCACCATTGTTTTCATTATAATTAGCTGAGTACTGCGCTTCCTTTATGTTCTTAACGATTGTCAATTGAGATATCGAGAGTAAAAATATTGCATTTATAAGATTAGGCCTAATATATAAATTACAATGTACCTGCCGATATTGCATTATTATTCATCATTACTACTAGATAAAAATCCTTTTCGTTTATACTGTTTACTTTTTTTTGGCAAACTTAGCTTTAATTGCAGTTTTATAAATGTTACAACTAATAAAACAGAACTTCACAAGGAGTTTACACTCAGACGGTTGTCATAATTTAGGCAGCTTTGTATCAGGATGTAGCATTAGACAACACTAATTTTGCACACACATATTAAATAAAAAAGATTACGTTTACATCTTATACTTACTGATACAAAAGTCAATAGTCAATAAGGCTTTATTCATAAAATACATAACATTTACATGAATGACGTCAATTCACAATCTAACAGAAAGTAAATCAAATATATTTATTATACATATTCTCTTAATAAAACAACTAACTCTTTTATGAAAAAAAACTCAAGAAAAGAATAAAGTGGTCTTTGTTCCAAATAACCTTTCAGCTATTTTTTATATTTAAGTGGGTCGTTAAAATCTGTTATATTACAGGGCAAATTGTTATAAAATTTGACACCTGCATAAGATGACTTTTTTCCAGGAATTTTAACTTATGTGAAAGGGTAAGATAATTTACTGTATTACGGTTTCTTGTTTGATAGCTGTGTGTGGATCCCTAACTTTGTAGGTTTTATAACTGTTTCTTAATATGAAAACTTACTTCAAAAAATAATTGTGAAAATACTGTTAAAATCCCTAATTTTTGAATATAATTCTTTGATTGAGTCTGACCTTTTTTAACTTTAATATTATCCGAATCGCTTTTGTTGCAGTTCTAATATTTTGTTAAAATTTTCCAAAGATGTCCCTCCATACAAAACTAAACCAAATGAAATATGTGAATGAATTAATGAACAATAGAAAGATTTCGATGTCTCTTCTGAACAGGATTTAGATATCTTTCTTAAAGCATATAAACCGGGTGACATTTTCTTACAGACCTCTTCAATGTGAATGTTCCAATTCGAATTTGTATCTATTTTAAGACCTACAAATTTAGTATCATCTACTTCTTCCAATAGTTCCTCTCCTAGATATAAATTTGGTTGCTGGCCTGGCTTATTTTGTGCTGTGTTAAATGTAATACATTTGGTGTTTTAACTGGATTTACTAAAAGGATTAAAATATTTAAATGCTGACTAATGAATGATAACTATTCAAACCACAAATGTTCTATTTAATGATTTGACCTGCCCGAAAATTTTACATTTACGTCATCAGCATACAAACAAATCTTACCAGAAGTAGTCAGATTTGGCAGCCCCTTCAGGAAACACAAGAAAAAAAGTGGTACCAGAAATGGAGTGATTATTAGTTACTCGAAATTAGCTAACATTAAAAGGAAAAGGTATATTCCCTTGATACGTTTGATAATATCTGGTATTCGTATCAAATTAATCTGTTACGATGGTTTGTGTTTCACTATTTAGTGGTTCAGTCGCAGATGCTACACGAACACTTTTTCAATGTTGAGTCTTTCAGCCCCAGGTAATCACCCGGTAATCAGTGGCGTTTTTTTGAGCAGTAATCAGGCACTGGAGAAACATCTGGTGCCAGATAATTTTCATTTCTTTCGTTTAAAGTAATTAATTTGGATACTAATTTTTGGAACTTAACAAATTCTTTGGCACCAGTTGTTAAAAATATGTACCATTACCTTTAGATAAAATTGTTTTTAACTGCTTACAGATTTTATAAACGTGAATCACAACATTTACTCTAAGGAAAATAATTATGTTTAACGACTAATCAAAGATATTTAAGAGTGAAATTGCGATCAAAGGCTTTGTTCTCTTTATATACAGTATATAAACAGATTTTAAAATTGTATTGACATAAATCAGGATAGAACTAAAATATAGGATCCTATATAATTAGAGTTTTACAAATAAACTCTAGAAGGCTGAAGGAAAATAGCAGACAGGTTTGAGTATAATATTAAAGGATGACAAATTAAAACTATTAAACGTGCTACTCTTTCTAAATATAAATATGCAGTAAATTCTAATAACAGTGATATTAAAAGGGAGAACCCTGTATTGACAAAAAAGTGAAAATTTAAATTAACTTGTGGCAGTTTCGAGTTAAATTAAACCTGCCATGAATTTGATTGGATATAAATGAAAAGGTAAAGTTAAACATAACTGTTTTTATTTTGCATATCATTGAGTATATTGGGTTTTTATCAATAATATACTACAACAGTTGTTTATATTGCTTAGTAGAAATGTCCTTTGACTGAGTAAAATGTTATCTTATTCCATGTGCAACACGTATCAAACAAAAACGAGGTCGCACGCAGCACGCTGACGTGAGGGAAGTGAATTTCCACATACAAACTTTTAAAACTTAAAATCATTGTAATAACATACATTTAATCAAATTTTTATTGAAATCTGAAAATATTAATTGTTGGCTCTTCTGATACCCCTGGTTTCATTTACTTGCAAAGCTAGGAATAGAATTTTTTCCATTATAAGGTTAGGAGAAGGTCTAGACAGGCTTGAAAGTAGGCGTGAGGTTGCTGGGGATGATAAAAGTACTCTAACAAATGAATGACAGGCTTTTCTAGTGTAAAACCACCATAAGACAACGTACTGTGTTTAGTCAATACACATTTTCTTTAATAACTCTGTAAATATTTATGCTAAAATTACGAGAGAGGGCTTATAACTTTCGCCTTTCTAATTCCCATCTTTTTAAATGCATTAACTTTACATCTAGGGCTTTTCAGACCCTTTTTGGGCCCAAAAACTCTAAATTTGAAAGATTAATCCCCAAAAAAGGGGTTTAGAGTTTTCCGATTCGACCGCTAGAGTGCAAACACACATATATATATAACATTTTGAACAACCCCCCAAAACGTGTTTAGGGGGTCACGTTAGGAACTTCTATGGTGTTCCCGGGCTTAAGTTTCACCATGCGGGTCATGCTAATAGTTCACTTTCCAAAGTAAATTAATTAATAAAATTGCTAGTAACATTGAAACGTCTTGGTTTATAAAATTATTTTGAAGACTATTTAAAAACTTGTAGTGGGTTTTTAAATCAATGTCAATTGAACAAATTTGTGTCCTTGGAATGTAAATAACGCATTGGACCTTTTTTAAACGTAATTTCTCTTAGAACCAATTGTAAAACCCAACTAAAACATAAAGAGTCCAAATTATAAAACATTTTAAAATCACATTGGGAGCAAAAGTGAAATAATCATGAGAAACAGTGTGGCCAGGCCAAATAAAGCTTTTGCTTTCAAGACCTTGTACACTCCAACCAAATAAAGAGAGCTACGGAACGCAAACGGGATGATCATGTTGTGTTTAGGAATGTGTTTCCTTCAATATAGCAAATAGCTGTAAAAGCATAGTTTCGCTTTTACAACTGTATTTCCAAGTAACAATGTTACTACCCTTTACTTTTTTAGTTCACTGGTGAGTAACCATTAACTAGAGTAAAAGTTGTCCATACAAAATTATAGTTAAATTTAGTATTGAGTTTAAAACTTACTCTTGTAAATTATGTTTTATAATTTTTGTATAATTTAAATTATACATTTTAACTGTGGGTAGAACTAATTAATATAGATATGTATTTAACACACAATGTTATTATAATGTTTGAGCAATTTTTTAGCTCTTTACGTATATGTATGTTTAAATTCTCCTATTAATTTCCGGGATTATTATTGTACATAAAAATATCCTAACAATAATAATATACAAAATTATTTCAAGGTAAACTAATTTTAACGCTTAAGGTTATCTAAATGCAATGTTTATTTAGTAAATGACAAGTTATCAGTGGCATAAATGATAGCAAGATTCGAACTCTCTTTACCATAATCAAAGCCTTACCAAGTATTCCCAATCAGACGATGATAATTTACCACTTTTCAGTCTATTTCTCACATGAAAAATATTAGTAGTTTAAAATTGTTTCGATCTATAACTTCGAACTGTGCATGTAATTTAATCCAGATCATTCGCAGGAATCCTCACTGAAGCATATACGGTCCAACCACCAAGACAATGTCAGACCGGATCTACTCAGAACTAAGAAAATTTTGATTAGTGGTCACTAATGGCTTCCCCATTGAATAATTCCGTTGTGATCCTCGTAGTAAGTGCATAAGCGGATAGCTTCCGTTCCTGCTGTCCTTACAATAGAGCAGTGGGACTTTACAATAGCACTTGGGGAAGTATAAATAACATTTATATGTAAACCTTTTGCTTTGTTGGAATGAAGTAGAAATAGTTTACCCTCGAATAAAACATTTTTTAAATTACCACAGTCATGATATTATGGCTATAACAAAATCTTTAACGACTTACACGACCTATAAAACTCAAAACATCCTTATCTCAGTAATGAAACAATATACCTTTAAGCCAGTTTGTTTTTTTTTCAATAAAGATTATAGAGAATAAATATTAATCATGGTTTTTCAATGTTTTATGAATGAGATGATTTAACTTAAATAACTTATAGAAATGTAAATTATTGACTTATCTGAAAACAAAGTTAATCCGCAAACACGATTATCTCATAGTATAATCTAGCAGTGTCTCTAGGGGGTGGCAAAACTAGTTAACTAACTTTCAGTTTCCATGAGAATGGCCTTTAATCCAGAGTTATTTCTTAATTTTAATTTGTTCAAAAGTAAGCTCCTGTTTGTTTAAAGAGTTTAAAAATAGCTGAAGTAGATAACTGTCAAGATAGCACAAACAAAGGAACAATTATATTTTCTTTTAAGAACAGTACCAAGCTGGTTTTTAAACATATTTTGTTTTCCAACTAACGAAATTGGTACCTAATGTTTTATTCCTTGGTATAACATTTCTGGAAGAGTAATTACTTAACCTTCAGCTTTAAAGATTAAAAATAATGATGCCTATTAATATCTTGTTACGCAGTAAAACTATGTATATAGCGGTACACCGCTTATAAAAACAAAGATTGTAAATGTCTTTTTTGGAACAGAAAAAATAGATTCTTTATTTGAGTACGTTAATCTGATCAGTTCAGTTTTGTGTGTTTTTAATTGTAATGCACCATTTTTATATTTATAATTGCGCAAAATCCTACTGACCGCTTTATAACGCGCAATATACGACTAACTATGATGGAATTTATTTCAAGCGGATTACTTTATATTCGATATAGAAATAAATATCTTTATAATACATAGTTGTATGGTTATATAATCATTTATTTTTAAATATAAATACCAATAACTAACTGAAACATACTAATATAATATAATTATATTACAATTTTGACTATTTACAATGAAATACATTTTTTTTATTTTAAAGGCACATGAAACTGTATTAGCTACTAGCTACTAGTACTAGGTTACTACGTGGCTCTTAGTAATGTCAATGAGCCATCAATAATAAAAACTCAATCGCACCCTTGGTAAAACCTTTATAACATTACATTTACCTTTGTTAAATGCCCCAAATATAAATTTTACCACACAAGTTTAGAAGTTTTACGCAATTTCAGATAGGAGATAAAGCAATATTTTAAATACTACGTTTACATATAACTTATCCAATTATATTATAACTTCTTACCTTGTTATATAATGTATTACGTATTTACTGGGGGACATTTCAAGTTTCCTAACGCCCTTAATAGAGCTCTTTAGAGATCGTCCCTAATTAGGAGTCTATTATACCACTATGGAATTCCCTAGGAACTAAACATTATACTCTTATGTTTCATGGTATGTAAATATTTTACTTATTAATCAAAAAAGTCCATGTAAAAGTATTATTCAGTAAACATTGCTACTTTAGTAAAATTTGTGTAAGTATGGTGTATACTTTACCGCTCCAACATGGTTTTACTTATTTCAATGTAGTTTTGTTCACTTTAAATATGCAAATTTAGATTGTGTTTACTTTTATTTATTATGTGTCTAACTCAATAATAAAAGCTTAACACTTAAGTGCTGCAGGGCTTTTAAACTTTAGGCTAGGTCAAATTTATGTAGTACTAAAAAAAGAAAAGAAAGAAAAAGTACTTTCTTTCATAATAGTCCATTCATGTCCATTGTTTATAATACCTAATAAAAAAGTGTTGCAAGCTAGTGATCCAAGATTTAAAATGACATATCCTAATGTTCGCCCATCTTATTAAATTATTTTTAAATAGATTAAGAGAGGTGAAGCATGTGATATTGATATAAAAAGTACACCTAAAACAAAATTTTTAACAATTTAAATTAGCTAAATTTGTTCCTAATTATATATATATAATAATGCAGTGGTATTTCGTGGGTTCGAATCCCAGCACTAGCTAGTACGTTTTACCAATACGGCACAACTCGTACTGGAACGCTCACAACCTGCTTGGCTAGATACACGCCATCCCCAGATCTATAGTCTGTGTAATGGGACGAAGTATGGGAAAAAGATGCTGCCAACCAATTTTTGTAGTATTACATCAAAAAGGTTCCTAAAATTGTTGGACTAAGCCGGGAAGTTATTTTGAGTACATTTTAAAATCAGCATTGCAGCTTTATGGTCAAACAAAAAAGTATTTATTAATCATCAGATTCAAAACAATAATTAAGTATTTTGACAAATATCTAAATAATCTGTAGTCAAAATGAAATCGAAATACACTTTCAATAAATCAATTACTTTTACAAATATAATCCAAATTTTATATACAAAGATTAATTTTAAATACTAAATGCAATTTAAACGGATATGATACAATAGTGTATTACCAACAAACAAGGATGGGACCGAGAGACACTAAGGCCAGCTCAAATAAAGCTTTTGGTTCTGACGACCTTATACACTCCGACCAACACAAAGGAGCGCCGACAAACACAAAGACAATGATCGTGTACCACTTGGGACCGAGTTGCTACGAGATGATTACTGAATGACCTGTAATGTCTCTCCTTAGATTCAATGATATTATATACAAATATGAATATTTGTATTAAATATTTTTATGTTTTTTTTTACTCAATGGTAAATGTAAATTGCAATGAATCGTAGGATCAAGGATTTTTGTTATACGTGCAGTTCTTCCTTGATGAAAAAATCCTCCCTTTCAATGGATTAATTCATCCACCTTCATGTTTTTTTTTCCTTTTCTTCATAACTGAATAGTTAGTACTACTTCAACTGTTACACTTGTTCAGGTAAAAGATAAACTTGAAATAAATTCAAAAGTCTCAGTGCTTACGATGGTATAAATATATAATAGTATTCAATAAACAAAATAAAATCTGGTCGACTAGTATATAAAGATGACAGTTGTTAAATATGTGGTAAAGACTAGTTTACTTCACGTATCTAAAGTTAAATCAACAAATCCGAACTTCTGTTCCTGTTAGTTGACTTTAAATCTTTTATAAACAAATATTAAAAAGTTCAGTACCTTTATAAATTCCTTCATTATTGCTAAAATATTATTTAAGTTTGTATTTTATTAGAGTTACAAATGCAATTGATCATAATGCATTCTATGTAAAACAATACAAGGTCCTGAAGTGATTTGTTATTGTTTAACGAAAAAACTAAATTAACAAAATATGTTGCTGATTTGATTAATTTTCGTTTATTTACAGATCAAGAAAGACATAATGACTTTGCATGACTAGTTTATTATAATATAAGAAAGCAAATTATCTAAAGATGGAAACAATCTTTTAATCATGTTTATCAAAGGTATGGTTCTTGTTATAATAGCAATAACTTTTAGAAGGGGAGGAATAGAAAGATACATTTATTTATTGAAAGGGAAAATTAAAATGAACCTAAAAGTGTTATTTTACAGCGGATCATTTGACATTGACTGATGAAACCTCGTGTAAGACGTATGAGCTGAGGGTCTCTAGTGAAAACTTGCGATCGTAACTCTCAGAAGACTCATAAAACACACATTATAACTATACGTGGAATTACATAAACACATTCTTCCTGACGTAAGAATAAAACAGCTAAAATAAAATAAAATTACCTCAGCACGGTATAGTTAGAGTTTTAAAATTAGTTTACTTCAAAATGACAAAAACTGAGAAATAGTATGTTTAAATTTGATGTACCAAACATAATATTTTCATTGGTTATTTGACTAGTACGACCTAAAATAGTAGTGAAGTATTTCTGCACAAATTGTGCAAGACCTTAAAACAAAAAATTCTGATGTCGTTTGGATATTAATTAAATATTCGGTCATAGAAGTAACCCTTGGGTATTTATTTTAAATTATTAATTTGTTAGGTTTATTTACAAAGAAATATTTTGTAGTGTGTTGTATTATATAAATATGGAATACAATTTAAATTTTAAATATAAACACATTTAGTTTCCATAAAAATGCAAATATAAACATTCGGAATATCATGTCAGTAATGGTGCTGACCTTATGGAAAAACAGTGAGATTATTGCGCACTATTATTGCTGTTCATTGTATTCTTACGAATTTAGAATTATAATATTTGTCACAAACAAAAAAATCTTTATAAATGTACTCTGGAAACGTCTTCCATGACAATGTATACTATTTCTTTAAGTACGGTTTTATTATAATGTAGCCTTTATATCAACCGGGAATACAAAAAAATCATGAAAAGCATTTTTTTAGTTCACAAACACTCTGGGCATGATGGTGACTTCAAATTATCCTAACTAAAATAAAAAATTAGGAATTAAATTATCAAAAGAGTGGCAAAAATGTGTTTTAGTTATCACCAATAAACTATTTTTAGTTCTGCCCAATAAAAACTAACTTATAAATCAATTTTATAAATATAAAAAAGCACGATTCAATATATATTCAATTGAAATTATTTTTTATGTGTTTTTTATCCACGAAATGAATATATTTTGGCAACTCGAGGTTATATTATTTATACGTGGTAATTAGTGTTTTAGTAGATTATTAGTACTGTACCGCCATAGATGAAGGCAGGTATATCATCTAGAACTTTCAATAAATGAGTAAGTTATTTTAGAGCGAGTGACAAGTAACACATATGGTACAATTGGAGTAAAGCTTCAACCATCAGTAACTGTTAGTTGCTGCACGACCGGTGAATCGTCAACACAGTTGTAACTGACGTCAACCCTCACCCGTCATTGGAGACATTTGTTTGCAACGTTTGCAGTTCGCTCTCGTCAGATTGAATAGCGACATTACTATTTACTAGAGCAAATCGTTGGATTCTCTGTACGTTCATAGCAGCAGGACCCGACCAGACGTAAACACAGTTCTAATAGCTATTTGTTGTTTCTGTTATTGATTGATTTTACATGTTGTTGTTAGTCATGCTTGTAGTTTAACTATGTCAGATTTAATATCACCATTGCTAAATAACTGGAGCAAATTCTGGGACTCTATCCGTTTACATCTGCAATACTTCATCAGTGTAAGTACAGTTGCAATACCAATTTTAAATGATGCATTTTTATGTGGTGAATATTTAAATCACATCAGATAGGTGGAAATTTTGCTATTCTAAAATTGAATCGTGAAATAACATCGTATATAGGTTTCAGAGGATTAATAAAACAAATGGAACGTCTGAATGTATTTCATAATCAGAAATAATCTATTGGATTTTTTCAGCTTGTTCACAAAAATGTCGATTACGTGTTCTACATTAGAACTTAGGTTAATTTGTATTCTATAACATTGTAGCCTCATGTCAAATATCAACGAGTTGGGACATAAGTTTGTCGATTAATTGGAGTATTTTACAGTTTTTAAAACTGTAATTGGACACCGTCTAGTGAAAACTACAAACTCTAGGATTCTGTATAAAGTTGATTCAATAACTCGGAGGAAGTCAACACAGTTGTATAAGCAATATCTCGCGTGACTGGAGAGCAATAATTTATTGACCTGTTTGCAGTTCATTCATGTCAGCCTGTATTCCACATTGGCTATCCCTCTGCTAAGGTATGTTTGATGAGTTTATCAGTGTATAGATCTAGCTTGGCAGTATTAATCATGTAGTAAGGCACTGGGGGTGGTTGTTTGTAGTTCATTCACGTCACAGTCTATCGAAAAGTGGCTTTTTCACTTTTGAGAAATGTTGGATCAGTATATTGATCTATAACTCCAGGACATTAGTATGACACGTTGGGGGTGTTTTTGCACCTTAATTTCTTTCGTTTAATCCTTTCAGAGAGTGTATATTCTACTTGCAGGGGATATTTTATGAGTTTATCGCCGTATGACTCCAGCACGGTAGTATCAGTCATGCGGCAGGGCGCTAGGGGTGGATGTTTGTAGTGCATTCAATCGACAGTTTATTAAGGGGTGGTTATTCCACTCATAAGGGATGTTATATGAGTTTATCGCCGTATGACTCAAGGACGGTAGTATGAGTCATGCGGCAGGGCACTGAGGGTGGTTGTTTGTAGTGCATTCAATTGACAGTTTATTAAGGGGTGGTTATTCCACTCATAAGGGATGTTATATGAGTTTATCACCGTATGACTCAAGCACGGTAGTATGAGTCATGCGGCAGGGCACTGAGGGTGGTTTTTTGTAGTGCATTCAATTGACAGTTTATTAAGGGGTGGTTATTCCACTCATAAGGGATGTTATATGAGTTTATCGCCGTATGACTCAAGCACGGTAGTATGAGTCATGCGGCAGGGCACTGAGGGTGGTTGTTTGTAGTGCATTCAATTGACAGTTTATTAAGGGGTGGTTATTCCACTCATAAGGGATGTTATATGAGTTTATCGCCGTATGACTCAAGCACGGTAGTATGAGTCATGCGGCAGGGCACTGAGGGTGGTTGTTTGTAGTGCATTCAATTGACAGTTTATTAAGGGGTGGTTATTCCACTCATAAGGGATGTTATATGAGTTTATCGCCGTATGACTCAAGCACGGTAGTATGAGTCATGCGGCAGGGCACTGAGGGTGGTTGTTTGTAGTGCATTCAATCGACAGCTTATTAAGGGGTGGTTATTCCACTCATAAGGGATGTTATATGAGTTTATCGCCGTATGACTCAAGCACGGTAGTATGAGTCATGCGGCAGGGCGCTGTGGGTGGTTGTTTGTAGTGCATTCAATTGACAGTTTATTAAGGGGTGGTTATTCCACTCATAAGGGATGATTTATGGGTTTATCGCCGTATGACTCCAGCACGGTAGTATGAGTCATGCGGCAGGGCGCTGGGGGTGGTTGTTTGATCAATACCGGACCATTCAACTCCACGTGGCCTAGCCCACATCGATCCGACGTTCTTGCTTTCTTTTTAATTTATTTATTTTCCATTTAATATTTATTTATTATTGATTACAACAAATATCCCTTTTAAAATGCTGAACCTAAGGATTTTATTGTTTGAATGGATGTCCGATATTAGTTTATGTAATATTTTCTATTTGTAAGTACATTAGAGTAACATAGTTTTAGATAAATACTGTCATTAGCTAATCCATTTTAAATTACAAACCTATAACAACTTTTTTTATAAAACAGATTATATGCTAACAATCAACTATGACATTAGCTTTGTTTACAACCTAAAAAAATAAAATAATAACTTATCGCTCCGTCACAAATTTATAATAAACACGTCTATAGCATAATTACAATATTAAAAAAATGTAGTAGTCTAAGATTGTCTAGAGGTTTTTGTTGTTGTCGTAAAACTGTTATACGTGTGTAGCAAATGTTTTCTTCCCATTATGCTTATTAAATAAAAACTTATATATATAAACTTAGGAATAGCTGTATCTTATATTTTTCAATATTAAAAATACCATATAAATTATACTGTTTAATGTAATTTTTTTTCATAAAACCCAACTATAACGCACAATTATAATTACGAGCTTAAAATGATTTCCTAATAACAATCAGATAAAGAATCATTTTAAAAAAGTATGATTTATAACAGTTGTTAGCCAAAAAAGCTTGGTTTTATTTAGCGAATTTTTATTCGTAAAATTTTATAATATTTAATAAATATTTTAATGCAATTAAAAAACGAGCTAATTAATGATCACTAGTTTGTATGTGTTTTTGTACGATCATGAAAATAATAAAACCATAGATTATTATTAATTAAAAGTAAGCATTCATGGAATTATTTAAACACGGGTCTGTTAGAGCTAATTGTGCAATATCTCCATAACACCTTCTCCAGTTTTATATAACGTAATAACATAAAGAACTCAATAACGTGATGTTGACGTGCTTTCCAGGCACAAAGGTTATGAACCCATCTAGCTATGCCAATGTACCTATCATTAACCGGTAAAATACAACCAAAATATTGATAATCGGCTCCATTTTATTGAATAACGAAACAAAATAAGGTTATCCTTTATGATATAAATATAACCTGTTTAAACTACACTACTAATACTACACATTACGTAATCAATGACGACATAAACATACCGGAAGGTTATAAAGGTCGTGTGCACCAATATCCAGAGTCGTCAGGTCATAAACTATATCCAATAGCACTGGTATCCACAACACTCCACTAGAACGTTCAGGTGAGCAGGATCCGCGGACACAGCAGCGACATGGTATCGACCCTCGCACCCAACCGCGGAGAGAACTCACCCTAAACTGACACCGGCTCCCACCACCACCTCCGCCGCCCACCGCCCACCCGCTCCCACTCACTCCCACCCACCCTTGACTGAATAATTACAATGCACGCGCCCAGCGGCCGCCGCGACACTGGCTGCAGATCTCATTATGATTTGCGACTCACCCCGCCTGAATGTAAGCGAGAACCATTTATTTTCGACCGGATGGCGGTTCCGTGTTTTATGACGTTGAAATTAATTACGATGACGTTTTAGCCGGCAAAAGATGAATTGTTAGCGGGACCCTGCAGTGCGCAGACTCTCGTGGTTGTCTAGCTATAGGGCGATGAGTGAATGGAGTGTAACATGTTTTGATGACTTAATAGTTTGTGTACATTAGAATTATGTACTAATATATTAGCTTACTTAAATGGCAGAGGTTTTTTTATTAATCATGGCTAAATATATAAAATGGTTATAGTATTATAAATCAGAGAAAACTCTAGCTAGATATCTAGGTTGTACAAAATTAGATTTATTCATCAAAATAATTTATGTGCATGCAAGCAAAACCATTTGCTGTGTTTCCCTAAATCTAATTGAAAAATAATAATCATACCACCATACAAAATTCAATTTGAATTAATATTTCAAGTATATTCCATCTGTGCCAGTAAAACTGTTTGCACTCAATAAAAACTATAAACGATATATCCCAAATAAACAAAATCTATGTAACGATATATTTAAGAATTATTAGTTAAATCAAAAGATAATTTGAAAAAGAACTGATAAATTGATAACTTTTATTTCAATCGACTATGTATGAAGAGAATATACTCACATATAAATTGCATAGTTGTGGTCTTCACATTAGATTTACTATCAACTCTCTCTGTCTCCACAAATGTTTATAAAAAGCTATCAAGGTTAATGTTTGTTATTTTAGTATCATCTCCGAAAGCAGCTATTTCAATGCCGTTTAACAACCAACAACATTGCCAACAATGCCAACAAAATTTTAAGGGTGCAATAAATATACTTAATATAAATTTAATAAAAATATATTTAAAAAACTCCCCCTCCTTTGGGTGGAAAGATCTATGAAAAGGTCCCCGGAATAAAAATACTCTTCTCATTGGGTTCTCTCATAGCAACTCTTTGTTTTACTAAAACTAATCTCATCCTTCAAATTTACAGGAATTTTTAAATAGTTTCTCACTTTTGCGTATGATAATACTTTCCGGAAGGAGATATCCAATCGTGTAGCGACAGCATATTAATACTACAACAACAGTGAAACTCATTAAAGGTCTTCCACTTGCAAACCAATATAATTTATTCTTCATTAGTACATAGTGATATTATTTTCAGTATTAAAGCTAATAATGTTTTTCCAAGCCTCGAGTAAAAGCAGTAGTATTGTCAATTTGTTTAGACTTTTAATTATATATAATACAGTAAGCGAAACATT
Source organism: Allygus modestus (assembly GCA_963675035.1). Lineage (NCBI taxonomy): Eukaryota > Metazoa > Arthropoda > Insecta > Hemiptera > Cicadellidae > Allygus > Allygus modestus. Next base: position 346,227,689 of record OY776112.1, on the reverse strand, counting down.
TGGCAAACCGCAGGATGAAAATAGACCACCAAAATATATTTTTTTATCCCAGGGACTCGGAAAGTGGCAGTATTTCTAAAAATGTCCCATCAGTCAAGTGGTAACGTAAAAAATCCCCCATAAAAAGCATGGGGATTTAAAAACGTCATTTAAAGCCAAAAGTAATTAAAATTCTCATTGTCAGTCTTTACTATGGAACGATTTGGCTTATTTATATCCGAGTGTTCTAAAGTAGATTTCACCCATGTAACAATAACAGCGTGACATAAATCAATTCTATCCAAACCTAGTTCCAGCGGCAGATACGGGACAATGAACGCTGATGAGAGGTCCCTGACTAGACTGATGAGGCAGCAACTGCCACGACGGCATACTAACTAACTGCTGCCAGTATTTACCGAGGGTAAATTACAGTCAAACTGGCGCGGGGTTCCCTTCCTAGAAAGTTTGTAACTACACATCTAGTGGCTAACAATTAGGATATGCCCTTAGTTTTTATTTGTTATTTTACATTCATGCATCGTTATTAACACCATGTACTTTATGATCATTAGTAAATTGGTTATCCTTTATTTTTCATATTTAAATTATGTTTTTATCAAGTATCTTTCTTGTCGTGTGTAATAAGTATTGAAACCACTCTTTACAGTAACGATCATCTCCCAATAACTAGCAAATCCAGCTGTTCTAATTCAAGCAAATGTTTATTCCCATTTTGGAAATATCTAGCTCATAAACAGTCTTATTATTTTACATAGAAATGCCATTTCAGAAGTGAAAGTTTTAAAACAGCTTATTTTGCTTCTGTACTGTTTGTTAGTATTAACAACTGCTGTTAAATTGTATGTGACATTTATTTATATTCTTCCGTAAGATTAAAATTGGAACTTTGAAAGCCCCGGGGTCCCCAATCCTTGAATGTGGACGTCTCCCAAACTCCCAAAAGCTTCATGTAAACGACAAGGGTTTTTACATAACATATCAACCATAATTTTAAACCTAATAATTTCATCGGTAGCCCATTCACAAAAATCGCCTTATTTGTTTAACTAGGATGGTCTGCCGTTACACTTTAGACGCTTAAATGAGCGAAACAACGTTAAAGCGCGAACAAAGAATATGTACGGGGAAGTACGCTACATTTAGTAAAAAAACTTAAAATAATGTAAACAAAACAGTGACATTTTTTAACAGCTGTTTATTTTATTTAAATGAAGTTAGTTAAAAACATGTGACATAAACCCAATAAAATATTTCTTCCATTACAATTACATATGAGCTTTAAGACCCAATGGGGTCAGTCAGTGGGGTGTTGCCTAGGAGGAATTTTGCAAATCTCTCTAAAGAAAAACGTTCTCCTCAATATCACATAGCTACTGGCCAAATTTCATATCAATCGGTAAAGCCATTACACTGTGATGCCGTTACAAAGAAGTGATAAAGTGAGGGAAAGAGAGCTTCGCTCAATAAGATGATTAAGAAACAGTTCAGTACACTTAAAAATAAGGAACCTAATAAACTTAAAGCGGAATAAATTTTGTTCGTGAATTTCCTGTTAGACTCTACTGTCGTTACTTAAAAACTAAATTTGATTGTGAAAAGGGTATATCCAAGTCTACTGGTTAGTTAGATTTCCTCCATCCAATTCAAGTTGGGAGAGCAGTGTAAAGCTTGATTTTTGTTTGATAGATTATTTATAAGTCAACTTTTACTTTCTTATACATTGATTATACATGAGCGATTAGGTAAATCGAGTTCAATAGATTTCAAACAAACGTTTAAAACGTAAAAGCTGGGTAAAAGCTTAACCAGTGTAAACTAAGCTTCAGAGAAGAATGCTATCTACTTATCTAAATATTTATACCAGTTGTGTTTAGAGTAATAGATGAAGGTATAATAATTATATTATTTCCACTTCGGCACTGGTAGTTAATAAACCCCAGCAAAACCAACATGCTGGAATTGGATTGGAGCATGGACGAGGAGCTAGTTCTTCGGGTCACCAAATTGTATGTAAGGCCTTGCATACATCTTTTGTAGGTACTCCACTCTCCCCTCAACCACAGTTTTACTAAGATCTCTTAATTCTAAATTTATATATCCATAATTTTATTTTTACTCTTTTCTTAAATTGAGATAAGTTTCCAAAATGTTGTATTTATTTATTCCTGTTTCCAAATTTAGTTGTGGTTGTGTTGTGTCGCTGGTTGGTTGTTATTTAATAACTTGTAAATTACTTTATAAAATAACATGTTTAGTGTTCTACCATCGTTTTAATACGCCCCACCTTATAAAAAACGTATTCACAACCTTAACCTTTTATTCGTAATGCATAAAATTCCGAATAAAAGCACAAGAGGTTTGGCCAGCAACTGAGATTCTATTTCCCGGTCAGGTATAATTTATTTTCCTGGTAAGAAATTTAACAAAAACACTAAAGTTAGTAAAGCTTTCATAAGAACACCCAAGAAGCCTGTTAGTGGGTAAAATATGAGAGTAAATGTTTACTAGTTACAATTTACGGTGAATTTCTCTCTCAATGAAAATTGGCAAAATATCCAGTTACGTAATGTTGCAGATGTTTTAGTATTTTGTTCCTCCAATATCAAGTAATAACACAAAACAACTCTTATTACTTGGAAATAACAGGCTGTTTTCCAGCTGTAACAGAGACAACAATACGGCCGTATTTTAAGCAAGCTAGTTATTTTACAGTCTTTCCACGTCATAGAGCAAGACCAAGGGCCTCATTAATTTTTCCTTCCCATTTACTTACCCGCGTCCTATTATTTTGTTGATATATGCAACGTTGATAAACTAAGGGTTAACAATTATAATATGCATTTAGAGGGTTTATATATTATATAATATCATTGAGTAGCTAGCTATCATTTCTTATTAATGTTTCTATAACCCTTCAACATTGATATTTTTGAATAGATTTGTTGAATCCGTGTTGTTCTATTGACCTTTGAAATATATTTCACGCAAGAGAATTTAAAGTATAAAAAAACGTTCTTCTGGTGGACACACACACACGCACACACACCCAATCCGTCAGCTTGAACCTGAGCCGTCCACCGTTTGCTTAAGGTTCACCCTTCCCTTTAACTCTACCACAGACAGATGAACTCTTCATGAGTTGCGGAAAAAGTCACCGAATGAGACAAGATTCGAACCGTCGATCCAAGTACTACCCCCTGGCCGAGGAGATAGTGCTTTAGACCACTCAGCCAACCTGGTTAGCTAGCAACTCTATCGGTCCGGATGGTATAAAACCTTCGCGTAGGTTGAGGTAATTCCGTTGCCTACCAGACTACAACGCATATCAATGATCTAGACCGCAGAAAATGCTCATAACGGTACAGTTGTTAAACCGTAACTAAACCTTCATCGTATTTTAACCCTGATTTCTTTTAACGGCGTACCACGTACGGTACACCACGTTTAAGTGTATTTAAATAAACAATATCAGAAAAGTACATAAAGTATATAGAATAATAATTTCAATAAACCCAACTGACATATAATTCAACAGATTCTAAAACTAAGCAGTTTTATGATAAATTAACTTTAGCTTTCTTATACCACTTTATTATATCAAAGATAGTTTTCCTACTCGTAATTCCATAATTTTTAGTTAATTTCTTCGATTAATTACTGCAAGTTACAACGTTCTTGTTATGGGTCCATACCAAAATAAATATATGTTATTAAAAATGGAGGTTGTTATAATATCAATTATTATACATGAATCGGGATATCATTAACCGTAACACAAAACCATTTCCATACACACTACACAGGCTGTGTTTTGTAATCAGTATTCCCAGCTCGTTGCACGCTCCCCTACGCGCTCCTCGCTTATCTGGTCACGTGGTCCACGTCACGTGATCGCCTGATAGAGAAGGGGAACTCGTGCTCAGCCGCCTCCACACTTATTGGTCCTTTTATTTTAGGAAAATTTAATTATTTTACTTGATGTTCGTAGTGGTACGACACTTATTGACGAGGTCTGAGGAGTATTAGATGTTACGATTATTTAAAGTAACTGGGGCCGAGCTTTACTAGGAAAAGGCCAGTCAGTTTCTTTAGATGTCGTGGAGTAGTGTTTCCCCACTTCCTCCTACTGATTATCGGATTTTGTAGGTTATTGAATCTTTTTTGCATTTTTATGGTTACTCAAGTTATAATTTACAGCTTGTCCTTTTGATTTATTTTGGATATGACCAGCAATCCATGTATGCAATCTTCACTCAATGGTTTTAGTCAGTGCTATCAGGAAACCACATGTAAATTATATTCAACACAAGTATTACTTTGACAATTCCCTGGTTGATTATAAACAGCTGTTTCAATTCTTTCGTTTTGATTTTAAACTATGGAAGCCCAATGTCAATTTCTTAACTTCTTCTTCGTAATTTTCTAATTTTTTTATGATTTTATTTTGTTTAGGATGAGACCTGCCTAGAATTTATTTGTATCCCAGAAATTAGTTATTTTCAACATTTGAAGGATATCGTAGGAGCTGTTTTTGAGAACAGGGTTGAAAGCAAGCATGCACGGACGCATGCAAGCAAGCAAACCTTACTCATATTAGAGTATAGAATTAATAACGACTGTATCTGTAGGTCTTTCAACCAAATTCTATTAAAACTGTAAAACCTAGTTTTATTTATAAAATAAAGGTTGGCAGCCTCTTTTTGCCTTACTTTTCCCGTCCACATAGACTATGCATCTGCGCATGGAACGTATCCAACAAAGCAAGGATTGAGCCGTTACAGTACGAGTTGTACAGTAACGATGAAACTGATATGACAGAAATGGGATTCGAACACAAGACGACAGGGCCACTGTCATGGTTCCGGTGTCCGTCGTCACCAGGAACACGACGACAGGGCCGCTGTCATGGTTCCGGAGTCCGTCGTCACTAGGAACACGACGACAGGGCCGCTGCCATGGTTCCGGAGTCCGTCGTCACCAGGAACACGACGACAGGGCCCCTGCCATGGTTCCGGAGTCCGTCGTCACCAGGAACACGACGACAGGGCTGCTGCCATGGTTCCGGAGTCCGTCGTCACTAGGAACACGACGACAGGGCCGCTGCCATGGTTCCGGAGTCCGTCGTCACCAGGAACACGACGACAGGGCCACTGCCATGGTTCCGGAGTCCGTCGTCACCAGGAACACGACGACAGGGCCGCTGCCATGGTTCCGCAGTCCGTCGTCACTAGGAACACGACGACAGGGCCGCTGCCATGGTTCCGGAGTCCGTCGTCACCAGGAACACGACGACAGGGCCGCTGCCATGGTTCCGGAGTCCGTCGTCACCAGGAACACGACGACAGGGCCGCTGCCATGGTTCCGGAGTCCGTCATCACTAGGAACACGACGACAGGGCCGCTGCCATGGTTCCAGAGTCCGTCGTCACCAGGACCACGACGACAGGGCCGCTGCCATGGTTCCGGAGTCCGTCGTCACCAGGACCACGACGACAGGGCCGCTGCCATGGTTCCGGAGTCCGTCGTCACCAGGACCACGACGACAGGGCCGCTGCCATAGTTCCGGAGTCCGTCGTCACCAGGACCACGACGACAGGGCCGCTGCCATGGTTCCGGAGTCCGTCGTCACCAGGACCACGACGACAGGGCCGCTGCCATAGTTCCGGAGTCCGTCGTCACCAGGACCACGACGACAGGGCCGCTGCTATGGTTCCGGAGTCCGTCGTCACCAGGACCACGACGACAGGGCCGCTGCCATGGTTCCGCAGTCCGTCGTCACTAGGAACACGACGACAGGGCCGCTGCCATGGTTCCGGAGTCCGTCGTCACCAGGACCACGACGACAGGGCCGCTGCCATGGTTCCGGAGTCCGTCGTCACCAGGACCATGACGCCAACGCCTCACAAGGATAAGGTCAATTGTTGGTAATGTTTTCAATGATTAGGCCATAGTTTGCATATTGTATGGAAACGCATTTGATATATACAGTAATGTTAGTAATACAAAATTGGTTATAAGTTGCACTAGTGAAGTTAGTTTTATCCATTATTTTATTTATTTCCAATTATTGAGGTTGGGCAGATTAGGGGGCCTAAGAATGGAAAGAGCTTACCAGAAGTGTGCTATTAGATTTTGATGTGGAGTAAATGTTGCGTAGAATCAATTATTACTTCTATTTAGTAAAGTTTAAAACACTAATAAAAATACTTCACACAATTATTTACTTTTATTTAAATACCGTGAACTAAAACAAATCACTAATACTACTTGAAACTTAGTTTAGAGGATATATGTTTGATCGTATTATACCGATGACTCATTTTATTAGTACAGCAGTTTCTTAATCTCAGTTACAGATGTAAGTTAAGTGGTTTCACATAGAATTGTTCAGATTTGTTTTAATAGCAAAGTGAAGATATAAAACACATTCAACTGTATCTCTCCCCCTAAAAATCATTATTTGTTTTAAATCTCCCTTAAGAGGGAGATCACGTTCCCTTGGGAGTGTGAGCTGCTCGCAGAAGCAATTTGGGAAACTGCTGCCAGCTCGTTAATTTTCAATTAAAATACAGAGTTAGCTAGTTCGTAAATTGATTACAAGGCGTGTTTAGGAAGTACAGGAATAAACTTGTCGTTTTATCATAAACTTATTGACTTTATATAAATATGTGTATTTAGAATGACTGTATTTATTATTGTTTACGGTTAAGAGTAGGTAGTTTATGAAATATCCAATGATGACGTGTATAATGTATAATAGTAGAAGGTATGAGCGACAATATTGTTTACAGGTCAGGACCAGGGGACTAATAACATTGTGTCGCACTTGACACCTAGGGACCGCCCTTTACATTATTGCCTTCCTTTACTAGATTTTTAGTAGAAAGGTTATATTAGAATACGAAATATGTAAAACAGTGATCTACAAAATATTTATTTATTTTTTTTGTTATTTGTTTGACAACGTACCTTTTACTCCAGCGACGTAGGAAAATATGAAATATCTCAACTACATATAAAACAACTTCCTATCGAACTAAGGTTAAAAACTTCTAGAAACAAACAATGTATAATATATTTTACTATGATATATTTCATATAAAGTTTCACTATCAATGACCAGGAATATCATATGATATACAAGCAAAAATTATAGTTTTATATTCAAAATATTTGTTATAAATTTGTACTTTTGTTGCCAAAAACCAATCAAAAAATAAGGAACTTAAGTTTTCGTATTCATATTATTGGATTTTAACATCAATTAGCTTTCATTAATAATTTAGTTCACTGATCTGGATAACCCTAGTAGCTAGTAGGGGATATAGTACTAAAATTTTGTTTGAACCTATGTTAATACGTACAAAAATCGTATATATATATATATATATATATATATATATATATATATATATATATATATATATATATATTCCTATTCTTTTTCTGCAGTTTCTTTTGCCAATAGCTTAAATTGAATCAAATCTCATAAATATCAAAGGTCTAAAGTTCATCTAACAAAATTCTCTTACGGAAAGAGATTTATATATTTATAAACAAAGTCGTTGAATACATCTACAAAGTTTCGTTTATCATGTGAGGGAACGACAAACAGTTAGTTTTAGTCATAAAACGTGTGAATTAAATTTACAAGATAATAATTATGATTAGCTTCTCGTGGAACAAGCTACGTTAATTAGATAACATAAATAAAATCAGTCTCCTAAAATTAGGGTGTAGTTTTTAACGAAGTTAAGAGAGACATAAATCAGAGTTTGTTTTTATGTTTGCAGTCGTACGAGACGCTGAAGCATTCCACTTTCAAGAAATAAACCCAACTTTTTCCTGTTTAGCACACGATTTTAGTTTAAATTATGTATTTACTCTAGAGGATATCTTGTAAGCATTCAACATTTTAATCCTAATTTTATACACAATTACATTTTCATTTTACCGTTTTATACTTCGAGTTTTAATAAAACGTAAATCAAAAACTGTTATTTTAGTAATAACAGTATTGCAAAAGTCTTTCATTGGTTGTTACAAATATTTTCTTAAAATAAAAATAATAAGATAATTTTTTCTCACGATTTATGACAGTGGAATGTACAAGTAATAAACTAATAAGAGGTTAAACATTTATTATTGTGTAACGATTTCATACACCTAATGGGAACTGAGTGAAGTTAACTAGCCCTCCACATTAATATCTCTCCTTAAGATAAAGATGATAAATAAATTAAGGATAATTAGGGATAATTTATTTCTTAAATACATAACACATAGAAACTGCACGTATTAATTAATTAATCTGTATTTTTTTCGCGACACCAGAGTAATTATATATTCAAAAATAATAAGTAAATAATCTATATTCACATTTAATAGCAGTATTAATGATAACACGACTTTGCGTAATCTAAACTTCTGCCTTGAGTATATGTTTCTAAGTCCGCTGTAGTATTGAGAAGCATACGTGATGTCAATTGGATCAGTTGGATCAGATGGATCAGTTGGATCAGTTGGATAAGATGGATTAGTTGGATCACTTGGGACAGTTGGATCAGTTGGATCAGTTTGATCAGTTGGATCAGTTTGATCAGTTGAATCAGTTGGATCAGTTGGATCAGTTGGATCGGTTAGATCGGTTGGATCAGTTGTATCAGTTGGATCAGTTGGATCAGTTGGATCAGATGGATCAGTTGGATCAGATGGATCAGATGGATCAGTTGGATCAGTTGGATCAGTTGGATCAGATGGATCAGTTGGATCAGTTGGATCTGTTGGATCAGATGGATCAGTTGGATCAGTTGAATCAGTTGGATCAGTTGGATCAGTTGTGTCAGTTGGATCAGTTGGATCAATTGAATCAGTTGGATCAGTTGGATCACTTTGATCAATTGGATCAGTTTGATCAATTGCATCAGTTGGATCAGATGGATCAGTTGGATCAGATGGATCTGTTCAATCAGTTGGATCAGTTGGATCAGATGGATCAGTTGGATCAGTTGGATCAGTTTGATCAGTTTGATCAGTTGGATCAGTTGGATCAGTTGGATCAGTTGGATCAGTTGGATCAGTTGGATCAGTTGGATCAGTTGGATCAGTTGGATCAGTTGGATCAGTTGGATCACTTCGAGGAGTCAAAAGTACGAAGCGGTTGTTCGCTATATCGTTTTAATAAATGTATGTACCATTCGATTGTGGATTTATGTTTGATAATACCAGTTTACCTTAATAAAACGTTAACTTTTTAATGCAGTAGAATATGTCATTTGAGGAAAAACTACTCTTCAAAACAATGTTTCGTCCACACATAAATAACTGAATCACTGATGCGATAATGTGTTTCAATTCTCGTTATTCGTGTAACCAAGTGGATATGAGTTACTCACCCCGTGTGGTTGTGTTTATTCCACTACTGCAATGAATCTGATCATTTGCACTGTGTACCGACATGCACTGATAACCAATTAGCATATAAATGATACGATACCTGTTTTAAAAAGCATGGTGGGTCAAATGAATCAATATTACAATAATATTTTCATATACAGTTCTGATTTTATTTAAAAAAATTACTCTTCCATCAAAACCTTTATTACACACATATTGATTTAACTTAAGTTTCAAAAAAATAAATATTTCCCTTACTAACTAACAAAATTAAATGTTTATTTCAATCAGATCTGTTCAAAGGGTTATTCTCTATATTTTAAAATTACGAAAACTACGTTGCTAACAAGAGATATTTTAGCTATGAAGAAACCTTTATTTGGTTATTACAATGATTTTCTAAGTATCAGTTTTAACTGAAGTACCTAAAAGAAATAACTGAATAAACTATGAATAAATCGTGCAGCACAAAAATAAAATGTTGAAAATGCAACAAGGAACGTGCTTGGAACTTGGTAGAATACCTTAATAAAACTCCAAGAGCAGATAAGTCAAGCCTAGAGACAGCATACACAAGAAGGGTTTCAACCTTATATTTTACAATATTTTCTTTCGTTGGATTGAAGTAAAGAGGATATATTTGAATTAAATAATACTCCACAAGTGTATCAGTAATACACTCTTACAAAACATAATAATAAGATTAAAATAAAACATTTAACTGAGCCAGTATTAACTAGCTGTAAATTGACAATTTTAGCAAAAACTGAGTTTTCAGTTTATTATATTTTTTTCCCAGGCCCGTGTCGTTTAACTCTAAGTATTTTCTGCGTCCACCTCGTCACGTGGTCGTCTCTCCACTTCCCTTGAGGCTGGAGGGGCGCGCGTTCTCTGCTACGCAAACATTCCCAGGTCCAATTCTGGATATTACGGCCACCCTTTTCAACTTCAATCAGATGGATCTCTACTCAAATAGGAATATTTACTTTACTAAATGTGTCTGCTTACATTTTTCAAGTTAATGTCCAGTAGAAAATGGTGTTTTGTGATTATGGCTGTTTTTTATCAACAATTTTTGTATTATTACTTTAGTGGTGGCACTTTATATAAAACACATATATTCCAAAAATATTTTAACAAGTACTTAAGTAACTGAAATTAATGTTGATTTAAGCCTAAGCCTAGTAAAAAAAAACTAAGATGTTATACGGCATAACTAAAGTATAAACTCCAACCCTATCCAATTTTATTACAATAACTCTAAGTGCCCTAATTTCATAAATTTTGAAAGTGTATAAATCACATTTTATATTTTAAAATGTTACCAGAACAAAAGGTGTGAAATAATTTGTATAAAGATTAATTTTCGAATATTTCTATTTTACATGTCACTGCAAACTAAACCTGTCATGCTTCTTTGTTTTCCTTTGATCCCTCGGTATATAATGAGAAATTACTCGCATTTGGCTTGCTGGGGAAGAATTGCTTGGCCCCTTTAGAGGTACCCCCAAGGGAGTTTATTATTTGGAAGGATTCATAATATACTATTTTATTTATTTTATTTTATTTGTCTCCACGTCATTTAAAATTTTATAGACATTTTAATCTCACGCTAGGGATATTGAATGTTAATTGTATAGCAAATATAACTAAGCAATGACTAGTGCCTGAAAATATAACAACTCATAATACAAAGATCATTTTGACTAGATTGTTCAAGATGAAATATAATACTAAAACTACTAGACAATAAACTATGATACTATACTCGGCAAAAATCCAAAAAGGAACTAGAATAATAACAATACGACATAATGACAATACATATTTTTGCAGGCCAAAAAATTATAATAATATTAATAATACTTTAAATACAAAACCACCCAACAATTGTATGTCGATGGATAAGTGATCGCTACATTTGGCAATAATATCAAAAACAACAAAGAAAAACCACAAGAATGGCAATAAATATTCGTTCAAATAGAAAACAAGAACCTATAAATACCCAAAAACTATACCTACAATCATGGAGTATTTTTAAATTATTCGATAATCTATGGACTTGTACGTCATATTAAGTTGCAAATCCACCCCACTTATAAAATTGTAGGGCATTAATTCTTTCTAGAACATTGAATTTCTTACTCTAAGGTTGTGGCTTAAAAATTGGTAAATCTTAAGAAAAACAATACTGTGGTCCAAACATGTGTCAACTTAAGCATACTTATTTCCCACGACATAATTAAGTAATCCTTAAGTTTGCCTGTCAGTAACTTGGCAACAGCCTTCACTTTAATATCTCTTAGGACATCAACGATGAAAACCACGCCTTTTGGACATTTGTGGCACTTGAAGTTGTATGGAATATGTAATTTTGTTCTTTTAATATGCTTTGCTAAGTTCCATTAGGGGGTAGTCACGTCTTTGGACATGCCATGTACGGGTTCAGCCCAGGAGCAATTAGCACACCTGCGTTGGCTCGTTTCGTTTAAATTAAAACACTTAAAAATTCTAATTTTAAGAGTAAATTTTAAAAATACGATTACCTTTTGGAACTTATGTGTAGAATTATTAACATAATCTTTGAAAATCTTTAATTATGACTCGTTGAAACACGATTTCATCACTAGAATGTTTATGATAAAAACACTAAATCTTACAATAGATCTGGTAATCAGATAATTTGTATAGTCCAAGGAGCGAGAGTCCATGTAATGCTCGTCCCCTACGCCTACTACGGATATGCATGTGTTACCGTATTGACTAACTGTCAGGACCAGCTGACAGATGACTTTGTAACACAATGACCCTTAATATTACATTAGCTCTCCGTGTTGTAAACAAGTTGAATTGAAACGCATGACGTTGAGAAGTATTATGTTATTATAGTAATTACTTAATAATTTGATTACTTTATTTAATTTCACCATTGCGTGTGACCATCGAAATGTATGTTTTTATAATGACAGGAATATATAAGAAATGTATATTTTATTTCATTTTATTTATTCCAAGGATTGCCAGCATATCACAATTTTTACAAATATATAATGACAAGAGGCTATTTATACATTATTATGCTCTACCCTTATACTTTATATTTACAGTTATGTATGTATGGATACTATTGAACTTTTAATATAAATATACAAATGAAAGTTTATCTGAAAACAGTGAAAATAATCTTAAGGAAATAACTAAATTGTTTATGTAAGTCTAACAAGTGGTGATACTAAACTAATGAAAAGAGATAACAATAACAAAATCAACAATTTATCACTTAAATAACGTAACAATAGTTCATGTAACAGGAATGCAATAATGTTTATGTGGTTGGCAAAAACAATAACAAATTTTGCAGAATCGACAACAATGATATAATAATAATAGCATGGAAATATTTGTATACATTGCAACAATATCAACGAGCAAACGAGAAAACAATAACAAAACCCTTTCTTTCTAATACATTGTTATATGACTACTAGATGACATTACAAATAGCTTTCTTAGACAATGTAATGTAATACCGGTCTTCAAATACTATTTAATTAATTATATTTTCTTTTCTAAGAGATACAAGCATAAATATTTACATGTAATAAAGTGCTATATGGCGCGCGTGGCAATTCCCGAGAGTAGAACTTTACTGAATAATCCTCTCTCATACTATTCATATTTCAACTCGATACATAAATAAATATATGTTTACAATAGTTTATTTCAAAACTAATCTTTTCACCTGATAAAATCAAAACATCTTTACTTCATATGAAAAACATTGTAACTTTAAACAGTACGGTGAAGCCCTAAAGTCCTGGGACCTTGATTTATCGCTTTAAACCTTCCTAGGGTTAAACTGAATAATTATGCAACCTTTAATTAACTTCGCTTGAGCGGTTTAGGAGTACAAAGGAAAAATATATACATATATTCATGCATGCATTCATTTGTACACCCACATTTATTTATGTATTCGTATAAATATATATATTTATACATTATTATATATAGTTATTATTTAAATAATTTCTTGGGTAGCATAATACGTGATGTGACAATACACGTGCGTGTGCGCACGGGAGTGCTGTGTAGTAAGTCTTGTTTTTTTTGTATATTTACCATATTTACCTAAGCACAGTGTATGTTTAAATATATTGTTAGTCTTGTGAGAGTAATTATTTAGGACTTAACATTAGTTAATTTTATAATACACACTTTCATACAACTTGTATGAAATTTAACTGTCCTCTAATATTTACTATTAACTATTCCACGTCCAATACTAGTTGATATAGACGAGTGACTAGCTTGGCTGGAGAGTTACACTGACTTTGCCCAACTTCAACACGCCTATGAGTCAGTCAGACTACACCACAAGTGTGTTAGTTTACTCTCCCGGAGAGTGCTGTGATGCGTTAAACAGACAACAATCAAGACTTTGTTGCATACTGGATCCCAACTGCTATACATATCGATGCTTTCCTGATGTTTTGTAAACAGATCTAACATCTGGTTTCATAATTATACTCATCATATGTTAATATACCATTGTTTCTATTTTAGTTATAGTTCATTAATTTGATTAATATTAAAATATAACTTATAATATATTATATTACATAATGTTATATTATATTTCATTATATTATATTATATTATATTATATTTATTATATTATATTTTGTTACATTATATTATTATATTATATTTAATTACTTTTGTAATAGATGTTTTCCGTTAGAATAAATACATAAAATCAATAATTGTTCTTAAGTTTTAATTCCAATTTTAAGTCTGTTGTGTTACATGGTAGTATAAGTAAAAAGTTGAGCCAACTTTATAAATTAAATGTGCAAATACTGAAATTATGATGCAAGACTTTATGGTCACTAGTGCAGGACTGCAAATATTTTAAGTATTGCATGACCTTGGTTTATTGCTGTAATTTCTCTCAAGATGGTCAAATTGTTTTGTTGTAAATTTATAATTCAAATGTATTCTGTTCAGTTCTGACCAGCACGCTACTAGGGTGACCGTGGTTAGTTAATTACTCTAAGCCGTTTAAATGAAACCTAAAACCAGAAACCCGGTCATCGGTTCACTGACAAAATGGGCAGATATTGAAGCTTATTAGTGACCTCCGGTTGCAAAAACACAGCTGTTAATTTCTTGACATCAGTTTAAATTGTATTATTCGTTCGAAACAAATATCATTCATTATGCCGCAACAAGTAAAATAGTGTTGATATGTTGAAGAACCTTTCAAAGTCATAGGCTGTATTCCAACCTTTTGAAGGGAAAATTGTAAAATATACAATGTAACAGTTGTGGAAAATTACGTTCTATGTACTGGGAGATATTGGCTCACTTTCCATCAGTCAAAGCCAACGGGACGCTAAAACGTTATAAGTATTTACATTGGATTTTCTTTACTATGGTAGATACTAATTAGCATATAAGCGGTTAAAATAAATAGGTAAATGCTGCATATATTAACTAAAGACATAAATAAGGGCGTTTTCTAAGGAAGGTTTCACTATTTGTTAAAATATATTTCCTATTTAACACTTTAAATTTAATAAAACAAAAAAAAACACACACTCTTGTGATAAAAGTTGGTTTTCACCACAGATTTTTTGATCTTCTCCGAACTCGTTTGTACCCACATAAAATATCCTCACAGATTGAGAAAAACTGTGTTGAAAGAAATACGAGGATTATATTTACAAGTATTAATAATAACGCTAAGTGTTATTATAACACATGTTCATGTCTCAGTATGTCTTAAGCAATAGTTGTTTTTATGTATTCTCATTTTACGAGTAAAATTACCTTTGAGTACAATACAATATAAAGCCTGCAATATATCTTCATAAGCTACCTCGGGATTAGTGCGGTTGTCATTCACTGTACAATATTCTTTTTTGAGCTCGGGTTTGCGGTATCAAGTTCAACCAATTAAGCTCAAATTTGACGGAGAGTTCAATCCAAGCTTTCGTTTCAAATGCTCTCCTTTTGTTCTATGCAATCTGGTTTTACTTATAGAAAATATTCAGCGAATACACTGAATACAAGTGTTTTACGTACAATAGAAGCTCAGTCTTTTTATTAATTTAATATAAGGAAATACAATCTGTCCACAGACTTTCTAGAGAATAGTTTTAAAATTTGTTCTTATCCACACCAAAGCATATTCTATTAAACATTGTTTGAGGACAACGGTCTAAACATCTCAAAGTAATTTAGGTGCCCCGAGAATCGAACCCGTAAAAATAATGCAATGTAATATATGATAGTTACTACAATTATAACTTCTCAAAAATATCCGTACTAAACAAATTAAATCTACATGTCAAAAAGTGCTTATAACATAATTCACAAATGTTGGTGTTACTGTGTTAATGATAGTGCGCACTTTCCCCATGGTGATTTGCATGTATTATACATTAATGATAATTAGTCTTACTGACTATTTCACTTTATAGTCGTTCATAAGCCTTGTAAACATTCACTGTCATTTAGTCCAAATCTCTTTTTAAAGTATTATTTGACTTAGTTTTTGATAAATCTTTTAAAAACATACACCACCGATAGTACTTAGATTATTATATACAAAAGAAAAACTGTAATAATAAACAATTTCATTAAAATATATGTCTCAGTTTATTTTAATATAAGTGAAACAAAATTAAATAATTTTTTTTTATAGCATGATACGTGTTATTGCAATTAAATAGGGTAAATCAACTACGTCTCACAACACTACAAAGTATATACACTTTTACTGTACTTACATACAAGACGGTAAATATACACAAAAGGTGGTACAAGGTGATCAAGTTTAACCAGTTACGCCGATTATCAACATGCCCAATCAGAAAATGAATAATAAAATATAAAATAATCAGGAATTATCTGATTGAGCCTGATCTTGACCGATGTAACTGTTTTGTGTATATTTACCGTCTTGGATGAAAGTACAATATAAGTGTAAATATACTTTGTAGTGTTGTGAGACGTAGTTTATTTATCCTGTTTACAAATATATTACAAAATACCTATATTTTATAATAAAGGTCTTAATTCTAATATGTTATAATATCTTATGTATCTTTTAATAAAGCTAAAATTATTTGCCTGATAAGTTAAGTTGTAAATGTACCGGAATTTTACAAATTTATTCCTCTTTCTATTATAATAGAAATGCTAGAAATGTTGGTCCCTTTAGTCTTCGGACTACGTGTCACTGGGTCCAATTTCTCGTTAAAATAGGGAAATAGAGCGTGGTACAGGTTCACATAAGTATCTTTCCAGTGGCCACCTACAACCTAGACTTGTTAAGATGTTGTTATACTACAAAGATCACAATGTTCTAAGAATTTTAAAAAAACATTTCAATATTTAGGTGAACTTTTAATTGTGACTTAAATACTTTACGATCCTTGTTTTGAGATGTTAATTATTAAAAATGGAGCAAGGCCATTTGATGATTTCTGGGCACGATGATGATCTCTGAAATCGGTCGAAATTGTTTCTCCAGCAGTGCATCGTCAGACAAACTCACAAACTGAAGAGAGGTCTCACGAAATTGTTTCTCCAGCAGTGCATCGTCAGACAAACTCACAAACTGAAGAGAGGTCTCACGAAATTGTTTCTCCAGCAGTGCATCGTCAGACAAACTCACAAACTGAAGAGAGGTCTCACGAAATTGTTTCTCCAGCAGTGCATCGTCAGACAAACTCACAAACTGAAGAGAGGTCTCACGAAATTGTTTCTCCAGCAGTGCATCGTCAGACAAACTCACAAACTGAAGAGAGGTCTCACGAAATTGTTTCTCCAGCAGTGCATCGTCAGACAAACTCACAAACTGAAGAGAGGTCTCACGAAATTGTTTCTCCAGCAGTGCATCGTCAGACAAACTCACAAACTGAAGAGAGGTCTCACGAAATTGTTTCTCCAGCAGTGCATCGTCAGACAAACTCACAAACTGAAGAGAGGTCTCACGAAATTGTTTCTCCAGCAGTGCATCGTCAGACAAACTCACAAACTGAAGAGAGGTCTCACGAAATTGTTTCTCCAGCAGTGCATCGTCAGACAAACTCACAAACTGAAGAGAGGTCTCACGAAATTGTTTCTCCAGCAGTGCATCGTCAGACAAACTCACAAACTGAAGAGAGGTCTCACGAAATTGTTTCTCCAGCAGTGCATCGTCAGACAAACTCACAAACTGAAGAGAGGTCTCACGAAATTGTTTCTCCAGCAGTGCATCGTCAGACAAACTCACAAACTGAAGAGAGGTCTCACGAAATTGTTTCTCCAGCAGTGCATCGTCAGACAAACTCACAAACTGAAGAGAGGTCTCACGAAATTTCAAAAACTGTAAATACTGGACAATGTATTTAAATTTTAATTAGTTATTAAATCAATATTACGGCTCCTCACTGAAGATAAGAGTTCTATTTAATAACTAATCCATAGAACCATTACAATAAATAACGTGTAGCAGAACTAATTTAGTTTTGAGGTTTTACATCCTGTGATTAGGGATTAGGGATTCACTTAATGTCTGGATAAGAACTATAAACTGTCTAAGTACCCCATAAAGGCATGAAAGAAAGTTATACCCCTCTAAACACCAAATGGAAAATAAGTATAGGTTAAGTAGGAACTGTTTGATGTCCTAGTAAGTTCTATATAACTAACTTTGTTATAATTTAACCTGATGGTATTATGTAAGTGTACTTGTCCTTAAAAGTATCCAACTGGTGTTAACTGTTAAAAAATACAACTGTTGAAAACTCCCCCCCCCCCAAAATAAAATCATGCTTTTCTAGGGTGAAAATTCTATTTGTAAGGATTAGTCAAGTGTACATGTTTGGACTTTGTAAATATAATTTAGTAACATATTTTTTTAGCAATATCATGATCAAGTCTTTGAGTTTTCTCATTTTATTTTGAAAGATTTTTTAAAAGTTGAATATGGGATAAAAAATAAGTTTACACATTTTCAATATTGACTGTCTAAACAGATGTTAACACCTTTGTGCAACACGTTAACTGGAACGCTAAATTGCTAAATTTCGTAATTCTATATTTAAATTTCAGATTTAACTCTCAAAGATTGTTAAATACCTTTTTTGGATATATTTTACATACTGAAAGTAAAATCTATACCTTAATGCTTAGAGAAATAAATACCCATACTGTGTAAAATAAACTTACATTCATTAAGCTATCCGAATCAATGTGTTTTTAAACATATTATCTTTATTGTTATAACCATTTTATTTTATTTAATAAAAAAATTAATTAACTATTTCAAATGCACTTTAAAAATAAAATTATATAATTGTTGGCATTTTATTAAGGTAAATCTAACATACTTCACCAGTTTCAAAGCCACAGCGTTTAAAGCTGGAAACGATTTTCGATCTACTGGGGGATCGTTTATGCCCCTTGTTTATAGTCCCATAAACTGAAAGTTCTCTGCATTATAAAACAAGAAGAGCCTATCCGTATTGAGTCATTTATATTCTTCCCCACATTAGTTAATAAATTAATTTAATTGTTTTTAAACTAACTGTCAAACTTAAATCAACTTAGCCTTGACCGTTATAAAAAAATAGCAAAAAAACTATGTTTAATGGTTGGGACCTATACAATCATGTAGAACATTAACCGCATACCACAACTAACGTAATAATATAATAATTAACAAAATCAACCTTGACATACATTCTTTTTTATTACAATAAAACAAAAAATTTCTGCTTAAGCCACTACCCATTTTGAGTACGACTTTCTAAAAACTAATCTATAAACTTCTTTCTTTTTTTATAATATATAATAATATTATAATAAGGATTTAAAATATTGGGACTATTGTCTTCTGTCTCGCATAAAAAACAATTGGAGGAAGAGGGGTTACTCTTCAGAGTGGCTGTAGTTCTGGCCGGGCTATTTGTAAACATGATCAAGAAACCTTTGGTCACTATAAGGAGTCGTTATAAGGTTACATGATTCCCTGTAAAGGGCTGCAGGGAATTATATAAAAACATGAGTTGCGTGGTAATTGAAATTTTCATGTTTATTAGTCATCTATTTACTAAATAAAAAAATATAAATGGTTCATTATTAATATTCCTTAAATAAACTTTTACAATATTACACAATTATAATGTTAGGACATTTCCTTCCTTGTAAATCTTAGAAGGCTTGTCACTCTGGTACGCCGCGCTACCAGTTTTACAAGTATTTATTTGATGTCCGTCACAAGTACAGTTACGAATATCAATATCAAATATAAATATAATTATAAAATGACTTAACCAATTGCATGCCTACAAAAACTTCGTCTTCGTATGATTTTATATAGTATATTCCTGCTCTAATAATAACAACTTTGTCAATACAAAATACACAAAATAGTTAAGCAAATAGAAATAGAGTACAAAATAATAGTTGTCATAAGCCATATCTTCTAGTTTAGTCAATCTCTCCGCCAAGCCCATTAGGGCCGCTCCTCAGTCTGGTCGTATTGTTTGCTTCTCCCCTACACGGGAACCGAGCGTGTGACCGCACATTAAATGGTAATTATTACTGTGCACGCGTGCGTGTACAGTGTCCCAAAACTCTCTGGGACAATTCGTAAATGTTCCTTGGACCAGGGCAAACACATTTCACAAAATGCACAAGGGTCCATGATGCATACTTTTTTTTGTCTGCCTTATATGTTTTTAACAAATTTCTTCATGGATCCAAAACATTTGAGGATATAAATTGATATTTGGTGTGGTAATGCAAACATAGACTATGAATATTTGTTCAAATATTATCCGCTATTTATAATAATGCTATGTTTAAAGAAGGAAAACAACTCCTGCCTTTTGATGATCAACAATTTGTGTTGATCATTTTGTTTTCATATTATGTAGTTATTAATAAAACTGCTTACCATCGAGGACAATTTTAAACAACATTTTAATCTCCTCATATTTTTAGTTTCCCCAATTTTTATAAATAAATAAATAACTTTATTGTCGTTGGGCATTGAAAATAATACATGAAAATCGTAAAAAGAATAATACATTTACATATATTGTAGTACATCTAATTACTTATATATCTTCTGCATCCAATAATTATTTTTCAAAATTTATACATTTTTAAAGACTGTAATTTAGTAAAAGATTCTTAATCTTCTTTTTAAAGCCTCTTTCACTAAAATTTTTCCAATCAGTTGGTAATTTGTTAAAACTTTTGATAGACATTCTGTTGAAATTCCTTTTGATTTTTAAGAAATCCCTTCTTTTACAAATTAAAACACCAAGTACAATTGTAACATTATTCTGTATTGATACATAATTGAATTTAAACTGATAACAAAAACAAAAACAATAACATTAAGGATTACCTGGTTGATAAACACATGATTACAGAAAACTAAATGGAGGTAAGTGGCAAATATATAAAAAACTCCTCCCTTCTATAATAATAATGTCTTGCCCTTCGCTAGCTTCGAACGATTGGTCCTCGTAACTCATCAATATGAAATTTAGTAAAGGATTCTTAAACTTTTTTTAAAGCTTTTTTCACTTAAATTTCTCCAATCAGTTGGTAATTTGTTAAAACTTTTGATAGACATTCTATTGAAATTCCTTTTGATTTTTGATTACTTGAAACATTTAACTTTAAATTTACTTTGATTTATGTTTGATGTAGGTGAATATCAGAATTTAGTAAAAATTAAGAGTGACTTCTTTTAAGGTAAAGTAGATCTTTTTAAAATGTAGATTGATGCCCATGTTAGTATGCCAAAATATTTTATATAATGGGTCTGCAATGGGTTTTTGGTTTAACACCAGAAATTATTCTGATTGCTTTTTTAGTTGATTTTAAAAATAAGTGTATAATTTGGCCCGTTGCCCCATATTAAATTTTCATAGCCAATATAACTCTGAACATAAGCGTGGTAGTCATTTAAAATTACTTCAAAATTTACATTTACTTTTAATCACCTGAAAACATACAATCCTCTGCTAATTTTTCCACTGATATATGAAGAGTGGTCGATTTAATTTAGTGTTAATCTATCATAATTCCATATTTAACTTCTACCGATCTGAAATCTAATCAGTTAAATGCTTGGAAAGTACGCCGAACCCAGGTACTGCCCTAGCATATACTTCCCAAGAAACCCTCGAGATAGCAATATAAACTCGAGTCGGAGTAACAACTGCCCAGGGAGCGCTAGGGCTGCACGGCGCAGTTACTGAATTTTCGAACTCCCCATAAAACTCCCTATCAAGGTGGTTCTCCAGGGTTTACTGTTATAGTGGTTTGAATCCTGACGAAATTACTTTTATTTATTTTTTTAGCTATAATTTATATAAAATAAAAAATAACTTATAATTTTAGATTATCTATTTTACAAATAATGATCATCCGTTTTAATGATCATTCTGTAGTTAGTTTTACTCGTTATATAACTATAATTGGTCTCAAGCGATTAAAGATGGTTCCCTGACCAACTACAAGAAATATATAAGTAAAATATTTTCTTATATGCTAATATGTAATAACGCAACAAAACACATGATGTAACATAAATAGATAAACTTTAAGGCAACTAATTAATTTTCGATGCTAGGAAATAACTACATGGTGATGACAATACTGCACTCAGCACTAGTCTAGAGTCTTAGAAACCAAACAAAAATACCCAAGAGCTCCCCTAGAGAATTATTTTATTTTATTTACTCATCACAAGTTCTTTTATTTGCTTAACCTAGAGATAAATCACCTGTGTGGGTGATGAGAAGTGTTCGTTTGGGTAGGTTATGGGGGATTAGCGTCAACAATGTGGCCAGCCTCTCCCCCTTCATATCTACACCATATAGCCAATGAATACATTCAAGCCCTCCCCCTTCTTACCTTTCATCCTGCACAAGGTAAATTATCTTTATTTTACAAAATATTTAAATTTTTTCCCTCCCCTGCCTCAGTTCATGACTTGGTCATCTCTATTGCCCTTAGTCTGCTGCAATACATTTTCAAGATGTTAAAGTACGGTTGCTACTGACGTGACAAATGCGTGCGGTTTAATCAAAGATTGTGTGGAAAAACTATTTGTACGTGTA
The DNA here is from genome assembly GCA_963675035.1 of Allygus modestus. Classification (NCBI taxonomy): domain Eukaryota; kingdom Metazoa; phylum Arthropoda; class Insecta; order Hemiptera; family Cicadellidae; genus Allygus; species Allygus modestus. Next base: position 346,205,146 of record OY776112.1, on the reverse strand, counting down.
ATATGTTATTTAACAGCTATACAATATAAGCAAGTTAGACATAATGGTATGGTTTTCATGTTGCTCATATTGTGAAATAATATGCACGCGACGCCGTTGAGATGGCCCAGCTAAAGCTGAACCAAGTGATGAGTGTAGTTAACGCCTGGATGTCTGATCACGGTCTATCACTCGCCTTGACAAAGATCGTGATCCTAACAAGGAAAAGGATATACACCGTCGTCCCGCTGTGAGTGGTAAAGGAGGTTGTCCAGACCACGTGTGCCGCCAAATACCTCGGAGTCATGGTGGACAATAAGTTAAGCTGAAGGGATCAGACCTTCCGTACGGCGGACAAGGCTGCCAAGGGAGCCGCATATCTTAGCAAGCTGATGTCCAATGACGGGGGTCCCAGGTCTAGCAGAAGACGTTTATTGATGTCTGCAGACCAGTCTGTGCTCGTGTACGGGGCTGAGGTATGGGCAGACGCTCTTAATAAAGAGATTTATCGGATACTAGCTCGAGTTCAGCGTCAAGCTGCGCTGCGAGTGTGTTCCACCTACCGTACAGTGTCCGAACCGGCCGTCCAGGTGGTCGCTAGAGTCATCCCTGTCAAGCTGTTGGCAGGAGAGAGGAAGGTGATTTATCAGAGACAATGCGAAATCGGTAAGGTCGCTGCTAGATCCGAAGAGCGCTCCCGCACCTACCAGCAATGGCAACATAGCTGGGAACAGGAGACCCGAGGACGATGGACTGCGAGAGTTGTCAAGCAAGACCAACCGTAGGTGGAACGTCAGAATGACGAGGTGGATTACTACCTAACACAGTTCCTCATAGGTCACGGCTCTTTCAGGTCGCACCTGCACCTGATGGAAAAAAATCGGTTCACCGGATTGCATCTACTGCCCGGGCGTTCCCGACGACGCGGACCACACTTTCTTCCGCTGCTTACATTGGGATAGTCCCCGCTTGGAGGCCACGCATTCACTGGGTGCACTTTCTGTGGATACGGTCTGTGAAAAGATTATTGAGGGTGAGGACAACTGGGACTGTTTATCGCGTTTGGTCCAGGGCATCCTCCGCAGGAAAAACACTGATATAGACCGGGAAGCGGACTAGATCGAACGATCAGACGGCTGGAAACGAAGCGATCCTTGAGAGCTTTTGCCAAATTTAGGCCTAGCCTGAAGTAATGTGACAAACAATCTTAAAGAGTCCTAAAGTGAATAGGGGGTTCTTAGTGGGTAATACAATTTTATAAAGGAGTCCCACACTACAGGTTGTCCACCTGTGTGCGTAAATGCATTTTTCCCTCCTGTCCCTAAAAATATATATATACATATATAGTTTATATATATATATTTATTGTGAAATAATATATGTATGTCAGAGTAAACTTGTGGAAGTTAAATAAATAGCATATATACAAAATAATAACAATAACAACAATAACAATAACAATAATGAAGTGAACAGTGAATCGTATACCATATAAATGTTATGGAAACTACTGAAATCTAAAATAGCTTTAACTTGAAACTAGTCAGCTTTTTAGAGGTCTTATTTTTTTAGGTTTTAAATCGTTTTCATTCCTAGTGACATTTTTCATTCAATGCCAATGACAGACTGAATTATTGTACCATATTGTCTGCCTATGGTTTATTTATAATGCCTAAGGGCGGCAAGGTTTTATTTATAAACCAAATTTTAATTACATTCATTTATAACTTTCAATTCTTTACCAGAATACATAAAACAACCCAAAAATGCAAAGGAGTTAAAAAAGTACAAAAATTGGCCCTTAAATAGGAACAGAGTTGATGATTTTAGTTTATACCTTGAACATCATATTATAAACGATGTTTCAGACATAAAATCAATTTTAAAGTTAACACTTAAAACACTCCTTTTTCATAAACAAATTATTTATTACTTTTTAATAACCAACATTTAGTGGGTGCTTTACTCTTTACTGTGCAAGAGAAACATTCTAAACTATTAGAGGAAACTATTATAAATTAATAGGTAGTTACATTATTTTCTAATGAGAGAGTTCATGTTAAAAACAATAAAATGTCATCCATATTTATAAATAGGATTAGAAAGGATTTTATATCTTCCCTTTTTATTATACCTGGAATGATTTAGAAAGCAAACTAAACAGTGCAATCGTTTGGGATGTCGAATGTATTCCTCGGAATGAATTCGGAGTATTGTGAGGGACAGAGTTGTGCGAACTTCATGTATTATTTAGAGAGAATTCACGTCTGTCTGGAAACACATTTACTAAGGGACCAAGGCCATTTTTCCTCAGTCCCTGCGCTGTTGAGGGTATCATGCATATTGAAAACTGTCGGTTCATGAGAATTTGTCTTTTTCCTTTATATTTGAATGATCATCATCATCAAGTACAGATTATTGTAAGTCTATAGTAATACTATTTACTCTATAATACTTTTAAACAGTAAATATATCTTCAATGGTATTGGATGACTTGAATTATATTGAACAGTTACTGAATGTTTAAAATGTTTCAAATTAAAGGCGTTACATTTTTTGTTCAATCAATTATATTTGGATTTTAAGGATTGGGATTGTAGATTCATACAAGGTTTTACATCAGTAAAATTCACAATTCACTATCAATTATATTTACACTATTTTGTAATTTAAGTTACTAACGAAATAACGAGAAAGTGTTTTTAATATGGGTAAAAAGGTAATGTTTTGTAAAAAAACTATAGTATTTTTAATAAGTTGGTTTATGATTTAAAAACTTTGGTCACTTGTATTTTTAACCTTTTTGTAACATTATAAAGTTTTCATTTATGATACTTATAACTTCTAAAATGTTGTAACACTGTAGAGAGTGTAGAGAGTTCCTGTGTGAACTGCGCCCTTATAATTACGAAGCGCTAACTTACCACAAACCGCAGTTAGATTAATCTCGTTTAACTTAGGTTATTGTGTTTGACGTAGTTTAAGGCTTGGGAATAGTAATTTTGAGTTGGAAGAATAATTAATCTTGAGTTGGAATAACATATAATTAATCTCAAGGTCTATTTTGATATTCACTAATTTTATTATTTTATTAATGGTAACAAAATAACTAATACAGGTACTACAACTAAATAATCGAAAAAATACAAAAAATATTAAGTATTACAGATTTATCATTTAATTGAAACATTAATTCTCGATTTAATATGACTGCGTTGCCAGGTGAAAGACTGGCGGGGAAAATTACATTCTGCTCTTAATGTGTTTTTATAACGTAATGAAACTTAAAATATTCAGGATCATTACTATTTTAGTAACTGCATTCTATACAAATAGTATAAATACCCCCCTCTAATATATAAACACTTGTTTTTATTACCTAATAGTATGAATGACTTTGTAAAGATATTCAATCTAATCATGTACTAATTGTAACGAAGTGTGTAGTTTGTCTTCCTAAATACAATGGCAACAAATATTCCAAATTTATACTTATGTATCATGTAAACAAACTAGCTATAACTGACTACCCGATACAATAGTTTTAGATGGTACCAACTGTGAGAAACTCGTCATTGTCTTGAGTCCCGCTGGTCACAAAACACTTAGCAAGTTGAGCAGTTAACTATGTCCCAGCACTTAGGGACGCCACCACGATGTTTACTGTCGCTTTTAGACAACTGTGTCCAGCTGTATGCATAACCACAATCAGGTTCATAAATATTTCAGATTTAATATAGTTCTATGTAAGATCTTTTCATAAAGAATGTATGAAGTATTTTTATCCTGGCCTTATTTTACATCTTCAAAATAAGGCTAACCAGTGCAAAATTTCACCTTAATAGGCGTTGTCGTTTTTGAGATACATTGATCACAAGTTAGTAAGAAACTATGCAGTGGTAATTGGTAAATTTATATATTGATATTATTTACACTTAAAAAGTTTTTTTATTTATTAACAATCTTAATGCCTTAAGTGTTCACTGGAAAAGCTGTTTATGATACTAATATTCTTAAGACCGTTTTAATCAGTCTTTATGACAAAAAGAAAAACATGGAAATGTTGGCAACGTGAGGGGAAGAGCCCTGAAGGAATTTCACAAAGCCCAGCTTTTTTCACATCCACAGAACAAGATGAAGCACCACGCCAGATTTCAGCTCTAAAGTCATTGTGATTTTTCAGATGGATTGATTATTATATAAGCGAGTGGAATTATTTAGATATTTTAATGACAAATAATATTATTTATAGCTAATCAAATATTATGCGCAACTAACAGTGATTATTTTTACCATGTTATACTTCAAAGTTCTGATTCGTGTAGCTGCTTATTTATTGATTTATAACATAATGTTTTAACAACGTTCATATGATTACTGTGCAAAAGAGCGTTTCAATTATCTTTAAAAGTTACGTACAATTGGTTCAGATATCGAGACCATTAAAACGAAGCAGTCAACCAAGATTAAGCAGAACTGTGCGGATAGTTATGGAATTTAATAACCATGAATAGATTTTAAAATTATTGTTTTACGTACTTCAGATTATAATAATATTGAATCGATATAAGAGAAGTATTTATGTAATTTATTATTATAGGTCGGATTAAAACATCGGTAAATAACCATTTTTATAATTTTTCATTTATTACTTATTCCTAAGGATATAATGACGAGATCAAAGTAGATTTTACTATAATTTTTCTAAGAAACAAATCAAACAATCTATGTAACAATTTCCTTAAAAATGGTTTTAACTGCTTTTGATATTCTAGCAAAACAAAATGAAAACTGCAAACAACACAAAGGCTGGAGCGTCCAGGGTCCGATCTCCAGCATTGATTATGTCCCGATAACATCTGCGCCTCTCTGTCAACACACTCGCAGCACAAAGTGAAAAACGACTTGTATTGTTCAAAAAAATAGAAACTCATTTGAGAAAAAAAAAAAAAAAACTAAACACTCTTGAGCTGATCACTGAAGAAGATGCAGTTGGGTAACACCTCGGTCGGCATTAATGTTTGAAGGAGAACAATTAGTAAAGATGGTAAAATAAACTAGCTTATCTTTTAGTAATGTTTACAATGATTTATCACAACATTATAGTACCTACACAGTAGTTTACATATTTTAGTCGATATACCATAATGGGTTAAAGTTAGCGGTCTGAAAACATTAATAAAAATGATTATAATAATAATGATTTTAGGGAAAGGACTAATATAAATAGATGGGTTTAGTTTCGAACCTTTACAAAGATTTCAATATTTTGAGGACTGAGCTGGCAGGCACTCTAACCGCTATTCTGGAGGACCACGTTAACGGCGACCTAGGATTACTCTTAATATGAGTTATCCTAGTTCATCGTTAAAGGTAATTGTATAAATTATCCCATTATTTCACTGAGGCAATAACGACCAGGAGACTGTAGGTTTAATGTAGTCCATTGTCAGGATTGTGTTTACCTTGGAATGTAAACTCTACTCAGCAAGCTCTCAACTTTACAGTCTATTCAGCTGTGCAACTCTAGGTATTGGACCATCTCATAATTGATGATGAGAGAAAAACATACTAAACTTGCCTCAATAAAAATATAAAATTTCTCAAATTTTTAACACGCAACTCTAATTAATCAATAATAATCAAGTTATCACTAAATTTAAACCACGTTAAAAAGTTATAGAAATAGAATTTTTTAATCTTTCAATACACTAATAAGTCATCTACATACTTAAGATGAATTACTAGTCTATTTATTTTATAAATCTTACTTTTACTATGGAATGACACGTTAGGAAATATTGTATCGAGTATTACTACATACAACTTTGTGTTTTGGCTCTTTGTTTGATATTCATTTGACGGGATGGCAGGTTTATGTTATTTAAGAAATGTTTTCACAATTTGTCATCACTGATAGGAAAGATAGTTTCGTGACGTTTTGGGATCTCAATGTGAAAAAATTAGGGGAAAACTAGCGAAACTAGAAATAAACTGCAAAACAGCTCAAACAAAGAACGTTAACACAGCAAACACAAAAGGTAAACAAATATTCAACTTGCAAAATAACTGTACAGCCCGTAGATTTGGACACTGCAATATTTTATAAACCGTAGCGTATAGCTTATATATTGCTGTTCCGTGATAATATATAAATGATGTTTTAGAGTTATCACGAGATCTTTAAACTGTGTCATATATTGGACTAATATTCCAAAACAGAATCTATAGCACCTAGGGATGATATTTCTTATCAAAAATTATCGTCACTCCTCACAAACAAGGGAGTTTTATGTTTATTATTTATTTGATGAAGGTAAAATGCAAAACCAGCACGGATTGTTATACTTAGTTACAGATATTACTCATGAACATGTAATAATCCCATTTCTATAACCTACTTGTTCCAGATGTAAACATAAATAAAGTTTTGACAGTCGAGGAAAATTGTAAACAGAAAGAAAATAATCATCTGATATAATAAGATTAGATCAAATTGTTCAGATAGCAATCATGTAACAAATATGTGTGTGAACTATTCCAGTCACTTATTTCGTTATAAAACATATGTTTTTAATAAGAAACTGTATTTAAATTTTACATTTGATTCTTGTTGTGTTATTGATTTTTTTTGTTAAAATATTATTCTTTGAGATTGACAAAATAATTTATTAAGTTAGAATTATACATTTGGCCATGTTTTTGCCGCGATCTAAAATGTACCTCCTGTATTCCAATATATCATTTATCAATGTGCAACTAGTCATGTGAACCAGTGAAGTGAAATATATTTGAACAGGTGGACAATAATTTAAAGCAAAACCAAAACAATAATAAAACGTGTTGTGATTTTAGTTTTTTGGAGTGAGTTCTAGGTACCAGAATCATACAAGAAGAAAATAGGTAAAATCATGAAATTACAAACCAAAAATCAAGCCTGGACATAAAACCAACAATGGATAGGATGCCATGTTGACGAGTTGGTAAGAGATTTACAATTTTACATTTAAAAAAACCTTTATGGACTCATCCCTCCAAGATAACTATTTTCAGCAAGTTTGAAAAATACTACGAACATTTTGAATTTACATTAATATATTACTTTCAAATTTATGTGTCATTAATACCTTACAGGATGTTCATTCGGAGTATCAAATTTTTCCTTTCATAAAATTATCTTATAATTTCTTATTTGTTGAATATTGTAATGTTTACCCAAACCATCTAAACGATTCAGCGGCAAAGAACCCTCCCTGCAGATAAAAAGATTACTCAGAACCTTTTTTTATAGCCGGAGCATCTCATATTATCCTTGTAAATTAAATAAATATGTCAAAATATATTTAATTTGTGTAAATTTGAAGAGTTATTATTTAACAGGTAATTTAAAGAAAAGGTGGTAAGTTGGTAATCGATGATAAACAGAACAAATACTCATATTTTCAAAACTGTACAGACAAAACTACTTGCTAAAGTTGACCTCTTGTGGATACTATAAAGTTGATGTGTGTTTGAAGTAAAACAAAGTGTAAGTTGATAATATCAATAATGGTAAATATTTATTGAATAAATTTGTTTTTCATGAAAATAACGTGCCTTTAGAAGAATAGCTGAAAATTGAGATGCTCTCTATAAATATAAACAAATAAAAATAACTCAATCTTAATTAAATACCATACAGTTTTAATTATTCAAATTTCGCGAGGAATGTAATATCTTATAGTGTACATAATGTAATATTTTACTAAGATTATCTCTTTATTTTAAAAGCGTACAATACGTAATAAACACAGTATTTTATTAAACAATATATAGATATCACCAGTAACATTAACAGCGAGTCTTATTGTATTTTGGATAGTTTGTTTCCATAAAAATATTGATTATTTGCAGCTTTTTAAGTTTGATTATACGTAATCAACTACACTACATTTCCTAATTTATTTGTTTTATTTGACAAAAGTAAAAATAAAAAATCCCTGGAAAACACGCGTCAACTTTTTTTAACAGGATAAATAAAAGACGTCTTACAACACCACATATTAATGTTGTAAGACGTATTTTATTTAACCTGTTTAGTTGTAACAACACGTATCATGCTACTAAAGAAATTTATATTTTGTTTTTAAATAAGACTATGTCACTTGTCTTAGAACTTGTATTGTTAGCTATTCTACTACCTTAAAAAACCAGCATCATAAAAGAAAACAAAACGTAAATAATTAAATACAAAATCTATATAAAAAGCACACAAGTAAGTTATCGTCAGAAAAATGAAATAAATAGTTAAGTTTCCAAATAAACCTTAGGAAAATTAGTACCAATTAGCAGTAAATATTTTCTTTTAAATTAATGATACAAAAATATGAAATAGCAAACATATTAGTAATTACCCAGTCCCAATATAAAAATAGCAAATGAACATCATGTAAAATATATGTTATTATAAAACGAACCTATTTGGAAGGGAATGAAGTCATCAGTAATGTAAATTAAAACATTCACTAACAGATCTATTTGTCCTCACTCCCAACATTTTTCAAATGGGTTTAGAGGTTTTGGCTTTTTATCAAAACATATTATCTAAGAGTACAACCCACCAAACCTTCTCGTTAACTAAACAGTATTCTTCATCCTCACATAAAATATTGCATCGTATTGTAATTTATGCAATCACAGTGAATTAAACATTACTTACACGTCAGGGATGTAAAGGATTTGGAAGGAACCAAAAGAAGTTAATGAAGGTTAAGGATTCTAAAAAAAGTCCTAGGTAATTTAATAAAGGATATAAGGCCCTTTATGAACTAAGATATTTCAAGGACGTTTTTAATAATTATTATGAACGTTTCTGATAGCTTAGGATCTTCTAAATTAAATATTTGCTCACTTCAAGACATTATCATAACTCATTAATTTTCTCTTTAATCATCAATTTATTATTCGAAGCAATCAGATCCCTTTATAAGAATATAACAGTATACACTTCTTAATTGTGTTTTAGCTGATTAATGATTAATGCTAGCTTAATGTCAAATTGTAATATATAAATTCAATATGCGCTTTAATGTGTTTCAAAAGGTCTTTTAAATTATGGTTTATTGATTAATGAAAATTCTGTACCCTTTTTTATCCTTTTTTCTTATATATAACAACAAAGCTTTCGTCTCTATCATTCTATTTCTTAAACATTAATGTAAACTACTATGCTACCCAATGAGTTATGAAAACTATTTTTGTTGTATTTTCTTTTTTAACCACGTAATTTTGTTTATGCTAGACTTGCAAACTAGCATTCGAATGAAATCTACTAAAACAAGTTATTTGAAAAAAAAGTTGTCTTAAAATGATGTTTCTAAACAAATCGGCTGTATCTTACTATAATGTGTAAACATTGCACGTACATTTATTGGAGGCAAAGCCTCAAATGTACACTTCTACTAATTCCAAATCGTGTTATATTTCATTGCAATACAACCCAATAAATATATCCTCTAATTGAACAAGGTGATCCATTATACTAGTTACTAATTGCGTTTGGCATCGCATCGTTTAGCCGCGAATTTGATGTTATCCGTGTTTCAGGGTATTTAGTGTAGTTGCAGATTGGATTTACACTCATGCATTTATCTACATTACATCTCCACATAAGAGTATCTTATTTTAAATAACCCGTTTATTTATTACCAGGAAAGATTGGTTACATGCTGTGGTGGTAGTGATTACTGGAAACCGGAAAATAGGATTTAGTTTGTTTAAAATTATCAGATTTCAAACGCTATTTCTGTACAGTTTAAGAAACCGTTAAACACATTACCATAACAAAATTTGTTCTTTAGAACAAATTTTATATAAACGTTTAATAAATAATAATTCAAATCAGAAATTTTTAGATAAAGGAGTTTTGGTAAAACCTTTCTAATAGGTAATAGTTTTTCAAATTAAAAGTACGATGAGAGTTTTATTTTACTCTTTAAAAAAGCTTATTATTTTCGGTACAGATACAATTAGAACAAACAAATAAAAAATGAAAAGAATCTGTTTACTACGAATGAAATGCAATATTGCATAACAGCAAACCAATACACACAAACATTGCATGTTAATCAGTGTATACATTTTGTAGGGTTGAAATTATTTACCCGGATAATGATAGCCATTGGAACTTAACTGTTAAAATAAAATTGATGACCCAAATTATACTGATGATCATTTTGACGTTTAGTATAAGTATAGTTTATTCAAGTAAAAGAACAGAAATGTCAGGTATTTCTATTAAATTTTTATTCTTCAACTATGAGTTTTTACAATAAACAAATTTGGGAAGATAAACAAGTCCTCTTTATATCCACATAAATACTTACTTCACTCATTTGATTGACCACTTTGACTTAAAACAAACTTGTATGATAATGCATACACTGTTTAATTATACTGTAAATTTAAATGCGTTGACGGTTCTGACAACGGGATTGTAGCTTGTATTCATTCCATTGTTTGGCCTGAGTTGACCTCAGTCGATAAACTCCACTCAGCAAACTTTGACCTTTGAATTGCGTAGCATTACATTTCTCTCGTCCTAAGCAGAGCTATCTAACATCATATTCATGGTGAAAACTAACAAAGTTAGCCTTCTTATTTTATTGTAGTATTATGATAAATACGTCAAAAACTGTTTTGAAAATTATTGTTTTACGATCCTTGTCACCCCCCCTTATTTTTTTGTTGAAGGAAGAAATCCAGACTTAGTATGAATAAACTATGGCAGTAAATACCTTTTATCGAGGAATAATAATTGCTTGTTTTCTGAAATATTTTAACTAGCTACATTACTATTTCACTTCTACAGAGCCAGACTCAATATTAAACCCTAGAAACGCTTCTAAGTGCTTTGACAGTCCAATATTTGTTATTTATTTAAAAACTAAAGATTAATGTTAATTTTAGTTTTGGTTTACAGTGTGCCGGTTCTTTCTCAATTTTATTTCATTTAACGTATGTTAAATGGCTTCATACATTTATGTTTGCACATATTTAGAACAATCAGAAATTTCTTCTCCAATTAATACGTCAGGTGATTGATAGCTCAAATATATTTAAAATAATTTGATTTATTAATTGTAATCCGAAGTGTGTTCCTTACAGTGTAAAACAAAACAAAACAAGCCCTATTTTAGCTTATCCATTTTGGTTCCTCTTGAACATTTAGTATTTAGAACAGATTGTTCACTTCAGCATTAAATATTAGGAGAGAGCATTTCTCTTTTGGAAGAACAACAAAGCTCCTGGTTCTGAAGATAGTCCTAATGAAGCTCTCAAGAAAGATTTACTATCAATCCCCAGCTGATGTGGACATTTGTAACGCCATCTGTCCGATACAGCATTTTCCTCTTGTTGAAAAAAATTCAGCTTATTCCAAATCAGTAAGAGGAAGTGTGACACGGATCTTCTTTAGTTCTTTAGTACCTTTTGTATCTCAGACACTGGATTGATACTAATCATCGGATGAAAAAAAAAAACGATTCGTCCAGTTGTTGAGCACTAACCGATTCATACGTTGGGACTGTAGTTTTCAGCTGGATGAATCAACCGTTCATTTAGGTATGGATGTTTCATCTCCATCCATTAATCAGATGAATCCTCTACACAACAGCGCAGACACCCCCACTACCAATGAGGAGCCATCCAATGAAGAAGTCGAAACATCTAAAACCCACTTATGGATGTATGTATCTATCTAGGCACTGAACAAGGAATCCTCCAGGCAGCAACGCGGGCAGCTCGGCAATCGGAAGTTCCCTCAGTACCGATGAGTAACCATCCGATAAATCATTCATCTGAAAACGATCGGATGGTTCAAATCAGTTGTTTATCCCATCACTAAGGTAAAGTCCTTGAGAAGTTGATCCTCGTCCCAGCTTATCTGTTGCGGCTCCAACTCGATTATCCGTAATTCTAACTCCTGATTTACGATGCACCGGATATCACCGCTGGTACCAAACTTGGTTCTCTGAAACGTTGGCAATACAGAATGTAAGTTAATTCAGTTTAAATACAGTTCCCCCTCGTTTTATTATTTTCAATATTGTTTTTTAATAAGATATATAATTTAATAATTTAAGAAATTACAACTAGCCTATTGTAGTCTTAATTTAAAACCAGTTGTTGACAAGTAACTTTAAAGTAAAATGATATGGCAAGGAGAAAGGATGTATATAATGACAGACCTTAATCAAGACTTTTAGTTTGAAGCCATTCCGATAATCTTCAATTGAACTATATGAAATATTTATTAATTTATGCATTACCGAATATAAATTTGTATCCTTTTGCTGGGAAGGGGTAATGCAGTAGTGGGATATTTGCAATTTAAATACTGTTAAGAAATAAAGTATAAGGTATATTAATCGTAATGTATCTCTTACTAATCAAAGATCTATAAGTGTTAATTAAAAAAAACATTTTAAATGTAAGGCAACAACATTGTTAAGTAGATCATGTGCGTGGTCATATCAAATCATCATTTTAAAAGTTAATGTGGCGTTTGGTTAGGCAAAATATTATGTTCTTTGATTTTGGAGCAAAATTAACAACTTATAACTTAAGCTTAACTATAATACAGTATTATTTCGAATTTGTCTTTATAATGCTCAACATAGCTACTATGAAATAAACTAAATATAGTAAGCTAAGCTTTACTGCACTGGAAGCATACTCTTCAATGTTTAGTAAAAAAATATTTAACTTTATGTAAATAGATAATCGGATTGCCTTATGAAAACAATTATGTATTTTTCAATAAAGAGAAACAATACCTTGTTGAGTAAATTTACGCCAAGTTGTAAAAGTAGTGCTGCTAATGAGGACGTTTGTATTCAGCGCTCTCGATTCTTAAGGTGAACAAGAAACGTCACGCCTACTTTGTTTCAATGAAAACGTTGAAAGTTAATAGAAAGAGTTGAATTTTTATTCAATGTGATCTCAAGGAGGACAGTGTTATCTTTGTCCTATCCTTTTTAGAATTTGTTTATCCTAATTTATACGAATTACAAATTATCATCACCGTTTATTATAGTACAGCTTCGACGATTTGTGAATGTAAATAATTCTCCATTTTTCGTGTTACGTACTTAGTTTACCTAGACGATTTCAATGCTATACTAAACTGAAATATCTGGCCTCACTAAAATTAATGCAATCGTAGTAGTAATAACTAATTACCATTATCTGTTTGAGGAACAACAATTGTATTGCGAGGCCGGTGATAGGAAGGGAAGTTGTGGACAATCATTTATATTTCTCTAAGTGATTTGGATTGTCAGCGCCTAATGGTTTATCTTGTATCACTCCCTACCTTATGTGATTGTCGATGCTCATCATCATCATCATTGTTGCGGATTAGTAAACCCCAGCATAGCTGCTATTCACATCTTCCTCAAGTGGGAATATTGCGCAGGTTACCGGAAAGGTAGGATATAGTAGGAAAGGAAAGGGCTGGATGGGACGGCAGCCAAATAAACCTTCAGAGGGTCAACTCCCGTGCCCCAGTGACAGCTGGGATGATGCTCTCAAACAGGGGACCCACATTCTGCCCTCCAACTGGTCAACTCAACTGACAGGGTATCCATGTAGAACAGCCAGGGACCATCCATTCTCAGGTTGGCAGGTGGGGACCAAACTCGGAGAAACCATCCATTACACTATTATCTTTATTTACATTTATTGTGGGTATATCTACTGCTAAGCGAGATAGAAGTTGTGTATATCTAGATAGGTTTCATTAACGACATGGTAGTGTTTATTAACATGTATAGTTTATTATTAATTATTGGTTCGAAAAGAGTTGGTAAGTTACAAACATTTCAATTACCCTAAGATTTTTGTGTGTTTGAGTAAAATGTTTAAGTACTTCTAACGGTACATTTTCTTTGAGTCTTTTATTCTAGGTATCTCCTACAAACGCCTGTCTGGTTCAGTGTAAGTTTTCCAGGAGTATGTAACTTTGAAGTACTCTATTGGTACCTTGAATTAAATTTTCTTCTGGAGTTGTTAGGAGCATAAATGTTGTAAGGAAAAATTAACTGTTTATTATAAGGATCCATTCACTCCGAGACCTACTCCATGATTACAATTTACACTTGATTACCTAACAGGATGTAGATTAGTGTTACCTTAGTAAATAGTTGTGAATAAAATGTTTGATAAACAATTATTTTATAGCTAGTTGGGCAACATCCACCTTAATATTACATCCAAGCTTAGGTCCTTGGTCAATATTTTAAAACAAACACATACAACACACGCTATTGTTCTAATGCTTCATATAAACGATACGAGTGCAGACAAATATTTTCATCACACTATGCCAAAAGTAGCTATTTTCGATATAAACTGTGAGTACCGAAAGTTATATCTTTCTACCCTATTGCCATATAAACGGATGGTGATTTTTGGCGCACTGTTATTAGTTGAACTGACACTAGTAGGGCTAGTTGCTTGCTGCGTCTAATATTAGTGTTGCATTCAAAATCAGCAGTTTAATTATTTTGTAATTAATTTAGTTAGCAGTATAAATAGTACTTTGGTATTATAAGGATGCCACCCTTATACAGCGCGCTGCGACAGTTATGTTAGGATGGGTTATCATAAAAATGATTGTAGGTCTTTCCTTGTTTTGTTACGAATCGAATGATACCTGATGAGTCATACTTCCGGCCGCCAAACCCCCTGCAAATAGGCCAAGGTCAGGTCGTTGACCGGAGCGCGCGCTTCACCTGTCACCGCCTGTATCTGGGTCAGTGTCATGAGTGATTTATTGCCGTGCCACTACGTTACATTTGTTTTCATAATGAGTGACGTTCTTTTGGTGTGGGATTTACCTCGAAATGAAGAGGAAACCGTACGTATTTTTATGATAACCCATCCTAACATAACTGCCGCAGCGCACTGTATATTTGGCGGAGTACATGTGGCGATCGGGTGTGGCCGCTAGCGGCGGTGACGCGACGCATTCAACACGATCCTAGCGGACATCGCTGCCTTTTGGGAGGCACAACACAAAGACCGCTCATCAGAATGATGTAAAATTTGTACAGTAAGTCAATAAAAATAAGTTTTTTCGAATTATGTAGTTATCCTTTGTATCCGGTAAAAATTTAACCTCCAAAAATAGTGACATCCGTATAATACCAAAATACCGTATAAATTGATGAGCAATGTGTTCATTCGATATCAGCTGTTCTTATTAATCTAATTACTAGATTAACTTAAACACAATGTAAACGCTAGTGATGTCATTATGTTGTGAGAAGTATTACCCAGCAAACCTGATACAATTTTTTGATAAATATGTATCATTAGTATTATTAATTACAGTGTGATGAAAAGTATCGATCATAACTTGTACATGTAGTATATTTCATAACAAGAGTGGAAAGTGGCTGTTTCTGGGCCGAGATCCAACTCTCATAATGGAAATAAAAAACTACTTGAATGGCAACTCAAACTCTTTTTTCGATAGGCAAGTGAACGAAGTGAACGAGCTAATCCGGGAGGCCAGTGAGCGAAGCGACAGAGCTCATATTGAACATGAACGAGTATTTGAAATAAAACAAATTCAATGCCTCTTCTGCGGAATCAAACACCGAGCATGGTTCGGTCCCCCGGTACTACCCGTGATACGATGAACATGTAATAACGTGTTATGCAGCAGTCCAATGAACTCAGCGATGTAGGGATTGGTTCAGGTGGCCAGTTGCAGCCATCCAATTAAACAGCCGCTCGGACTCGTTAATTTGATTTATTTGTATTTATTTATTGTTATTACTGCTATGTGCGTTGCACGAGTGGAAAACCAGGCTGTCCATTAGCCCAATGTTAAAATTAACATTAGTCTTATGGACGGCCTGGTTTTTCACTCGTGCAACGCATTGTAACTCAAATTATGTTCTTCTACATTTTTAGACACTAATATTTAACTAACGTGAACCCCTTCGTACTAAATATTTAGATTTTAAAACCCGCACATATATATTAACATTTTTATTTCGAAACTTACCAAAACTACGATAATACTAAAAAGCCCTTCGCCTGTCGTTCCATTGACATTTAAATGATTCAATGGTAACCTCTTGAGCTGATTTGATTTGTTCAGGTAATTATTTAAAGAGTTTAAAACGTCGCGGGAGTAACTAGGTTGTTCTTAAAATTGGATGTGTTTATTGAGATGAATGATCAAATGTACTGTTTTGATGCGTGATATTATTTGTTAATCAAATTATTATGTATTTTATCTATGACCATCAATTAAAAAAATAAGTTAAACAAGTATAGAGATATTACGGTATATCTATATCTATAAATACGAAATTCCGATCAACGCCCAGGCCAAACCATTGCTCCTAGAAGCACGAAATGTTGCATGTAGACTCCTCTCGTAGCATAGGCACCCACTAAGAAGGGATTTTAAGAAATTCCCATAGGGCTATACCCCACGGGGCTTCAAAGTTCCATACCTGTGTTATTTTTATGGACATTTACTTTTGTTTGAACTTATGAAAATTCTATCAGCTGATTATGATTGGTAGTAGTTCCACGGGTCAACCACAGAATGCAGCACACAAATGTCGTATTCCTGGGTGGTAACGGGAACGATGGCAGCTAGTCAAATACAATAATCAAAAATTTTAATTTGTTTATGTTTGTTTTAATTAAGGTTTATATTTTATAAATAATCTTATGGTAGCTTTGATTTATTTAAAATTGTGAGGCCAGTTTGTCGTAAGTGATAAGAATTTTACATCAACCCTACGACACCAAAACTGGGCGATAAAACTGTGCAATGAAAGGCTGTTTATTATTTTTTTCTGATGTACTCTAATACCAATTACTAACCTACCAAACACTTTGTGTTGATAAACAAATGTATCATATAATATAAACTAATTATTTGGTATACTATGATTTAAATGTGGCAAATGTGCATCTTAGTATGTCTGGAGTATAATGAATATAACAAAGTGATGAGTGATTAAGTAAGGCTTTGGTCATTGATGGACTGTTTTGGGACTGTCACATTGATGAACTTGTCCCAAAGCCGTCGTCTCAGGTGGATGGCAAAGTAAGGGAATCGTGATCTTTCTAAGTCTCTTTATTATAGGTTTTTTAGAGTCATGACAGACATTCAATATTTTTGTGAGGAGCATCCATCAAACAAAATCTGAACAACGTTTTTAAATTACACAAGTGGGCAGTTAGAGCATCCCTATCTCTTGTAAACTTTTTTTTCAAGGAATTTGACTTTTTAACGGTGTTGTCATAGTATATGTTTTGAAACAATCTTTTATGTCAAAAGCTGCAACCTGATTGTTCCCTTCAGCCACACATATTTTACTATAAATTTATCAAACAATAGTGGCTCAAAATAGACTCAGTCTGTTTGAGACTAAACCGCCGTAAAATTTAAAAAGATTTGCCTTCCTCAATACAAGAAATGAATTACATAAAACAATGATAGTTAGGCTTGGATAAATCTTGATCGGCTACTTTTATAGCAGTCCACAGTTCCTTACCCTTCCTTGAGAGGTAGAATGAGAGATTATTGTGACATATTGCATGCCGGGAAAGGTCTATACAACGAAGACGCCGCAAGTAAGTAATGTAAAGTCACACCCACTGGCATTTTGTCAGTAAAATACTAGAATAGGTTTTTGGCATTTATGAGGAAATAATAGACTGGATATTACAGTCACGATTGCATACAAAACCTATAGAACGTATACTACTGTATCAATAGAACAAATGTATCTGGATTAAAACAGGTTTTAAACGTGTAATCGTTTAGTCCCTATTAATATATTTCAAACACATAACTGTGTGTAAAACACGCCAGTGTCGAGTTCATTGCACGGGAAATAGTCAGATGTTTTTAGAATTATATGTTATATTTATGTTACCCTGAAGGCAACGAAAGTTAATTTATGTCGACTAGAACAAAAACGAATGGATACAATTTTGGGACCGCGTATTTAATATGGATAACTATTTTATTCTGCTAAACTATTTCCACCGTTCTGTAATCAGTAAATATGCAACTAAGTAATTTATTGGTGTAACTATATCCAATCATGTTATGTATATTGATATTTAATTGTAATTTACTCTTTATATTTATTTTAACTATATAAATAAATATACATAAATTATATAGTAAAATTATAAAATATCTAACACTTAGTTCAACATATATTAAACATATTTTAATACTAGTTGTATTACCATATCTATGTGTGGTGTAAAACAGTTATTGTAACTCTCAATAAAACCATATACAAAGTTAAAAATACATTAATTTCTCACTAAATATACTGGACAGTAAAGAAACATATTATTTGTTTGTATAATAACGAGCAGCGCCCATTAAGAAACTCCGCCCAAGCCTTATCAAACTTACAGGCAAACTTTTTCTCTGCTCAGTGTTCCTAGCTAAGATTATCATTTTTTTGAAGGAAAATGGTTTTATTTTTTAAACTCGTATTTATTTGTATGATAAGTATATTTTACAAAATCAAGAATGTTTCTAACATACGTTTTAATGTTTCTCTTGGTTACTTTATCAACCGGGATGTAGTTTGTAATTTGTGTGCAGGAATTATAAACGTTTATATACACAGTATTGTGTACGCAACAGCCATATATATACTGTAATGTATATGTGTGTCAAACCAAACTGAATAAAATAACCATAAACTGGGTTATTTTTCTAACAGATATTTTCCACCAAGGTTATGGTACGCTTAAAAATACATATATATGATATTTCTTTATTTAGATTTTTGTTTAGCACAATTAATTTTGGATCTCGTTAAATTTTTTTATATTCTAGAGCTCATTTTTATCTCATAAATATATTATACTATATGTTTACCTAATGGAATTTATAGTTTTGTATTTGTTAATTATGTGCTGGAAAACCACTGTTATTAGTAATCTTTTTTTGATAATTCTATCCATAACACCTTAAAATTAATTACAATCCTTATAACCCCTATAGATTTAGTAAAACACTGACTTACACAAAATGATCAATTACGCAAAATATAAAGAGAGTAAACCAGAACCTTTATTGAAATAGATAACAATAATTAATTATATAATAGTCTATGATCCGCAGGAAAATATTTAGAAACATCTTAAAGTTAGGCACATGAACATTATAAAAAAATGGAGTGTGATTTTGAATGCCTTCTAAACCAACGCAGGAAGACTTAATTACGGGGAACGTAAGCACAGGATGGCTGCAGATTTGTCATGCGACACAAACACATTTTGTCAAATACGGTAATTAATTTATCTTCAAGTTATTTCCTTGGAGGCCCTGTTCCCTAAAATGGAGTTATCGAAACGGACAGTACTGACTTATTAAGTTGGGAAGTACAAGACTAGGAGGTACTGCGTAACATTTTAATTACAAGAATATTTCTCACTATGCTTGCATATTATTTTATATTGATATAAATTCATAAATATTATGTATACACATTTTACTGTAATTTGAATCTATACAACAAATCAAAATGTTTTCTTTCCCTCTTAGGTAAATTTGTTAATTACTTAAATAGGTACACGTACGGAGCAGAATGGCCTTATACAAATGTACCCCAATTAGACAAAGTTGTAATACAATTGTATATTACAAACGATTAACAATTTAAATAATAACTAATAACATACATAACAGTCTTATGATTATACTAATCACATTATTGATGGCTATAAAATATTAATACTCATAAAACATAACAGATGTAAATTAAGAAATCAAACAGTACAATTGAAGAAGTATAAGATAATAGAAGTGAAGTTTATCAAAACTACGAGTTTAATATAAACGTTTCATTAATAAAGATAATCACAATGTTACTATAATGATTGGGATCGGCATTGGGCTGAGTGTTCCATTAGGAAACTAATTCATCAAGTCATTAATTACTAAATTTAATTTTCCACCCGCCAATTCAGACCACCCGACCGAATAAAAGGTCTACCCTTGAGTTGATACACGATTGAGATACATCGTAGTGATTTATAACACTTAGTGATATCTTGAGCGTTGGGAATATAACCTTTAAACACAGGATTCACCAAGTTCTAATTATAATAATTGGTGTGCAACTTGCATGATGTTGCACGTAGTTAGAGACAGCAAAGTAAAATAATATTTAGATAATCACGTTTAGTGACGATTAATACATCAAAAGTTAAATTTTATTTTTAAAATTTAATTTAATAAACATTCTTTAATTATTTTTATTTTCTAAGAAACTGAAATTCATTTTTTTTTTTGTTTTCGGCTCACGAATATTTTGTTAAATTATATATTTTCAAGCTATGGGACCTTTTGTAGTAATATATTTTGTCCCTACAAATCAACCGCTCTCTGCGGAGGGTTCGAGGACAAATGGCCTCGGTCTCTCAATAAATGTGTTTCCGGATAGACTTGAGGTTTATCTCTAAATAATACATAACGTCATTGCTATTCTGCCCCAAGCAATATTGTGACCGTTCTACCACAAGTGTCAAGCTATCAAACTACTCTAATGCTCCTTTTATATATTTTTTTCAACAAAAGTAGATCGTAACGTTGCCTGAATAATTTATAATACACCGTACTATTATTAAATCTGTATTTATTTTTATAAACTCTATTTTGCATAATACTTCGATTATGAACTAGTTTGCTTGGATCGTAATTTGAATGAATTATCAGGTATGGCAGTGTTCAAACTATAAAATACCTAAAAATATTTATCCATTAATAAGTCTTAAGTTTGATTTGGCAATGAGGAATTGAAATTGGGACCCGAATATTTTTTTCTTAAGCATTTATTTTAATTACAAGGATAATCAAACAAGTAATACAATACACATTATGTCATAGATATAAACGTGTTTTAAACCTTGAATTAAATTTATATAAAATGTAATCACGTTCTATGTATTAAAGAATTTTCCAACATTTAAGTATTATTAAATTTGATAACCAGGTACAAATACGGATAAAAATATAGCTCGTATTTTGCTACACGGATTGACGGTTATTAAGGGACGATATTTTATCAAAGCATTTCATAACGTTCTCTAAAGAAATTCTGACAATTTATTTTATCACGTAGCTCTAAATATTATATTTAAGTTAATTAAAATAGTTAAATCTTTGAGAATTATATGGAATTGGCACAGGATAATTAAATGTCAAACATTTCGTCGTCAGTATTAATATACGTGTACATTCGCTCAGTTTAGTTAAACTGTTTAACTTTACGTCTTTTAGAGTAACGCAGTGATCGATCATTCGTTGGATTCCAAATCTCTACTGTTAAAAAATTAAATAATAACTTAATGATACTATAGGCATTTTCTCACATTTAGGTACTTTTTAACATAGCAATCTAGGGTTGAAATAAAATTAAAAATTTCCCGCCAAATATCCAAAGACATTTATGTCCCACACTATGAGCCGGAATATCAGTAACGACAGATTTCTGGAACGTGTTGGGACGAAGGAAACTATATTTCATAAGTAAGGTTTGGTTAAAGATGGATGTGGTTGTCTTAGAATGTATGGTAAGTCGTTTTCTTATCTCCTTCTGCAGGACCAGTTTTTATTCTAAAACGGAAGATGGAAAACCAATGCGCAACCTCTTGCGAATACAATCACCCTTTACATGATGTAGTTTGTGATACGTTCCTTACTCTTATATGGTGTGCTCATACAGGAGTATTCTATCTTGAACCAAAGGACAATTTTCTTTTGTTTTCTAATTTTATTAAAGACCAAAGACAAATTATGGGTTTGGTGGACTTATCTTCCAAATTGTAGTGGATGAAATTGTCGAGTCTTAGAACTGGGGCGCTGATAATTTTTCACATTAACGTCTTTATATTTTTTAAATGTTATTCCAGTTATATTAAAAGTAAATTTACTAAATATGATTTAAACTTTATTTATATAAATATATTTATTTGTAAGCAACGCGATAATGTCTTAGTGAAACTTCAGTATTATAAAGTTTGCCTTTTTTATAAACTACATTAAAATATGCATTTAAATATTTACAAGATAACTTTTTTCATTCTTATATTTGGCTAACTCTAAATTTTATAGTGAGTACCGTTAGATCCGTTAGAGTTTATGTGGTTGGGGCGGTTAGAGTTTAGGCCATTAGAGCCGTTCGTTAAAACTTTTTTTAATTTTTTATGTTTTATTTTTATATATTTGGGGATAGCGACTATTCAAAATCAAACATATTAGTTGTATTACTCATGTTTACTAATTAATAAAGACTAGATGAACACGTGTATGAGCGGCTATATACCAAATAGTATTCAGATCGAGCCAATAGTGTGGTCTCCACATATTCAGATGCACAGACAGACCAATAAAGCCGCGAAACCCATTTTTTGGGATCAGGAAGCATCAAAACGAATATTTACACCGATAACTCAAAAAATATATAAATTGACAAAAATAATACATTTTACTGTACTATATAAAGTGAAATTCCGTGATTTGTATAAAAATAATGAACTTTCATCGCAAAAACTCAGCACTTTAAAGAACCGAGAAATAGTTAACAATGAAAATCTCCGAAGGCCATAAATTAGTTCTACGTAACATTCTCTGATTTAATCCTTAGCAAATTTCGATCCAGGCTAACTTTTACGGATCAGTATCTTCGTGAATCCAATGTGACTATATTATACGTACACATTCGATAACATCTAAACAAGAAGTTTGTAATTACGACTCAATCATAACTGTAGTAATTTGTGAGTTTAAAATATCAGCATTAAATTTAGCGATCTATCTAATGAGTCAATAAGGGCTATTGATAAAACATTGTTTTCATTTGACAAACCATTAATTAGGCATTTGGTTTGTTATGATAGCCAATTATTTGTGCCCACAAATAAATTATTTACATGGGATCAAAATGTTCTGACAACACCTTAATATAATTTTGGAAATTAATTTGTGTGCAAATATTGGTACTTGAATCAACGTTTGCACCCTGACATTTATTTCAAACATTGTTTTGACAATGTTCCAATCGTAAAATAGTGTCAGATTACGTTTTTTTTATCGAAGATGTAAAACGATTCAACTATATCGCATATTCGAAATCATCTCGGAATTGTGTGAGAATATAGAAGACCATATTTCAGAATCGGGTGCAGTAGTGGATTTCCCTTGTCCATTTTCGAGTGGATTCTCGTATTTTAAAAAACCCTCCTTTTAACAGATATCTTTTAGTGTGAACAATTTTTACCAAATATTTTGGTTGAATAAAACATTTTACATTAAGCTAGAGATTAATTATAAATAAAAATTGTATTAATTCGTATATTTTATGCTTTAGAATAGTAAATAAATACCTGTGGATATGGTAAGTATTAACGGAAAATTTATTTTCTACTGTGAAGTTAAAAAGCAATTTTGGAACAACATTTAATTATAAGCATTTTATTATCTTGACAAAACTTTTCAACAGAAAAGTATAATTTTATATTGACTACAGTTACTTATCGAGATCTATAATTTTCGCCTAAATAGTTCAAATTTATCATACAAGGAAATTCAATTATTTTTAGAATTTAAATCGCAGAATTTACGCCACTGTGGTGACCAGTTGCGCTATATTCCTAACGGCAGTGCGTATCAAGAATCATTCACATCAGCTGTTTTGTCAAGCTGCGCAGTGCAGCTAAGCAACGAGTTTGGTGTTTCCTAGGATGGACCTTGGAGCCGCTCGACGACTGCTTATGTTAATTACACGTTACATACACTTCCACGAAATGCGGCAGATTATTTGTTGTTAATTGTTTTTTCCGACCCTATTTTTTGATTAAAAAGTACAATACTCTCCGCCAGGTTTTAAAACAAACATATTGTTTATAATTATTTGTTCTGTCGGCTCTGTTAGTCTGGTACGAATTTGTTGCTCAATTTAATACAAAATACACACACCTGTAGTATATTGAATGCTAGTAGCCTATCATATTCAGGGAAAAATGTATAATAATGAAATCTCAAAACATTATAAACATTATTTATTAGCAGCTTTAATTATACTTCTTCCTACAGAAGAAAAAGGAATGAACGGGTAAAGTATGTTTCAATAAATCATTTTCATCAATATGGAAAGAATAACTCGTCCTGGAGGGTGACATTATGAATACCGCTGAGTAACAGACGGCTTAGAGGAAGTCACAGTTCTGTGTTTGGTATTATTATTATTAATACTTAGACAAGATTGCTATAAATGACACTTTTTTATAAAAAGTAGTAACCTTACTTTACCGTGTGATCTGTTATTTTAACACATAATTATTTTAAACCTGAATCGATCAAATGTATCTTTTTAAGAAATTCATAAGTCTCTTCTTACATCAGAGAGAGGAAAATTATTGCATTGTACTATAGAAGATCAAACTAAACGGAAACATTCCAAACCCAAGGTTATTGCTCCCATCCTGTACAGAACTGAATCTCGTGGTCTCAGTGTCTTGAGGAATAGTCACAACCAACTGTTGCCCAGAGATAAATGTAGTCGGAATATTATTGAAGGAGACGCGAAGACCTTTATGCATTATTTAGAAAGCTTTCAAGTCCGACCTAAAACACTTTTACCGATGGGATCGGCATTTTACTGTCGAGCTGCCAGGTATTAAGAGGTTCCGCAAAACGTTTCTGCTGTTGCGAGTTGACATATGTTGTCAATATCGTTGTGGAACTGTGATATTTTTAACCCATTAATATTCATAAATATAACTTTAATAATAATTCTGTAATGCGTTACATTCATTGTAAGTCATACCTTTAATATACCATACCCCCATATATTAGTGATTGTGAACAAAGTGTTTAGTAATTTTTAGAAACCCTAGAAGATAATATACAAGCCTCTTAATTTGTAAGAATGAATATTTTTAAGATTTGGTTTGTGCACTACAGTCAATGGTTAAAATATGACGATCCAAAGATCAAAGTGTACTCAACTTAATATATTACTTATCGTAGTAAGTGTACACTTGTTATATTACAGACATATGTACGCAATAAATGAGTTGACGTTAATCATGTTTTACTTTTGTGATAGTTTGTTATTTTATTATAATACTTACCTTTCTTATCCTGTAACATGAAATATATCAAAGTGACTGATAATGTGGTATAAAAAGATCCGCTCTTGACATTGCTGTAAAACGGTGATTTAGATTGTCACTGATTATTGGTTACACATATATCAAACTTTACCTTATATAAACGTTCCAGGATCTCATTCACTGTGTATTTTACATCAAATAATATAACGTTTGTATACTTTTTTGCTGGATTTGCAGTCGGTTTGGACAAATTTTATTTTAGAAAAGATGGCTTAAATTCTATTCAAGCTTTAACTAACTTAACTTTTAACATTTAATTTTCATTTAGAGAGTACATATTTGAGTAAATGTTTTCAGAAAATATTTTAATGTTTAAAATAATAATGATAAAACAATTTCAAACAAGATTTCAAAAGTTATTTATTATGATGACTGTGGTGGATAGCAGCGGATGGCTTTTGACAGTCCTCCAACAAAATTACAGGATAGATAGGTATGAAACTAAATTAAATGCTAACTACAGTATTTTAAGTACAAGAACATTTAAACTCGGAAAGAAACAGATTTTTTTATCGTTACCGTCTTCAATCAAAGTGCCTACTAAATTTGAAATAACCAAGTACATTATAAATGTTATACCTGCTTTATGAAACAGGAGCGTACCAGTATAGCTATGGTTTTTTTTAAAGGAGTTACAATGAATAACCCCAGACGTTTGTAATTTACTGGAATTTGGTTTATGTAAAATATAAAATATATAATACATTATTAATTTCATCCCACAACCAATGACGTGAAACCTTTAATAATAATAATAATAAAATTAAAAGTGTGTGAGTTAGCGTCGTCGACTTCGAGCAAGGGGTGAGAGGTTCGATTCCACAACATAAGTCGCTTTTAACTTCTAAGCTTTTTACATAATTTTGAATAAATTGGGTGAAAAATGCAATACAAATATTGTATATGACAGCGAACCTTGTTAAACAGTGAACTATTGATTAGCATATCAAAATATACAAATCATAAGAGTAGTGTGCAATTGGGGCTGCTGGGGCGGAAGTGACGTCACATCCGGTCAGTGACCGGATGCGCTGAGTGAATAAATACGTCATCTGAGGCTGAGCCAGTGACGTAGGCGGTTTTGTGACGAAATGAGGTAAAGTTCAAAGTTCAAGGTCAAGGTGAAGTTTTTTAAAAAAAATCTACCTCGCACTCGTAAAATCGATTGTGATTCGATAGTTAATCGATAATAAATATCGAATGAAAAATATCGAATGAAGCAATCGAATGAAACGAGTGCGAGGTAGTACAATTACAAATATTACTTTATTTTATTTACAATAAGTTATGTTTACAATAATTCATGTTTACAATAGTTCCCCGTTGTTCGTTGTCATCGATGTTGTTGATCCGGACGAGTTGCGGCCATCACTTCGCTTTCTGATGAAAGACGGTAGATACTTCGATCCCTGCGCAGAGTCCATGTTGTTTTTTGATGCGTAAAGTTCCAAAGATAAATCGTAACCGGACGCAATAAGAAGTCTTAACTCTTCACTAAACACCTCGAGGTCTTGGAAAGTCGCAAGATGAATAGAGTCATAATGAATACACCTAATTTTAATGGACATTTTAATATAATGTTTTACGTTTGTGGAGAGCACTCGATGTTCACCAGTCGAGAGCCG
This sequence comes from Allygus modestus, assembly GCA_963675035.1. Taxonomy (NCBI): domain Eukaryota; kingdom Metazoa; phylum Arthropoda; class Insecta; order Hemiptera; family Cicadellidae; genus Allygus; species Allygus modestus. Next base: position 346,178,315 of record OY776112.1, on the reverse strand, counting down.
GAGGTGTACTGACTATTCGCTAGCTAACGTTCTGGTATGAAACGAAATGGTGGGGGTAAAAGTGTGGTGGGGCGGAGAAGATGGCGGACAGCAGATGGCAGGCGGCAGGTGGCAGGTGGCAGCTGGTGCGAGGCAGATGGTTGCTACTACATTCGCCGCCACAGTAATGCAATCCTTCGGCGTAATTCTTGTATTTTATCTTGTCGGTTCATTTGATACGTTTTACATCTACATATGCAATAGCTGAAACACTTGCACTTACGACAAGCTTTCCCGTCAACTTGATCGCCTGGTATTTTAAAACATTGTAACTCGCAACAATATGTCTTCAAATTGTTATCGAAAAATAAATTGTTCATAGGTGGCACCGACATGTTAGCTGCAGCGTGTGTTAGACAAGACTGAGACTAACTTCACTGCTCCCTCTCTTTTATACCTCTTCATAATTTAACCCTGAATGAAAGTTCAAGGTCATCCATTTGAATTTAAAAAAAAGCAACACAGCAGTATATAAAATAATATACTGCTGTGTTGCTGTTTTCTTTATTTTTTCATATTTTTTTTATATTTTTTCTTTTCTTTATTAAACAAACATCTTACAATACAATAAACTTAAGTTTAACATTGATGACTAGAAATACAAACAATAAAATACAAACAGAGAAATACAAACAGAGACATTATGTACAAGGATGCATGATGTGCAGAGTGAGTTCCGTTGAGTTGTTGCCGCTTACACCGTGTGATACCAAATACAACGTCCCCGGTTGAATATCTCGCAAATCTTCATTTTGTAGCAGTTGAACAAATCGTTTTGGAAGAAATACTTGAAACTTCGGCTCATCTCCTGAAGTTAAAGGTGCTTCGCTCAATGAAACTAGAATTGCTTCTCCATGTGCGGTTTCCACTTTCTTGATGTTATGAATAATGTAGTATTTTTGTTCTTTTAATTCTGAACACTTTTTAGCTATCAGAAGGTCGGATTTTGAATGAGTGTTGAATTGATCAACCAGTGTTTGTAGAAACTGTTGTGATGCCATCTTCGTCAGTGGTGGTTGCGATGTCTTCTGTGATGTTGCCTCTTCGGAGTCTCGAATAATACTCGTGCCGGAGCGGTGTTGGCTCCTCGTATTTATAGGCCCCGCTACCCCCACCACATTCCGGTTCTTCGCTACCCCCACCACATTTCTGCGTTTGTTCCAAGTAAGCAGCCAAACGATATGCGTTGTGCAATGCGCAGTTTGATTGTCCGTGTTTAGGATCTTTTGCAGCAACACAAATATTACCGAGATTAATGTTAAAGTCCTTACCGATAGTTATATCGAAAACATCACCGTGCGTGTACTTTTGTATCCAGTTCTTTTTTTCTAATCCTCTTGTGTATATATGTGAATATTGTTTGCAAAAGTTAAACATAATACTGTGCAGATTACTGTAGCTTATAAATCCTTCATACCAATGTATGTGATGAAAGTAGTTTGTTATCCATTTGTTTGTACTTTTTGCTTTGGCGTTAAGGTTGTTAAAAGAAAAAGGAGCTTCAAACGTGAATGGGTAAACTACAAATGTAAGCAAGTATAAAATTACTAATTCCTTGATAATAAACCTATCATCATTATTTCGAAATGCTTGAAATTCTATTACACAAGGCTTTACACTCACTTCTTCATCCCCTCCGCTCATCATGACACCTAACGATCAACTAAACTGTTGTCCACACCACGGTAGGTTAAATACCAGGCCGTACAGTTGCAGGTGCGTTGGTGTATATTTAACGTGGGCACCGTCCCCAATAGGCCTACCCCACGTGTGTTCTTCTTTACTAAGTCAAACTTTAGTCTTTTTTAACTTCTTCTTCTTCTTCTTGTGTTTCGTTTTTCTTCTTCTTCTTGTTTCTTCGTTTCTTCTTCCTGTGTTGTTTCTTCTGTAGCTTCTGTAGCGATTTCTACAAGTGGTTCAAAATCCTTTAACTTTCTCCACATGCAAACTTCATGAGGTATTCTATTAAAAATAGATGTATCCACAGGTCCGTACACGATGGTGCTATCAGGTTGTTTTTCCAAGGTATCGACCAAATATTCTTTAATAATAGCGTTTGCAAATACCAACTGTCTCATGTACCTTGTAATAGGTTCCGTTGTGTAGTTTAAAACGTAGAATTCTTCACGTGATAGTAGAATCTTATTTTCATGTTGAGTCAAGTCTCTAATTCGCACTTGTAGTTGTCCGCGATGTTTAACAATATCAATTTCATTGTCACAATCCAAAAGTCGAATATGTGTTTTCCTTCCACACAAACTGTTAGTTAAATAACATTCTATTAAATGCACATGTTTCAAAAATGACTCCCAAGCATTTTGCGAAAATAAAACCTTTTTTGTTCCGTGGTGTAGTATTACTGTAGGGGAATAATCCAATGATTTCATCAATCCAACTGATACACTTTTACTGATACATGCTGAGATAAGGTAAAAGATTCGCAAAAAAACTTCAGTTAAAATGTGAGGAGGAATATTTTCTTCAACTTTCTTCTTCCTTTTTGGTACTACCTTTGATGGGTCTGCATTACTTTCCTCCTCTCTATCTCTTTTACCAAACTTTAAAAATGCAGTTATTTCCTTGATAATTTCTGCTTCGCTGGTATTATCACGTTCCAATAACGGTGCTATTTCTGCATCACCTTGTACAACAGATGGAGAACTCATTTTGTAGAAGATGTTGCCCATGCGACGATAGACGATCAACTGAAGACCTGCATTGTTGCTCCGCTATTTATAGGTTAGCGACAGTGGCGGTGCCGGTGGTGGTACAATGTTTTACAATACCGTCTTTACGATACCAGTCAACGGTGTGTATGTAACAATTTTATCGTGCAAAATTAAACAATACGCAGATGTATTTGCAGGTACGTTTTCTTGAAATTCCATTTCTATTTTTATATCAACACTAGACGATTTTACAGATTCGTTTTGTTTGGAGCAATCAATTACAACAATCGGAGCTTTCGATTCAAACTGTACGGGAGATAGTAGATGTGTGTTTGTTTCCGTAATATGAATTTTGGAACCTAGCGTACATATCGTATAAAACACTGTACCTTTTTTTATCAAAAGAGATATTAAAGTTGTCGTAGGGAAAGAATTGTGAATTCAGGAACACTTTACAGTTTGTTAATTTACAATGGTCAAATTCACCAGCATTTTCAGTTAATATACTTTTTTTCTTTGTTTGTAATCCAAAGATTACATATCTCGCTTTTTCCAAATGAGTAGAAGTTTTTACAGTCCATGTATGCCGTTGTGTTGAAGGTAAAACGGGGTATTCATGAAACTCCCAGCTTCTGAATGGCATTACAATGTCTCGATCTGATTTTAACTTTCTTAATAATGTAATCCTGTGTTCATCATTTAGTCGCACATGTGGTACTCTCCAAACAATCTTGTCTAATGTTAGTTTCCAGTCTAAATTGTCTTCAGTTGTTCCAGCAGATGCTTTAATAATATCATTATCGTTTGATGACCTTAATAAAACTAGTTCTTGTTTTACATTTATTATTATTCTTCTGTAATCTTCAGCAAATCCTAAAAGTAATCTTAAAGGTACGTAAAAATCAAAGTTTCCCGAAGCATCAGGAGTAATTGTACTTTTGTCTGGTGCAACCCATCCTGCAACAGCTAACAGATTCTTCTCATTTGGTGTTAAAGACGCTAATCCTTTTAATGTACTGGAAATTCCAACCTTTTTTGTTGAATCGACTGTAACTCCTGAAATTTCATATCTAATCTCGTCAAACAAAAATGCCATAGGATTATTTATGAACGGAACAGTGGTTCCAACAGTACCGTCAGCTTTTGTTACTTTTCCTTCAATATATAAATAACTTTCGCATGGAAGAGTATAAATGTCTTGTTGTTGTATAGGAATCCTAATTTCATCGTTATTGTTTAATTTGGACGAAGCGTAAGGGTTGTGCGTGTGATATGCCTTTTCCCATAAGGTCTCGTCGAATGTTGGGCCCTGCGCTATATCCAGTATATCCATTGTTAATGACCTTTAATCCAATTTCTTCTAGAAAACGAATGTTGTCACTTGTTAATCCTTCTACAGCTGATGAGCTACTGACCTCTTTGCTGGTTGGTTCTCTCTTTTTAAATAATAACCCCATTATCTAAGCGGATGATTTTATATGTATTCTTACAGTAATAGCTTCTCCTCGAAAGTCAATAAGGTTTCCGTCTTGATCCACTATGTTCAGCACGATGTCTGAAATGAAACTGGTGTTTAACGGTAGGTACACAAGGTTTTGAGGCTTTTCTACTATCTTGAAACCCGGTGCGACTGATGGGTAGAATGTGTGTAATATATGCCGATTTTCTCCATCTCTGTAGGATCCTTGTATAATGTTACATGTAATGTCTATGCTGTTTACTTTGATGATCGTCACAGTTCTATTCCCAGAATGAGTTGTATTAGGTTCTAATACCTTTGTTTCCTTAGAAAACCCCAATAAACTACCAATTGAACGTTCTTGGCCAAAATCAATATAATACTTAGAAGTAATTTCGGCTTTCATTGTATTGTTATTGCCTTTTATCGTTATATTTTCTTTTCCCATATGTTTTTGTATAACTTCATTTATATTATCAATTTCATAAGCTCCTGTTGGTAAACTGAATTCTTCCAAAGCTGAATATTTTCCTTTATTATCTTTTGTCTTGTAATAATGTATTTTGTTATTAATTCCTTCACTAACGTTTGGAATAGAGTTATATGTTGTTAAATCCAATAATGCGGCTTCCCATAGTCTTCCTTTTTGCAAACGTAGCGCTGGAAACAGAATACTGCGCAAAGTACATAAGTTACCGGTTAATGACACTGTATACGAAGACATCTTAAAGTTGACTAACACTTTTAGCTAAAAAGTCTAAACATAAATTACCGCAAATGGATGTATCATCAGGTTGTTTTCTTGTATAATTGTAAAAAACATGTTCTGCCGCACGAAAGTATTGTTGAAGTTCTTTCGGTGGTGGAAGGTTTCCAAAACTGTCGAAATAATAAATCGTTTCACCAAGTTTCTTGTAACACACCCAATGAGTGCCTAATCCTTCACTATTATCCAAATTTACTATACCAGTCTCATTTTTCCACATTTTAACCGGTAATTCATCTTTCATAAATACTCCTCTAAAAAATGGGATTTTCAAACAAGAAGCATATGTAATCAGTTCTTCATTGGTTAATTCTTTGTTTTTAATTATTAATTGCTCTTTCTTATTTAATACACACGATACGGTCTTAGGTATAGTCCTCCTCCCTTTTTTATCATTGGCCATATTGTTGGTTTCTTTTTACCTTTACCACTAGTAGATCGACGTTTTCTTCTGATATTACCTCCTTGTTTCTTAGCGGGTCTTTTACCACGCCTTCTTCTCTTTCCTCCTCCAAACGTAGTTTTTGCTTTCATTGCTGCTGTTACTGCTAAAGACGCTGCTTTTTCACCAATACTCGCGTCACTAGATTTTACTCTTTGCCAAGCTTTCTCAGAAAGTGCTCTATCTGCTATTGATCTATTTTTTGTATCACCAAATTTGGAATACGCTATATCGTGCTGTTTACAAGCCTGATCAAGCTTATTTATTCCTGGATCTCCTCTAGCAAGCCGTTTCTCTAATTTGGTTCCAGGACCACAATTTGATATCCTCCAGGTAAATGTAATTCCACAGGTAATAAATCAATCGCCTTGTTAACTATAGCTTCAACCGGTTTACTTAATAGAGAAAATGCTGTTGATGCTATTCCCCTTCCTCTCTGTAATCTCTCTCGATTATGACTGATGCGTTTAGCCCTCGGCATGACTATTTATAGCCAAACTTACAATCAGTAGGTGCACTCTATAAATGTTTTACAATGAATGTAATATTAGTCTTGGCTTCTTGTATTATATATACTGTTTAAAATCCATTTATTATATAGAAATGGATTAATTAATTAAATGTAGACATAATAAATAAAAGTAGTAAAAATAGAAATAAGGTGTAATTGAAGATGTTCCAAATGTTTCTCCGCTGGTGATGGTATCGTTGTTTTCGGTAAAATGAATAAAATCTAAATAGCTGTCATGTTCCCTTAGAAACTTGCCACTTAATCGTTGGTAATTAAATAGAACATTCCAGTCTAGTTTATCTTTAAAATTGTCAATGTAATTTTTAGAGAGATTTTGATATTTACTTATTACTTCCCAACAGTTATTAAAATTTGATGTCATCTCTACAAGGAAGTCTTCTGAAAACTGTTGTCTTTGTAAAATATGAATCCAGTTAACTCTGTGAAAATAAATTCTTAACATAGTCATTGTGAAGAGGTAGTGTATGGAAAGTTGTTCCCAATCCATATATCTATCAAACCGTTAAACAAAACCATCTGTCAGCACTCCTTGGGGAAATCTCGGCTCTTGAGATATTAAACTCCACGCAGTAATATTGGATTCCATCATCCTCTCTGTATCATCTCTCGAATATGACTGATGCTTTATCCCTTATCATGGGTATTTAAATTCTTTTTTCTCTTATGTAATCTTCATCGTTTTCTGTTGGTTCATTAATCACATTCACTTTATCCCTCTTTCCTAATGTCTTGACTTTAGAAGGCTCAGACGGTTTATCTAATTGATTAGGTTTTTCTGGATTGTGTATCTTTTTCCAGTCTAAATAATTGTGGCTGTCAACATCTGAAGCTACAGCTCTTCCTGAAGCCCGATGGATATAATTAAATAAAGCTGCACCAAACCTTTCCATATGTGTTTCATATTCTGTAGTCCATTTCTTGTGTACTATATCAAATATTTTCTTATTTACAGCGTCTCCATCCTGCTCACAATCACCTACATTTGACAATTTTAATTTTTTTACATCATAGCTTGTATCAGTTTCATTCTTTTTGTAAATCGTTAACAATTTTAAAGTCGCTAAATTTACTGCTTCAAAATCATAAATGGGATGTTTTATATTGCTTAACCTTTTACCGGAAAACCCCCAATGGTCTTCGTGTACAATCGGGGTTCTTTTATCCATGTATTGTACCGTAACCGCATCAGAAGACAAAAGCGGATCACCAACATTTTGAATTACTTTTCCTTCAAAATTATAATTACCATCAGGTGTTAACGGAAACCCAGCTCTTTTTTCACTATATCCAGATTTTACTCCAAACTCAGAATACCGTCCAAACTTTTCCACACTCATGATGTAACTGAATCGCTATCGTTTAGGTTCTTACTATATATATTTACGTCTACTGAACAATTATTTCTCGTTTTCGCAGTTCATCAACCAAAGCTACCCATTCGTTTTCTAAACCAGTGTGCCCGGCTTCCATAGCTTCATGTAATAACCTCATTCGATCAACTAACTTATTTATATCGTTGTAATATATTATATTGGTTTTATACAAATTTTTTAATAATCCCCTTCCAGATGTAGTAGGATCAGTTGTTTTTCTTTTTTTATGCAAAACATTTAATTCAGCAGAAGATAAAGCTATTCTTTTAATTGGAGCTTTATTTGATTTCGAGGGGAAAAGACTAGATATAATGTTTGTGTATTTTAATGACCTGTTTCTATGAATAGGTAGGTCTTTGGAATATTTTTTTCTATGTGCATTTGTATACTCTAGTATATTTTTAAACAATTGTAAATCCTTTTTAGTATATTTACCAGGATTATTTTTAAAGATGAGTTCAAACAAACCTGTTGTACCTTTATATTTCTTATCACCAATAACTATATCAACATTTTCGTTTATATCTAACTTTCTATCTCCAATCATTAATCCTTTATCCTCTATTCTAGCTCCATATGTATGATAATTTCGATTAGCATGTGTGCCATGTAACATTTTTAATGTATATTTTCTTCCAAGTGTTCCTTTAAACATAATATCTGTGCCTAATTTGCTTAAGTTGGATGGGTTGATATCCTCTTCTTCTGCTCTTGTATCTTTCGCACTTCTATCTTCTGTACTTGTATCTCCTGCAATGTTCTTTTCCCTTAAATCTCCTATATCTCCGCTGTCTTCATACTCGTCGCTTTCTTCAGATGTTTGTAACTGGTCAAAACTTTCATCATTCTGAAATTCTTCTTCATATTTGGAAATTGGTAGCATTTTGTCTCCTTCGAAGCGAATTGAAGGTTTTTCAATATTTTGTGCTAATCGCTTTAAAGGTTCAGTAACAGGTTTAAATGTTGTTTCTAAAAATTGCTCTCTTTCATTTATACCTGATTTTAAAGCTCGGTTTTTTTGTCTAATAGAATCACTAAGTGATTTTATTTCTTTTAGTAGCTTTTCCTGGTTAACCATCTTCACACCTTGACGACTTGTACAGTAATACCGCTAATCAGTGTAGTAAAACAAATTTATCAAAACCTATTCTATAACGGCCGTCTTTTATAGCTTGATCTTTCATAATAACCAGAAATCCATACTTTTCCACCCATGCTTTTCCGCAAAGCTCTTTAAACTTTTCAAATGCCATATCAGCATTCACATGATCGTTATATATATGTTTTAGGTTAGTATCATCTTGTTTAAATACAATTAAAACATTTTCATTATCTCTGATAAGTTGTTTTGGGATTTTTCTATAAGTTTGTCCTATATATATGCTATCGATGTTATTATGTCTTCCCATGGCAAAGTAGTTTCTAATAGTATCCTGATTTTCACAAGATACATCGTCAAATATAAATACAGAATACGGTTTCGCTTCGTTTGGTTGCATAATGCTTTCACTAGCGTTAAATTTGTAAAAATTAACATCGGACACATCAGATAGGATTTTATCCAGCAATTGATACTTTGGTTGTTGTAGGGACTTTGAAAAAATATATAGGTTATTAAACCTTAATCCCTGCGGATTAGTGACCAAATTAAAGACAACATTGGTCTTTCCACAGTTTGAGGGGCCACTTACTATACATCGAACAGTGTTTGGAAATAAACTACCGTGTTTACCATTGTTGATATTAACGTTATCCACAGTTAAATCATCTATGTTATTAATATTGAATCGATCTTTATGGTGAATAATCTCCATCCTGCTCAAAGGTTAACGATGAAATGAGTTGCTTGCATTACACCAAGTCCTTTATAGGTATCCATGAATCCTCAGTTTTGTTAAACCCTAACCACCGCACTTTAACTGCGTCCTTTTTTCTTTGTAACACTTTTTCAACAAGATATACATTACCTACTGTTGACTTTAACATTTCATGTCCATAAAATGCACCTTGCAACAAATCTCCTTTGTTATCTTTTAAGATATACGTTTCAGGTACAGTCGGTTGCACTTTATACACTGTAAAAACTTCATTCGTCCAATTGGGAAGGTATTTCTTGGTAAACACTCCCTTATATTTACTAATCCGTACTTTATCACTTACATAAAATTTTCTTGGCTGCATTTTTTCTACTTTAGGCTTTGTATTTTTCTTAATGCGTTTTAATACATCTTTTGCATTTCTTCTATTTACTTTGTTAGGTTTCATACCAATAGTTCTATGAAACCTGTTGTTATAATCATTTATTAATTGTGGTAAAACATCATACCATACGTAAGAACCTCATTTTGAAAATTGTTTATACAGTGCTCCTTTTAAGGTTCTATTGAATCTTTCTACAATAGCTGCTTTTTTCTCTGAATTTGTAGAATAATGATTTATTTTATATTTATTCATTAACTGTGCAAAGTTTGTATTAAAGTATTCTGTTCCATGATCAGTTTGTAAATGTTTAATTTTGTTTTTATCTCTTTTTATGGCTATTTCCATGGCTTCTGTTACGCTTTTACCAGTCTTGTCCTTTAGAGGCAAAGCGTCTGCAACTTTTGTAAAACAATTAATAATTGTGAGTATATATTTAAATCCTTTGTTTATTCTGCTATGCGGTCGCATTTCAATTAAATCCGCTTGATATAGATCATTTATCCCTTTTATAACAGTATTTCTTCTTGGAAACTTTATTCTTGCAGGTTTGTGTAGTTCATTAATAATCTTCTCCTTCAGGTCTGACATGATGGTTTCACGAAGACAGCTGATATGGTATTAAATATTCTTTTGTATAAATCTGCTTATATAGGTCAAGGTCATTCCAAACTAATGTATAAAAGGGGGAACACAGCAAAATACTGCTGTGTTCCCCCTTTTATACGGAAAGGAAAAGGAAAAGGGGTGTAGGACGATGAAAGGGTTACTCGTCAATAGGGTTGAGGGAATAGTGGCCGAATGGTAGAGTGTGGATATTGTCTGCAAGGATGTGTCGTTTATCATAATTTGAAGAAAGAGCTTTTTTTACTTCCGTCACGCTGTACAGCTGATGGTTGAAACTTCTGATTGTGTTAAATTTTGCTATTATATCTTGATCTTCAAATAAACATTTCTTATAGTGATTAAAATGCACATTCTTCTTTAAATACAAACTTTTTACTCCTTTAGCTTTCTTAATGACTTGGTTTTCATTTAGTTGTTAAGAATATAATTTTGACATTAGTGCAACAATTTCTTGAAGTATAACACCATTGGCTTCATCTTTAAATTTGCCAAGCACTTTTTTGTTTCTGTCATTGTCGTAGTTTGGATGATCTTTTGGATAGTCGGAAAAGTCAAAGTCGTTTTTGTAATCAAATGTCCGAAGATCTTCATACATATCGTTAGTAATTATCCAATATATAAAAGCGTCTGTATCCATGTAGGAGATGCCGATGTTTTCCCGTCCATAAAAGGTGACCATCTTTTTGTAATGAAAATCGTACATATGAGTCTTGGAGATATCCAGGATTGACATTCCTATATACAAAGGACGATCGATCTTCACACTTGTTTTCTTCATAGATACAGCTACAAGATTTTCATTAATAATTATAGATGTATTAAAGTTAGGCTGTTGTACGAGTTTTTGTAGTTTGTTCGGATCTGTAACAAGTTTAACGTTTTTATGTCTTCTTTTGTTTTCTAATGTTTTACCGAATATCGCATTGTTCATTAATTTAAAAAAGTCTTTTTGAAAGGCTGATGTAGCGGCTGCTCTTCTGGTAGTATTCGAGTCTATGTACGGTTTCAACCAGCACGATTGGGAAAGTTCCACAGCTATATTAATTTTAGTAAGACGTAAACCTAATTCGATAGCTTGTTGAACAACGCAATAGTGAGCTACGTATCGTTGTTTATTGTTAAGGGTCATCATTAATTTGGGGTGTTTTCCAGTTGGTGAAATTTATGTTCTTGCAAGGAGTGGAAGGTCATAATGAAGATCGTGTAAATGTTCTGGATATTCAAAGTCGCAATCCAAAATATATCCGGTATCTCCATGTTTTGGTGATATATCCCCAATACAATCGGGATCAACCCATTTAAAGTTGTCAAATGGAAGTGGGTTCGACATGGCCCATCCATACAGATTATTTGCGTCGAAATATCCCAAGTACGTTGAAGGTTTCTCTTGATCATGGTCAGGTAGATATTTGTTGTTGGCTTTAACATGTCTTGTCACGCTTTGAGTTAATCCACCTCTAACACCCGACTCAACCATTAAAACCATATCTATATCTGTTAACAGCTGGAGTTTGCATTTTGTTTCTTTCAGCATTGCTTGCCAAGCTAGTCCTGGAGATGTATACGAATGTAGAGGGTCCAAACCGTATGCTGCAAAACAGGTTCTTCGGAATTCTTCCATAACATCGCAGAGAAGAGTCACGTCAAGTTTTACATAAAAGTCTGAGTATTCTCCTAAGGTCTTCATATCCAACTCGTTCCATACTCGACATGCATGTTGATAATCTTCAAGTGAAATTTCCGAATCATTAAGTTTGTTGTTAAATTGTTCTGGTGGAGGAAGTGATGTTTCATTAAATCTATGTAGTCCATCGATGTAATCGCAGGGGAAAACCCCTTTTCGAAGAACCAGATCCATTTTACTACTGGCTACAATTTTGCTTGTTTCTATCAGATCTTCTCTTTTTAAATTCTCAGTTAATTTCATTAGGCTAGAAGGCATAAATCTAAACGAATCAATAAACCTAAGTTTTATTTTGCCAACCTTTTTAGAGAAGCTTATAAATTTTTCCATTGTTGTTGCCAAAACATCTATCGCCCCATCATCTCTTCCCAATTCGGGAATTATAAAGTGAGAGTCATATCCAATAAGGTTATGTAGAACAATGGGTATAAAAGATGGAAGTTTGTAATTCAAATTGCAAGCGTTACAGGCTGCACCTCTGTAGACTCCTGTAAGATGGTCGTGATCACGAACTTTAACGTTATCTGGTGTAAATATGTTATTACACAGATAACATGTTGTTGCCAGATTGTGATGTTGAAGTTGATGTTCTTCCATAGGCAGCATCGGTATTTTCATTTTGTAGAGTTCTTCCACCTTAGAGGCAATATAATACAAATCGTCTACCAAGTGTTTCGCTGCTTGTTCACCGCGATAAATCTTCGGAGCAGATGATAGTCCAAATTCTTGAAGATGTTCTTCAGACAGCGTGGATTTTGTTAGTATACAGTAACTGTTTGGTGCGTGTTTTTGATATTTGCTTCTTTTTGTAATATCCTCTTCTTGTTGTTCAATTGGAAGTAAAGATGCTTCGAAATCCGCGTACACAACAAATGGAATAGGGTATTGTTGATTTACTTTGTCAAATTGTACGTATGCTCTGCTAGGATGAGGTAATTTAATTCTAACCTCATAGTTTCCACTACATAACCTTTGATGTTCTAATAACCATTCTGAACCTCCTCTTCTTAATGGTTTGCTCACGTGGCAAAAGCATCTCTTACATGTTGTGATTTTACTTTTATGTTTTGTTAACTGTTTACATACAAGCCCTTCAAAATCTTTTATATACACGTAATGTGATATCTCTCCTTTATTGATTAATAACAGGTCAGTATGATTGTTGCGCTCATTCGATGTTATGCGCAAGGGATACACATTATTTGACGAATCCAAACCAAATATGTTGACTGAAGCCGACGGATTTTTCTTTTCAAATTTTGATATATCAGTAATTGCAACAGGGTAAGTCTTTCCCTGGAAATTATACTTATGTTGAACTTCTTCATATTTTTGACTTGGTCTTTTTTGGTGGTCTTTGTTTACATATTTTACCAACATAGCATATTTAAAACATTCGTTATCTTCATTTTGCACATTAATACAGGATTTGGTATCACTTACTTTTTTCGGAAGAGGAATGTAACTACTTCCTCTCATTCCATAACCGTGTTTATGAACTCTAACATCCAGACTTGTTATACTTAATAAAGTCCATCCAGATCCTCTTCCTTCATGCTCTTGTATTTTTGTCAAAAGTTCCTCAAAACATTCTGTTACAATCTTTTCAATATCTGACGCAGCCATGATGGTTCGGTTTTTTGTCATAAAACCTCTTGGTGATGTTTCGTTTTGTATGTTAGTGAATATAGCATCTAGCAACAGTCCAAATTTGATAAAATTTTATATTTTTTGTTCATTCTTTAATGTTTTGGTTACTAATTCTTTGGCGTTATGTAGAAAGTTTTCAAGTTGTAATTTTACGTTGTCAATTTTAAAATGTGTTACTACCTTACCGGGTAGTGCTTGAGCGTGTAGTTCCACATCTACAGCTGTTGATGTTGAAGGTCGTCGAAGTGTAGACATAGCAGGCGTTGAAGTCGATGTTGATGGTGTTGATGTTGAAGGACGGTGAAGTGTAGACATAGCAGGCGTAGAAGTCGATGTTGATGATGCATATTGAATAACACTTGGTCTGGAATGTTGGTGTTGAGCTAACATTCGATCTATTTCTTTCAATTCTTCTTCTTCATACTTTTCATCTTGGTTGTTGTTATGTTTTACTTCTTTATGAATCATTAAAATAAATTCATCCTTAAATGAAGACTTGCAAATATCGCAGCGATGCATAATGTAGGTGCGATCTCCACAAGGGTCAAGGCAATAATGAACAACGCTGCAAATGCCCCTCTATTTAAACCCTAGCAAAAGTGGTGGGGGTACGTATTACGTTAAGTTTACTATTTTTTTTTTTGCATTTTATATTTATTATTGTAGCTGGAGGCTACAAATTTCTGTATTTAGGTCAAGGTCATTGAACAAATTTGCCAAAACGGGGAATAGAGCAGTAAATGATTTCATATTAAACCATAAACTGATCTATTCCCCGCTCTGTATTTAACTAAGACAATTTTCTCCAACAGGAACATTTGATAAATTTTAAACTCGGATGTGAAGTCGGATTGTACACATTGCATCTCGATCAACTAAAAATTTCATAAAACAATAGGGATCTTCAGTTGTAGATTGATCTTTAACATATTCGATGGTCAAAATTGCCGAACGAAGGTCATGTGGAATTACATCGACTTTTATTAGTCGCCTTTCGATTTCAAACCGTTTTGTTATTGTTGTAAGTTTTATCACATCATCGATATCGAGGAGGGGAAAGCTGTAACAAACGGAGTTTCCTGGCGAGTTCATCATGCCGTTATGATAAATATACCTGTTGCATCGTCATTAAATAGACGTTCCCCCACCATTGAATGTATAAGTTACCCCCACTTTTTCAGACATGTAAATGGGTCAAGGTCATACAACATTATTACCAAAACGGGGAATAGAGCAGTAAGTGATTCTTACTATAACCACAAACTGATCTATTCCCCGCTTTGTATTTAAAGTTAACTATTTGAATACAATAAAAAATTATTCAGATTCTACCGATGATGATGATGATGATGAGCTCATATCACTAAATAAGCGACGACAAACCCTAAGGTTCCCTGTGACCGGATCTAAAACTACGTCATCGATATTAATATTGCTTGGAGGGGTTCCACTATCAACAAGGTCCATTTCCTCCAAACAGAGCAACTGATGATGACATTCTGGTTCATTATCATCATCGTTGTCGTCGTCAGTCAACAACTCCAACAGCTCCATCTCTCCAAGATATGGTTCCCTGCTAGCAAACTCACTCAGTAGTTCAAGATCACTAAACAGTTCATCTTCCATCTCTGAATCGTCTTCGTCTTCATCTTCGTTTATATTTACTGGAATATTTTTAATCATTTCCAGTATAGACTTCTTAGAAGGGAAAATGTTATCTCTGGGCGACATGATTCCAAGTAGCAGACTGATGTTACCACTAATACAAAACCACTTTTTATACCCCGATTCCGGTGGTGGTGGGGGTAAGTGATGAAAGTGCAAGTGGTAGGGAAAAGTAATAGGGAAGAGGTATTATTGTAACACAAATGATTAAGTCCTGTAAGTAGGCCTTAACCTATTACCAGAACGGGGAATAGAGCAGTAAGTGATTCTCACTTTGACCACAAACTGATCTATTCCCCGTTCTGTCTTCCGCTGTTCAGTATTTCCAAAGACTCTTAGTTAGTTGAAGAAAGTTGATCAATTTCCATTGTTAGTAATTCTTCAGGCAGTTGAAACGATGTATTTTGTGATAACATTTCCAACATATCAATATATTTTATGGCGTGTTTTATAGTAGAAAGTCTTGAAGCGTTCGGTTCGAGAAAAGGCAATTTTGTTCGTAATAAATTATAGGCTTCATTCAATATTGCAATCCTTTTTCTCTCTCTAGCACACCTTCTTTTCTCTCTATCATTCTCCTCCTTTCCTTTAACATCTAAGTTAGACGATCCTCCTGGGCTATCCATAGCTGAACAATAACTATACTCCGAAGCCGACTGCCTTATATATATATGTTTACCCCCACCCTTTTACAATGAATATAGCTGGTTCAATGTTTTGTTTGGGAAAAAGTCGCTAACCTAACGTGTAGTGTAATGAAGACACAAAACAAACCCCTCTTGTAATAATCGGTAAATTTCTCTCTTCAAAGGAATTAGTTCCACATCTATTTTTACCTCTTCAGTTTTACGAATACCCAATCCTTTGACCTTAACATCATGATACTCCATAAGCAGTTGGTATACACGCTGGGTAAAGATATCCGCTTTAGTAGTAGAGGTAATATAGTGGAGGTATACCATGGTAGATGCTTTATTGATGCAGTTCACAACCAAAGTGACTATTTACTCTGCAACATCGCGCTTTAATACCCATCATGTAAGTGGGTCAAGGCCGTCTGATTATATTACCAAAACGGGGAATAGAGCAGTAAGCGATTCTCACTTTAACCGCAAACTGATCTATTCCCCGCTCTGTATTTAAATTTCTTCCTTTTTTTTGATTCAGTTAAAGGTTTGGTTTGATATAGAACGTTATGTTGATTATCCATCCCTTTTGGATTAACCTAACCATATTAGCAAAAATTTTAAATAACTTCTTACTATCGTTTGTTTTGTATGCTTCATTTTCATTACTATACACTTCACCTGTTGGCCTCCACATGTACAGTTCACAACCAACCTCTATGACAAGATACTTGTGCAGTAATCTTCTTACAGCAAGCAGCTGATCGATGTTTTCAACTCTTCTGCTAACTACTAGAGTTGCTACAGAGATAGAAGGAGCCGATGCAGTCATTTTCAGCAGAATGATCTTTACCGGCAATGGAGACCCCCTTTATACTCACTGTAGGTGGTGGGAGTAATAGGGTTAGGGAAGGGATTTTGTTGTAAAGAAATAATAATGATTTTTAATATTTTTCTTTTTGTACCAATTAATTATTTTCTAAGTCCTCAAGGTCCTTTGATCCTGTTGCCAAAACGGGGAATAGAGCAGTACGCGGATCTCACATTGTCCGCAAACTGATCTATTCCCCGCTTTGTATTTTAAAAGTCTTTAATTTGTTAAGCTTACGCATCCTGATCTTCATCCATAAGGAAGATTTGTTTGTAGGGTGAAGGGTCTTCAGCGAAGAAATGTTGATCCGCCAACTCATCCTCTTTAAGGAAAACGGCTTCAAAAGGTAGAGGGATATTCAAGATTTCTTCGCTAATTGAGGGCGGATCTTGGAGCTGCGATTGAAGGTTTGCAATGTACTTTATTGTCTTTTTTATTGTGGATAATTTAGAATCATACGGATTGGAGGATGGTAATATGGTTTTTAATATTTTATATCGATTAGCGATTCTCGCTCTCAATTTCCGAGAACTAGCATTGCTTCTTTCGGCTTTGAGAGATCTCGAGTTGGAGTTTGGTGACGTACTACCTGTTTCTGGAAGAATGTGAGATAAAATCATAGCCTGGACAAGTATCGATGGGGCAGCAGAGGATGAAACAGTACAAGAAGAGGCAGCAGAAGTTGGTTTTCTGATGTGCTCCATGGTGTTTGAGGTGAACGAACACAAGCAGCAGACTGATTTTATCATCGATAAGGTGTCTCTTTTATACCCAATGGAAGTGGTGGGGGTGTAAGTTTTAGGGAGGAGATATATTAGTAAGAAATATATATATATATATATATATATATATATATATATTTCAATGTTGTTTTTTACCAAACAAAAAGGCCCAAGGTCATCTGAACAAATTGCCAAAACGGGGAATAGAGCAGTAAGTGGTTCTCACTTGGACCGCAAACTGATCTATTCCCCGCTCTGTATTCTAAAGTAAACAATAAATCTTCTCACTATTGAGCAACCTTTGCTCTTTGAAGCTCAAGTTCTAAGTCTCCAACCAGGCGAAAGTCTGCATCGTGCTCCTCCCATTGTTCTGGAGAACGCGGTTGTGCACACCACTTTGAAAAGGCGTACCTCATTGCCTCATTATACTCCTCCAGGATAACATGATAAGGTCTTGGTTGCTGCGTTGTAGACTGCATCGATGATGTAGTTTGTTGCGGATGTGACTGAGCATCATTCTCCGCAACCTTATCAATCTTAAAAACCTCAGTCATTTCAGCAGCCTCAGCAATTGCGTACAACTCCTCTTCGTTAATTTCCTTTCCCCATGTGTTGCTGTTGACGCTCATGATGATACAACTAATAATTATATTCCGAATCGCTCGCTTAAATACCCGCTTACCCCCTCCCCTCCTTACTGTTGAATAATGTCTTTAATATAATATTTCTCCTTTTTCCTTTTAGGTTTATCTTTGACTTAGTGTACATTATCCAAGTCCGTTATCTAGGTCAAGGTCGTTGTAACATTGTAAAAAAAGAAGTGTGGACAACTTATTTACACTCTGCAGCATATGCTACAAATTGTAAATAGGTTGTCCACACTTTTTTTTTTAATTTGGAAAAAGCTTTATTTAATTTGGAATAAACTTGTGGTCTTTTTATTTATATTATTATTTTAATGATTTCCACACAGTGATACCTGTATCATTTCGAATTAAATAGTCCTTGTGGGTAGGTTTTTTGACGTGGAGGTCCATGGCTCTAGGTAACTCTACATATTACAGTTTACCTTCACATTGAACCAACACCTTTGCAAAGTCCTTTATTTTAACAAAGAAGTAGCGTTTGTTTTTACAAAGCCTATTAATTCGAATTTTGGTTGGCACCACTGTTGCACGTGGTGAAGAAGGAGATGCGCCATGGTTTAATTTTAAATGAAGACTGCACGCTTCTTCATTTAAAATACAACGTTTAACACAGCGTTCACCTTTCTTAGCACCTTTTTTGAATATATAACTACATTGTTGTGCAGGAAGCATGCACATCCTTTGTACAGATTTCAGTTGTTTAAATTTCTCTGAAGGAGATGAAGTGTATGTGCAGATTACTGAAGGTCTGGTTGGAGAAGATGATTGGGTGGCTGGTTGGCTTGGTCTCGAACTTGATGATGATGAGGATGAAGAAGCAGACGATTTGGAAGACTTTGATGAACATGTAGAACAACTTGAAGATGTAGAAGGACTTGGAGAAACAGCACGAGAAGTTGACAAAGGACTTGGAGAAACAGCACGAGAAGTTGACGGAAGAGGTGAAGGACTTGTGTAAGACGTTGACGCAGCAGGTAGTGGTGGACAGTTCTCCGGGACGATGTTAGCTAACATCAGGGTTGTCCGAAGGATGGATGGAACCGCAGAAGACGGAGTGGTAGAGGCGGCCGAAGACGAAGCAGAAGGTTTCAATTTGAGAGGTTGTGTCTGCTTCCTAATGTGTGCCATGGTGTGAGGTATAACAGCACAAGAGGAAGAATGATTTTACTAGTGCTGGGGGACCCTCTTTTATACATAATGATAGTGGTGGGGAGTGCAGGTGTTATACGGTGGGGGTAATAATGTTGTAACGAGTAAATATATATTACAATACGAGGATTTTCTAAGTCCCGAAGTGGGTCAAGGTCGTTTGATCATATTATTGAAACGGGGAATAGAGCAGTAAGTGATTCTCACTTGGACCACAAACCGATCTATTCCCCGCTTTGTACGTGAATTTTCTAAGTCCCAAGGTCATCTGAACATGAAGCCAAAGCGGGGAATAGAGCATAACATACTGCTCTATTCCCCGCTCTGTATTTGGGAAGGGGACAAAAGACAACAAACAAGAGACTGATTTTAAACAAGAGACTGACTTTATATTTTACAAAGGTTTCTCGGGGTAAGATGGGTAATGTCAACCGGTTTACGCGCCGTATTGACACAAGGTCGGTTTGCGCGCCATACCTTACAGGGGTTGGGAAAAGGATGAGAAGCAAGATACATTACTTTGAAAAAAAAAAAGACTTTACCAGCAACTATGTAAACAAAATTAATCAGTTAACGTTACTTTTACAAGAACAGCCGAGGTCGGTTTTGCAAAGGTCAACAGTATCACTGAAACCCGGTGGGACGTAGACCCAAACACCCGGCGTCAGGCTGCTGCGAACCCAAGTTTTGACCAAGGTTGTTGAGGGACCTGTAGGGCCGGAAGTACATATTTCATTAGTAAATAAGACACTTCAAACCGATACCAAACACTAACATATATTAGACTAACTACATTACCTAGCAGCAAACTACAAGCGTTATCTAACATGCTTAACAAACTAACTAAACATGCAAGGGCGCGGATCTCTTAATTGCGCGTCGGGCCCAACGCACACTTAACAGACCTACGCTGCAGCAGAGTGCAACCCACTGGGACGTATACCCAAACAGCGGGCGGCAAGCTACTGCGACGAGACTGCGGACTGCTCCCGCTTATAAAGGCAAAGTGACGTCACCGAAGCGGAAGGGGGGATGTTACGTCACAGGGGGGGGGATAGGTTAGGGAAGAAATATTGTTGTAATGTTTTACCAAACGAAGATTTTTCTAAGTCCCTTTAGTAGGTCAAGGTCATCTGAACGTGAAGCCAAAGCGGGGAATAGAGCATAACATACTGCTCTATTCCCCGCTCTGTATTTGGGAAGGGGAGCAAAAGACAACAAACAAGAGACTGATTTTAAACAAGAGACTAACTTTATATTTTACAAAGTTTTCTCAGGCTAAGATGGGTAATGTCAACCGGTTTACGCGCCGTATTGACAGAAGGTCGGTTTGCGCGCCATACCTTAGAGGGGTTAGGAAAAGGATGAGAAGCAAGATACATTACTTTGATAATAAAGACTTTACCAGCAACTATGTAAACAAAATTAATCAGTTAACGTTACTTTTACAAGAACAGCCGAGGTCGGTTTTGCAAAGGTCAACAGTATCACTGAAACCCGGTGGGACGTAGACCCAAACACCCGGCGTCAGGCTGCTGCGAACCCAAGTTTTGACCAAGGTTGTTGAGGGACCTGTAGGGCCGGGAGTACATATGTTATTAGTAAATAAAACACTTCAAACCGATACCAAACACTAACATATATTAGACTAACTACATTACCTAGCAGCAAACTACAAGCGTTATCTAACATGCTTAAACAAACTAACTAAACATGCAAGGGTGCGGATCTCTTAATTGCGCGTCGGGCCCAACGCACACTTAACAGACCTACGCTGCAGCAGAGTGCAACCCACTGGGACGTATATCCAAACAACGGGCGGCAAGCTACTGCGACAAGACTGCGGACTGCTCCCGCTTATAAAGGCAAAGTGACGTCACCGAAGCGGAAGGAGGGATGTTACGTCACAGGGGGGGGTGACCTTGAACATGACCCAAAAAAGGGGGGGGTTGTGTCATCACGGGGGGGGGGTTGTGTCGTCACGGGGGGGGGGTTGTGTCGTCATGGGGGAAGGGGAACCGGATGTAGACCGGTCTTTAGCTTTCTACCCGTATATGGAAATGTCACGGTTACACTTGGCGACCCGCTTTGCTCCGTCTGGTACCTCATTCCAGCTTTGTCTTGCGAACTGTATACACCTCTGCGCTATGTCTTCTCCCATTACACCCAAGAAACTGCAACGTTTGAAGGAGACTTTGAAGAAGTCTTCGGAAAAAAGGAGCGGATTCAAAAGACCTAGTTCTTTTAGATCTTGCATACAGAAGAATTTTCGAAACCACCCACTTTACTTTGACCAACGGCCTTCGACGTCTACTGCATCTTCGCCATCGCTATCGCCTCGCCCTTCATCGCTTCGACCTTCATCGCCGCCACCAACTGTTGAGGAGATAATGAAGAGGACGGCTACGGTGAAACTTACCGAGTTGGTAACGCCGCTGGAGTCTGTCACCGTCAAGTTTGCGCAGTTGAAATTAAACGTGGAGTATCTATTTGTGGGGAAGATCAGCGATGATGAGTACCTACTTCAACACCTCTTTGGCGGCCGTTACGTCAAGGTCCACCTTCCAAGGTCCACTCTGCCACCTCCTGAGACCAAGTGCGACTTGTTTTTAGTACGGCAGAAGGGACAAGTAAAGTGGGTTACGAAGAAAAAATAAACACTGTCCACCGCTCACCGCTCCTTATCCACCATCTCCTTCAAACACAAACGGTCCTTTTCAGGACCACCCTAAGCATTTCAAGTTAGGGACTTGGCCTGTACATAGGCAGGAGACTATTAGTCTTATGTTTGTGTGCAGCCCACTTTGTGAAAATTTCTAAGTCCAAAGGTCCTTGACCTTGACCTTGACCTTGAACATGACCCAAAAAGGGGGGGGGTACAAAGTTTGTGCAAAGTATGTCATGTGGGTACTCAAAATACACGGATTAATCAGACGAACAAGTTGGTGCAAACAGAATTCAGATCCGACCAAGGGTATAGCGGTAAAAGCCAAAAAACACTATTTTGAGGGTCACACCTAAATGACTTCTTTATTTACGGTTTAAAATATATTGAGTGGGTACTCAAATTACGCGGATTAATCAGACGAACAAGGTGGTGCAAACAGAATTCAGATTTGACAAAGGGTATAGCAGCAACAACGGAAAAACAACTACTTTCAAGGACAAACCTATATAACGTCTTTATTTTTGGTTTAAGGTATAACATGTGGGTACTCTACTGACACGTCTCAGCAAGCCCAACAAAAAGGTGCAATCACAATTTAGATCCGACCAAGTGTATAGCAGCAACAGCAAAAAATCAACTATCTTCAAGGACAACCTAAATAACTTTATTGTTTTTGGTTCAAAGTATAACATGTGGGTACTTCAATTACGCGGCTTGACAAGAAGGTGCAATTTAAATTTAAATCTAACCAACAGTATAGCATCCGTGGCGTAAAAACGATGGTTTGAAGGACAAGGTAACGTTGTGGTGGGGGTAAATGCCTATTATACACGATAGCGCTACATCATTATTCTTCCAGCTCTTGTCGTATGAACATCTACCTAGAGGGTCTGAAAAATGTCGCAGTTTTACAGGAACATGAGGAAGGTGACCTGCAGTAGTCCCCTTGACACTACTTTCTACTTCCCTGACGATGAAGACAGAAGGTCTACACTTTTAGTGGACAATGAGCGGTTTCGTCGAAGAATAATCGAGGTTGAAACACTTTTAGCCAGTTGTTTGCTACGCAAAAAGAACCATATGAATACATGCACCGATTTAGATCATAGTAGCTGTTATACTTATACAGCGTTGAAGCACAAACATTATTGAAGTTTTTAGTTACGGAGGTAAGGTCTTGACAGTCTAAGAGCTACACCCTAACTAACACATGTAAACTAGTTATTGTGCGATGTAAAACTTGGTGGGGAGACTGGTGTAGTGGGGGGACTGGTGTAGTGGGGGACTACCATCTGCCGCACACTTGCCACCTGCCGCCTGCCACCTGCCGCCGCCCATCTGCCGTCCACCATCTGCTTCGTTCTACTACACTTTTACCCCCACCATTTTGTTTGATACCAAAAACGCTAGCTAGCGAATAGTCAGTACACCTCCGGCTCTCGACCGGTGAACATCGAGCTCCGAGACGCTCTTCACAAAATAACAATATCATTTCACTCAAGATCTGATAGATGTTTCTATTTCATTGCCGTCACGTATTATTTCCACCTGACAGCAATGAAATGCAAACACCTAACAGAACAGATAGGTGTCGAAAACACAACATGGACTCTGCGCAGGGATCGAAGTATCTACCGTCTTTCATCAAAAAGCGAAGTGATGGCCGCAACTCGTCCGGATCAACAACATCGATGACAACGAACAACGGGGAACTATTGTAAACATGAATTATTGTAAACATAACTTATTGTAAATAAAATAAAGTAATATTTGTAATTGTACTACCTCGCACTCGTTTCATTCGATTGCTTCATTCGATATTTTCATTCGATATTTATTATCGATTAACTATCGAATCACAATCGATTTTACGAGTGCGAGGTAGATTTTTTTTAAAAAACTTCACCGTGACCTTGAACTTTGAACTTTACCTCATTTCGTCAAAAAACCGCCTACGTCACTGGCTCAGCCTCAGATGACGTATTTATTCACTCAGCGCATCCGGTCACTGACCGGATGTGACGTCACTTCCGCCCCAGCAGCCCCAAATGCACACTACTCATAAGGCCTCACTTAATTTATTTATTTAAAATTACTTTAGTAATAAAAATGTTTTTTAATAAAACATTAGATATTTTTGGGGATTTATTGTGATAGGTCTATTATAAAAAAGATATTTAATGACCTATTTCACACAGAATAATAAACCAATACATGATAATTTGTTTCCAAATTAAAATTTTATCTATAATATTTAGAGAGTAACAAAGCTTTGTACTGTTGCTTTATTACTTATGATATTCCACTGTTTGAGATTACAAATAATTTGAACTGCCATTTTACATTTCCGAAGGAATAATAAAAATCACTTGTAAAAGAAATACCAACAAGCTGGATCAAAGTTTTCTTGGAGTAAACAAACAGTCAGTTGTAATTGCTGAATACAAATTGTATTCTTTAGCAGTCGACATTAGGTGAACAAACTCTTCTGAAATAAAGATTATTACAAAAGAGCATACTTTAAAGTCAGCTTTTAAAATGTTACTTACAAATTGTTTAGTTTTTCTTTTGAACAGTATTTTGGAAATTATTCGTTTGATACACTTTGATGTGTTTTAAAATTTACATTTATGTTTTATTCGCCTAGATTGTAAAAATTATGTGAAATTCATTTCCACTTTTTTAGACTTCATATGTAATAGTACTTGCTTAACATTTATTTATTAATATTTAAATAATGTATTTTTCACATCGGTATCTCTAAGAGCTGAAGAGCAAGTTAACGTTTCTTAAAGTGGCATTTTCATAAGATGTTTTGAATTAAAACAAAACCAAAGGAATCAAGATTCCTCGTGTTTAAACTAATGTACTAGACACGTCAGACCAGGACACGTTGTATTGAGTTGTAGCATACCTCAAAACAAAACGATAATTAAAAATAAAATGATAACAAAATATTTAAATTAATAGTAAAATATTTAAAATAGTAAAAACATTTAAAATAAAAAAAAATAATTAATTTAATAAAATTTGATTGGTGAGTCGCTGGCCTAGTAGTCAAGGCGACGGACTCCAGAACCATAGCAGAGGGTCAAATCCCAGCCTTGGCTTGTAAATGTTATCAGTACTGTTCAACTGGTACTGTAACGGCTCACTCCTTGCTTTGCTGGATGCGTTCGCCCCACATTGTATAGTCTATGTGGACGGGCAAAGTAAGGCAAAAAGAGGCAGCAACCTGCTAGAAAAAGGCTATACAATTTCTATCATTCAAAAGGAATAGTTGGATTCAACTTCAAGAGAATACCACTACATGTTAGTTATCGGATGTAGTTGAAATGACTGATGAAAACAGATAAAACCTTGCTCGAACAGTCTATACCTAACCCTGTGGTTTCGTTTAATAAACACGTGCTTATACATTTTAAAAATTAATTTTTGGTAGCTGAAAAATACAAGTTGCTAATGGATTTATGAGGTTTAAAAAAAATATACTAAGATACAACGTAAATAGTTTTATTTCCATTGTACTAGTTGGTTATAAGAACATAACCTTTTAATTTATTATTGACTCCACATACCACCCTGGGCCAAAACAGACAGTTTAAAGATATGTCAATGGAAAAAAGGTTTCTACTGAAGAAATGAAATTGGATCAACTGAAAAACAATTTTTCTCCCGTCATAAAAATGCTCCCTATATTTTAACTCTCATTTTGATAAATAAATCCTTGTTTAACTCGTGATACAATAAGCTGCTGCTAACACGGAAAATCTAAAAACAAAAGTGAATTAATTACACAAAAGTGTTATATAAAGTTGAAATGAACTTCAGTGACTCAGGTTGTATTAGCTCCTGAAGTGTGTTAGCGTTGGACTAGTCATATTATCCTATACATGGTCTATAAAACTGTTAGGAGGGGGGATAAGACTGCCAAAACATGTTGGGTTTGACTATTACTAAAGACCAAGGCAACTAGACATGCCGACAAGAATCAGTTATGAGGAGGGACATAGTAATCTTCTGAAAAATATAATTTACAATTAGGAAAGATCACTAATGTAAGTAGAACAAATTGGTGAACATTGTGTAATTAAAACCTCGAGAGGGAAAACTCCAAGCTGAATAGAAATTGTCTTATTGGAGAAGTCACAACAAAAGTTCCCAATTAAAAGTCACTAGTATTACAGTTTCCCTTTTTGGTTATTAGCTTTTCTTGGGATTCCAGTATACTCTACTAATGAACAAACTTCTTTGTTATTTAGAGAAAGACCTATAAAGTGTATTGTAAGTAGAATAATTTATTTTACAATAAATATATATTCAACATACTATACACACAGAAACATAATTTGAATTTTAGTATACCTATGTAAAATGTTTAATATATCGTAAAAATATATCATTGAAAATTGGTTTGATAGAAGGTGATTAACTATTCTCATATATTAAACCCACACAACTTTTATACGTTGTCTTTAAACAGCGAAAAACTACTTAAACAACATTTAATTTTTTATAATAACAGTATATGTAAATTATAAACAGTTTATAAACTCATTTTACACGAGTCAAGTACAATCAAATAATGACACATTTTGCTAAGGGTGGGTTCAACCATAGCTATTTTACTCATCCTTATACCCAAAACTCAGTTTCATATGGCAGAATGTTAGCAGAACGTGATCTTATTATCAAAAATATACAGTTGTATTATCGTCATAATTTTAAAGCCATCAAGCTATAGGTACTCTTATAATGATACTCTGAACAGCGAATGGAGTATAGTATAGTGGACATACCTGTGCGCAGTCTTCCCAGTTTAAAGATACGTGGAAATGATATATGTACATCTTCAGTCAAATAGCAGTTACATAGATCGTTAAAATAATAAGTAAATGATTGCCCTTCCTTTTGCCTTCCTTTGACCACCTATCTTCTTACCTCAGTTTTATGAAATTTATATTTAATTTATAGCTCTAAATAGATAGTCAGCGATAACAGTTGAGAATTAGGTAATTTATAATAAAAAAATATATTTATTCTAGCCTGAAGAGACGATAGATTCTAAAACACGTTAACAAGATGTTAAGTCTTCTAATTACCAACATTCTGTACGTTGGTTAGGGCTAAAAATAAAAAAAAACTTCTATTAAAGATAGCGGAAAACTATTTTACAAAACACTGATATCACAAATGACAGCTACAGTGTAAACAAACAACAAATTAATCAGAATCAGTCGGGAAGATTAAATTTAAGACGACAACTGGAAATATGAAATGATTTAGGAGTTACAGCGCCGCCACTAATGTCCAGATCACTCACTGTCAGAGAACTGCTGAGATGGTGCAGGTGTATGTCCGCGACTGTGATAAATGTTAAGAAAACAGTCATTGCAAACATCATTACATCAGGCACGACTACTAATCTCATACTTATGATAGTCGTAAAGCTTAAATAAGATGAAGGATAGCATTTCAATGATTTAATTACTAATGTTTTTACATTTTTTAATCATGGATTTGATCTAATAATTTTAGAATTAAGACCTTAAGGTTACCAGATTAGTTTTTCTTGCTTTTTTAAGACCCACAGCAAAAACTATTCAATTGTTTTAAGACCGTATATGTACGTTGAGCAACATTTTTATTGATTACTTTATTGATGCCATATTTTCAATTGTCATATTTAATAACAAGATCAGAGTAACTTTGTATTATTTGACTAATAATGTGAAAGCCTTTTTAAACAAACTAACCTTAATTAACAATAAGGGTTTAGGAAGAGAGGAGTTTTATAGAATGATATTTTGACATGTTTAGTTTCTAACATTTGCTCATAATTTGTAATTATATATATTCAGTATTGATATTACATATATGCTTTGAGCTCTGACAGAAATATTATATTTCACAAGCAGTTTAGTATTACTCTTTACTAACAAACGTCTTTGAAATAAAACGCTTATTGAGTCACATTATGATCAAGGCAGCCTCCACAGAATTTCTTTACAACACATTTATTTACTTGTAGTTAACAAAATGTAATTTTTTTAAATGTATTTTGACATAATTTTGCAAGTAGCAATGTTCGAGATTACTATGTATTATCTAGTCTATAACTAGATTAATAGTACATATATATATAACTAGTCTTTAAACAATATATATATATATATATGTGTTTATTAGAGTGATGTTTAAAATACTAAAACACATACGAAATAAATAAACAAGGTTTAATCAGTACACCTTTAGATTTCATAGTATATTGTGATACGTAAATTTCTTATCTCCTTTTGCAGCAGCAGTTTAACAAAATTCTTCGATTGAGGGCCTATCACCCAGTTTGCTATACAAATACATTTCTTAATATACGGCAATATAAGATATACGGATGTACACAAACACATTTGAATACTGGAGTGTCATACCTCTTTTATCTGCCATTACTCGTTATCAGAATAGTCTGCGTTATCTGTCAGTTGAAAATATAGTACTGTGGCGCGAAGTGTTTAAAACAAACCTAAGTAATAATTATAATAAGTTTTATTTTAATATTTTGTTAGTGTAACAAATAGATAATAAACGTTTTATTATTTAGAATCTTTTAGTGTAAACAAGAGTAATAAAATAACGAGTTAACGTTTATTCCAGTACTCAAAATAATATTTAGTCTTATTATGAATAAATAATGCATGGACTTCGAAATTATATATACATTTCAATTACAAATACACATTTACAAATTATAAACCTGTAATTTGTTTAGCATGTTTCGTATAAGGAAACCGTTGGAGAGAACCTGATGCATTTAAAAGTCGAGTAATTGAATAATAGGAATAAAACAAATGTTCAGTTCCACTAGCAGACATTGTTACTCTCTCTCTCTCTCTCTCTCTCTCTCTCTCTCTCTCTCTCTCTCTCTCTCTCTCTCTCTCTCCCTCTCTGAAGGTTTATTTTAAAACCTTTTCCTCTAACATATAACTTAAACTATAATTATGATCTTTAATTTATCATATTTTCCAAATGATTCTTTTAATTGTGTTAACCAATTAAAGGAGATTATTTTCCTCTGATCCAAACAGAGGCTTCTATTAATGAATCATTAAATGACTATAGGGGCTCTTTATTTTTCCAATTTTTAAAATTCTAAAATACTCTCTGCTTGACAACTAGTAACTATGGAGGCTAAATAATTGACTACTACACTATTACTTTGCAAATGATTTTACAAAGTAATTGCATTTTTTTTTAATATTCAAAGAGAAAAAATAAGTGAATATCAACACTTTCATGTATAAATCACTGCAATGTCATCCAATGCCACACAATAACGAGACTATTATCCTCCTCCCGACACAATCAGCGCGGCCGTCTCCAGAGAGCAGGACCAGCCGCCACTGATTAGGCCTGCAGCCTCATGTAATCACGTGACCGAAAGTATTTTTATTGTTTTTCTAAATTATAGTCATTTAATTTACAAGTTTGCTTGAAGGCTTTTACGGAAACTGTTCCAGACCTATTCTAATGTGAGCGTTCCCAGAATTCGACCCGTGACCTCTTGAAAGGAATTCCAAATTGCCAACCGTTTGGCTATGGAGACCCCCTTCTCACTGTACTACATATTTCACATACTCCTTAGAGAAATATTTAACTTGTAAATTGTTCTATTATAAATAAATAATGCCCTAATGATGTCAGTAATATTGATGAGTTTCAACAGAATTTATAGTGATACAAATAAACTGTTTTCATTACAATTACTTGTTTACTTTAACTACTCGTTTACGATTTGCTTCTCTTTCACATATTTGTTTAGTAAGTTTGGAAAAGCCAAATAGCATATAAACATATCCATATAGCCAAAACAAAAAGGCTGAATTTTATAAAAAGATGAAACGTATTATTACTGAAACATTTTCTCGTCTACGTAGAGACATATTTTGGCTTGCTATTATTATACAATTCAACACACTAATAGATGAATTGGGTCGTAAAAATGTTTAGCTTTTTTAACAGGAGTTTCTGAAGAACTTTTTATAATAGTTCTTTTTATAATTACGAAGAGGTAAAATAAGTAAACGCTTCAGAAGGATATTCATGTTACAATTTATAAAAACCAACGCAATTTACTAAAGGAAAACATAGTAAAGGTTTCGAAAAAGTTTTGCAAAACTCATTTTCATTTCCGAAATTACCTTTTCCTTATACTGGGTGCAATGTGGAGGAGCTTATAAGTTTCTTCCTTGCAAAAAGGACCGCAACCGTTAAAGAGCTTGGTTTTAGGGTCTGAAGTATGATGTATAACATTCGGAAAACGTTTTGCAACAAGATTACATTTGTAAACCTACTAAGCATGTAATTACTACAATGTAATACTATGTAATAAGCATTGAGTTGAATTCCTAGGTTTTTGGCTGGATTTGTAATAGTAAGTGATTAAAGAGGGTAGATATTTAAATTATTTAAACTCATTTAAATATATAGTCCCAAATAAGTTAAACTTAAACTATTTATAGATGATTGAGGAGAGAGAAATGTAAAGATAACACACACACACACTTCATTTTACAAAACTCTGAAAACCAACAAGAACGTAAACAAAAACATAGATCATCAGTTTTAAGGTTCAAACTCGTAGATATAAAACATTAAATAAAACAGATGTTTCAGTTCAGGCAGATTTTTAGTATCACATTTTTTACAGTAAGATATAATTCCTTTCAAAAATATATTTATACTTAATCTGAGTTTTTAATTTGAGGAATAAATTAATGAAAACACGGTGGTATAGGGGGACGGCCCCCTCTTAAATATGATTTTATGTACGAGATCAAAATTCTAAAAGGTATTTGCTTAGCTTTATTTCAAATGGAAAATACATAAAATATGCTATAATTATTTAAAGTCTTTGTTTAGCATACAAAGTTCCATTCAATAAAGTGATCTCATGTAAGTTTGTTATTCAATATATGACTGAGCAGTAAGTTTATCACGTTAGACTTGGACAACACATTTACGGAACCGTAGTAAATGTAATTAAATCAAGGATCAAGATAATTTTAGCATAGTAGTATTAGCCTTTTAATATGATGTAATAACTTTGGACAACAAACAGCATAAGTTTAATAAAACCCTACCAAGGTTTCCTCAGTAGGTTAACATTCCGAAAAGGACAGTCAATCGATAAATCTAAGAATGGAAGCTATTGCTACAGCCTATCTCGCCAGTTTTATATATTCCAAAATCTTACAATTGCCATTTAAGAAAAACAAGATAAATGTACATATTTATACACAGCTATTGGATATTTTTGCCATTACCTCTACTAGAATCCTGTAAACCTAGCTATACCATTAGTACGTTTTTACTCTATGGCATAATGGTCTTGTTTCTCTTGATAGCATAATTATAACCAGTGTTAAAATTTTTAATATATCAAATTTATGTATAGTTAAAATAAACTCAAAAAAATCGACATTTTAAAATAAAATCTTAATACTGAAGCAATATTGTGTAATGCACCATAAACTATAGGTCCACTTACCGATAAAAATCCATCGTCTCTATAAATACAAGTAATTTTTATTTATATAATAATTATATATATTTAGACAAATATCTGAATGTTTTCCACTTATAAAAGTTTTGATACATAATAACAAACCTAGACTAATTTCTAGTCTTAGTAATACTAAGGCAATTTAGGGATTTAGATTAATACAAAATACACTTTAGGAGAATGAAGCGGTATGTTAAATGTTACAATGTGACATTAAAGTTAACTTATCTCTCTGAAATTCTTCAAGTTACGCAAAGGAACGTCGCGTTGTTCTCTATCCCGACATTTCATTAGCAGAGAGCAACCCTTAACCTAGGTTTAGTGCCAGTAAAGTTTCTTGGTGGGGATTACAAGTTGTCAATAATCAATTTATGGGTACTACAACTGCTATCCTATCAATTTACTCCTAATGTTTTGGTCACAGATCTTTAAGTATTGTTTATGTATGCTTGAAAAATTATGATAAATATTTTAATTGCAAAATTTGTTATTAAAATTTAAGGCCACGAAAACATTACTGGACATGTTGAATAACTCTATAATGGATAATTACATTTTTAAAAGTTAAATATAACTATCTAAAACTAACTTAGTATTTCTCGTAAAGTGTATAAATAATAACATGTTTCAACTTTTCTTTCAATACAGTTATAAGACAAACTGTTTCTGCTGTCTGTCTCTATCAGAAAATCTAGAGTGAAAAATGTTATAGAACAAAATTCCATTCACCCGTAGACTATAAATACCTACACAAAATGTTTTTATTATACATATTTTATTACTAAAATAATGTGTACTGATTGTATGTGTGTATCAAACTGTATACAAATTTGAACATTTCAACAGGACAGTTCTAAATATAAAAACGTTTAATTAAAACAACCTCTTTTTTACATACTAACCAAAATATTTCAAGTGAACAAATGTATGTTCTACGGAATAAAATACATAAGAAATTACACCTGATAAGTAAAAAAGATAGGAATGTTTGATCAATAAAAAAGTCTACGTTCCTTTAACACTTAGATATATTGAAACCTGTTATTTAAATACACTTTCAAAAACTGCCTTATACTAATGATATTTGTACTGGCTATCACAAAATAAGGCGCCAATTTAAAATTTGTAATCACTAACCACTTCCATGGTCTATAGTGTGTCCCGATCCTAACCAACCATGTACAATGTTGACTAAATAAGAACCTAATTCAAAACATTTAGATTTTGGTTGATTTTATCTGAAAGTTATTCAAAACAAAGTAAAACTGCATCTTAACGTAACCTTTGTACTGCAATTTTAACATACACACTCATCTTAACTAAATTGTAAAAAATAAAAATATTGCTCACTCCTCATAATAATTTATGTTTACATTTGTTGCTCAAATATAATTATATAAATATAAAAGTTTATTCTCTTCGAAGTTATATACTTATACATAAACCATCTCAAAGCAAAAGTATTAATGAGGTAGGAGGTTCTGAACCTTATAAATAAAACAGTGCTATAAAATAAAACCAAGCAAATCTACTGGCAACAAAACGCACATTATTCATTCTATAACTCTCTCTGCCAACACCGTTTACCGCTTCGTTCAGAACGCGTGATTCAAAAAGAAATACACGTTGTTTAGTTACGTTGTTTGTTCTTTGTTGTGTTTATGTTGTAATGTTTATTTTTCTGTATATATAATACTCTTAACTGAGCCCAGCCTTTTATTTTAGTAAAAAAATTGTGTTTACAGCGTCACAATCATACGTAGTTAAATCAAATGGAAATAGGGAAATTTAAAAACAGGTTTTGGCATTTATAAAACGAATAATTGCAAATAATTATCCACGTTGGATGAAAACAAAAAAAACAGATTGTATAGCAATATGTGTATTGCAGCAATAACATACACAACCACACATGTCTTAACATTTCAAGATATGTAAATATAATGTATAATTATAATTCGTAGTATAAAAACAGTAATAAATCACTTTGCGCAAA
This sequence comes from Allygus modestus, assembly GCA_963675035.1. Taxonomy (NCBI): domain Eukaryota; kingdom Metazoa; phylum Arthropoda; class Insecta; order Hemiptera; family Cicadellidae; genus Allygus; species Allygus modestus. The sequence continues at coordinate 346,144,969 of OY776112.1, read as the reverse complement.
AAGCTCAGTATAATTTATCCATAAGGTCAGTCTTACAATCTCAAAAAGCTCAAGTGATCCTTTAAAATTACTAAGTAAGTATAGCAATAAAAACAATCGTATTAAATATACGTTTTTATTTGTTAAATTTGTAAAATAATTCTTTTTATAAACGGCATGAAATGGATACCGAAGAATACCATTTGTTATTTTGTGATCTGACCGAAAGGCTGCTCAAAGAACCCACCGCAATTATGAAATTTAATCCTTGTCAATAAAACCTAACAGCTTGATGGATGGCTCAATGGCTCAATGTAATTTGTAAATTAGATGTATTTATGGTAATTAGCTTATCACAGTACCAGTAGGTAACGTTATTATTTTTAAATATCAGTTGCATAAGTAATTTAATCAAAGTTGACGTAACATTCAGCCAAGATCTTTGGTCAGAGCTTTCAGAAGCACTATCGCCTATGACTTTACTCATGTACCCGAGACTAACGGCTTAACGTTCCTTTCAAAGTACGTTGGCAGTCTGAGCCTCAAATTCCCCAAAGACGCTGAATAAATCAATATATCAGGAAATAACACTTTTAGTTTTAAAACAGAAACTAAGTATTTAGAAATGTTTTAATTTATTAACAACTGTGTCATGTCAATTTAAACAAATCTGTCTTAACTAATAGTTAGAAACCAAGTTTAGTGGTTTGACTTATCTTTTATAAAGTAATGCCGGAGTAGAAAAGTATTCTCATGATATATTCATAAGTAAATATAATATTTCCCAAGAGTACTTGTAAATGTTTCTAAAGTCAGATTTGTTTAATACTTATGCATATTTACGCCAGTTAGATTTGCAAACATATTTATTTATAAATAGCTACCTAAGCTGTTTATACTGGTCTTTCATTATATTTTAAACTAAAAAACTTGCAGAAGTGACTGACGGCATAATAGAGGAAGTTAAATATCATCTGCCTCATATAAATCCTTATCAGTGACTAGGTTGTCGCTGCATATCGTCTACTAATATATCACTCCTCTACCTCATGCCTTAGTCAATTATGGCTACTTATTCAGTGACTGACAGCATAATGGAGGAAGTTAAATATCATCTGCCTCATATAAATCCTTATCAGTGACTAGGTTGTCGCTGCATATCGTCTACTAATATATCACTCCTCTACCTCATGCCTTGTCAATTATGGCTACTTATTCAGTGACTGACAGCATAATAGAGGAAGTTAAATATCATCTGCCTCATATAAATCCTTATCAGTGACTAGGTTGTCGCTGCATATCGTCTACTAATATATCACTCCTCTACCTCATGCCTTAGTCAATTATGGCTACTTATTCAGTGACTGACAGCATAATACAGGAAGTTAAATATCATCTGCCTCATATAAATCCTTATCAGTGACTAGGTTGTCACTGCATATCGTCTACTAATATATCACTCCTCTACCTCATGCCTTAGTCAATTATGGCTACCTATTTAGTAACACCAGTAGATTAAACCATTGGCCATTGGCTCTTTGCCCATTGTCATTATGTTAAGTGTCTGAAAGATAGAACGTCATTTTCATAAATTAACGTCTAGAAGTTAATGTTGTTAATTTAGTTAACGTTATTTGTTAAACTAATAATTAATACACTGAATAACATATTTATGATATAAACATAAGTAATTTATAAAATCTTAAATAAATAACCTGACATAGATTTTAACCGTATAGGCGTTTTGGTATTAAGAAATTGATTCATTAAAATTAAGGACAATTAAGAACCTGATTTTAAAGTAGTTCTTTACAACCAATTTGTTGTAAACATTGTATTTATACCGCACCTAGTCAAACGATAGGCCTACTAAACATTGAGGTTTATATTAATATTTAGTTTTCTAGTATTATTAGAAGGTTTAACCTATAATAATATGCATTTTCCGTGCAAAATGTGTCATATATAAATCAATTAACATATCCCCTTGTAAATGAACTAACAAAGCTTTTGGTGTAATTTTGAGGGTAGGCTACCATTAGTCAGCGTTTAGGATGACTTCAAAGCACATGTTTTGTATTTTTGAAAATAAAATGGATTATACGCCAGGTATCAAACAAAAACTGTACCCAATAACGTTAACAGAAAAAATACAATATCTATTCGTTTATGATTGGGTTAAACTAATATTGTAAATTGTAATTTTATTTTACTTCTTCAACCGTAGCGTATGTGCTGAAAATACGAAACAAGCAAGCAAGACCCCTAATAAGCAAACGGACTAAAACAAATATGAATAATAATTTCTTATGAATTTTATTTTAAACCATTTTACGTTTGAAAATCATATTTTTACCATTATAATGTATAAATTGATTACAAAAAGTAAATTTAAAATAGTTAATTTTGAAAAGTAATGAGTTGCACTGCAATACTCTCCTTTAAGCAGTTTTAAACAATAGGAATCATTTTCCATTACAAATAATACAAATTATTGCTACTACTCTTATGAAAGAAAATTATAAAATTGCAAATCACAATATACGGTTTGACTGTCGCATGTATTGTATATTATTTAATATATATAACGATTTCTATAATGATTCTATGTTATCTTTTTTTATGAAATATAAATTTGTTGAATTGCTCGATATGCCAAATAACAATTAAACTAGCTTAAAATATTATACCTAAGCTGGTGAACTAACGAATGATGATTAAAAGAGATGAGTAGTGTTTTACAAGTATATACATTTTTAATACATTCAGAAAAAATAACTGTTGAAAACCTTAAAGTTATCCAGTAATCCACCCTTAACATATATCAACTGGTACTTCATCAACTGGTACTTTATCAACCGGTACTTCATCAACTGGTACAACCTCAACTGGTACTTCATCAATTGGTACTTCTAAACTGGAACTTCATCAACTGGTACTTCATCAACTGCTACTTCGTACTTGTGTTAGTTTACTTTCTCTGCTCAAGTATATTAATATATTTTTTACTCAATACAAATGTATTTATTGAATCAATAAAATAACGCCCCAAGAAAGAATTGTTATTATAATTCCCCAAGAATCATAGAACTATAATTCCCCAATAAAGGAAAATAATTTCATTATTTAGCTCTCCAATTACTTACCACCATGGGGAAATCTTGGCTCAGGAATGAGGGAGGGGGAATGGGAAAGGATTAGAGTGCAAATAATTGCCAATAATTTCCTCAGTGATTTCGCGATCAGATCGGGAGGAGAAAACTGTTTTAGAAATATTATAGTAAATATGATTAGTATCGCATTATAATAAATATTATGATTATTTATATTAAACTAACGTTTCCTTTAGGTTTATCTCTTTTATTTACTTTTATTTTCCTTTATTATATTTATATTTAGTCTTGATTAGTGTATTTGAACATTATTTATGAGGGATACTTTCTATCCATACATGAATAAATCTAATGGTAAAGGCTAAAAACCGAAAAAATACATTTATCATTGCATGATATAGGACTATTATAGTGATAGGAAACGGAATGACAAGGCGCTATAGATGGCCTGAAAGTCGAAATACGTATACGCTAGTTAAAAAAAGGGATTTATCGACGTAAGAAAACAAGTTGTATTAAAAAACAGAATGCCTGACTCCTTATTCATGTATTGCAGCGAGGGTTGAACGACATCATTAACCTTTCCTGGCATTTTCCTCGCATTAGCCAGACATCCAGGGCATTAATAGATGAGTATCATTACACGTCCGTTACGCTGCATTAACTCAGAGCTATTAAACTAAGTTTCCCGTAAACAAATACATTAAATGTGAAAATTTAAGGCGTTAATCTGGATATAAGTTAAAAGACTTAGGGCACTAAATGTTTCAAGCTTTTGGAATTGTTCTTTAGGAACTTTGCCTATTATTCTAAATTCTAATACAAACAATATCTGTCTGTTTTATCTTTTTAATTTTTGTATTTATCTCGAAATCCTACTGAACGATTTTGTTAAGACTTTTGAATTAGGGGCTTTTGGACCTTAAATAGTAATTGGTGAAAACCTCAACACTAGGAAAATCCATATTTTGTTAAAATTCTCATTTTAAAATTTTAACATCGGATTTAAAAATATTTAAAAAATTATAACAGTTGCGAGTAAATTAACCAATGAACTGTCAAATTAGCAAAATATCAACAATTTTTTTTGGAAACAGTGACTAGAACCATTGAATAAATATTGCATATAGAGTAGACTCCTTATTAACCCAGGAAACGAATCAAATATCACCAAGTATAGATTGTATAGCTTGGACTTCGCGGACTTAAAATTATATAAATATGAAGTTACCGCAGACATTCTTCGTACTTCTTCGAAGTAATATATTCTTTATGTGGTAAACTCAATGTAAAGTTATACAATTAAAAGTTCGTCTTGATTGTAACAGTGATATATTTTGAAAAAGCTACGCTACACAATTTAAACCTCATAATATAGATTTTATGTATTATATATTCTATCTAATATATTAACAATCAAGCAGGTATTTGGGAAGAGCAAAAACGATTTTAATGCTTACGTGTTAATTTAACGAGGTCAAGCTGAAGATTTTATGAACTCCCATGAGTTAAATCTTTCTTTAGGGCACTGCCCCACAAACCTTCGAAGTTTAATATTAAATCTTATGGATTATTAGAAAGCTAAAGAATTGTAAATTTAAAAGCTGTTGACCAACAAACAAAAAAGCATTGAAATAACAGAGTGACTGACATTTTACATTTTTAATTGCTACTGGAATGACAAAGCAGTATGCAAAATGCGTTATGAAAGTTGATTTAAATTCAGAATGGTGAGAAGAACATTAGCTCGGGTTCGAGCACCTTGTTTATAAATAAGTCACCTCTATATTATCAATGAAATTTATTGACCTTCCACTGGTTTTGTGGTAGTAACATTCTGATGTTACTAGGCGATTGTAAATGTTCAGTATAAACTGCACAAGTCAATATTAATATTTGAATTTGGACTTTGGATTTTTGGAATTTGGACCACCAAAAAAATTATATAAATCTTTTTAAATAAATAAAGCCATAAAAGGGGAGTATAAATTATATTAGATTTCCTGTTTTCATACGTTATTAAATTTGTAGAAGGTTTACATTTTGTATTTAAATCACTCTATGGTTTATGTGTAAAAAACGTGATTTGTCAATTATTTAAACTTCTTATTTACATAATCCAGTTACAATTAGGCAGAGAAGTAGTTATGAACCTTAAAGGGATCGATTATTTTATAAACTAATCTGCATTAAGTACAGGAATAAACATTTATGGGACCACCTAATGCTGCATTAATGTGGTAGCTTTTAGTTTAAAACTATAGAGATTTAAATTAAAAGTAGCAATTGACGAATATAAGTGATGAATTGTACTAACGTATTTTAAAGAATTTAACAATTTAATAAAAAGTAAATTGATTTGCCTCGTTGCTGATGCTATGATTAGGTAAAAGATTTGTACTGCACGACATAGTAACATTTCAATAACTGAGTGTAACCATTACAAGGAGTTTAGTAAATCACCCATTCATTATCACCGTGAGGACTCAGAGCCGCACCTGCAATTCTCTCTGACGTGGTAATTTCCGCCAGAGTAATGGCGCTCCAGTGAGGCAAGTCCATCCCCTGTATCATCAACACCCTCGTCTCTGTCAGATTATCTTGCATTATAGCATTTGTTTAAATTTATTTTATACTTCAACAATTCCTCAATGAGATAAAGAGGTTTTTAAACCAGGTAAAGTGTATGTGTATGTGTACATTGTGTATTAAATATGTAATAAGGTGGCTGATAAACACTTTAAAATATTATTTACCCTAATACATATGTATTTTTGTTAAATATATCTTCGAATGTCTATGAAAGGCAAGAAAATCGTAAAAGGAAAGAAACGCCCAAAACATAAAAGCAGACCACAATTTAATAAAACACGCACTTTTGGTAATTATGTTTCTTTTATATTATCTCTTATGTCTTGCATAGGGATAACTTTGTTATATATCATTTGGTTATAAGAAGGTGAGTTTTATCAAATAAGTGGACGTGTAAACTGTTTTTCGCTATCCAAGTAAATTAGTCCACGTTCCGTGTACCAAACCAGGACAAGATAAACGTATTCAATATCTCTACTAAAACGAGACTGGGCATAAATAGTATCAAGCATGTTCAGTAATAACATATTTTAAGTGGGAACTATATGAAAACGTTTTATTTTATTAGTAAATATCTTCCGGAAAAAAAATTAAATTTGGACAAACAATCTTATGGTTAACAAATCATTCATAAACCACGTTCACGTATGTACATTAATGCATTTTGGACGTTAATAGGGTTTTGGAATGAAATATCCAATAAAAAATTTAAAAAGATTTATTTTATTTTTATTCCAAAAATATATTATTATTATTTAGTTATAAAATATTTTGTGAAGTCTGGTTAGTGCCTTCTATATCGTTTACAAATATAATATATAGGTAAAGTACGTTTACAATTAAATACAATTATATTTGTGTAGCACAATAGTTTGCTATACAAATTATTCATACCTACGTTTTGGTCATTATTATTAACATAGTCAAGAAAGCAGATATTTTAATGAACCAACATTGTTACATTTGTATTACGTCAATTCCAAATTGAATCTCATCCAAGGCCAATGTCAAAGGACAACGCAGCCCTTACAAAGGCAATATTGAGCCTCGTGCTGTACAATGTGTGTTTGATCTTATCTCATTGTATTAATTTCCTTCTACCATGTTCTACTTACTGTAAATGACTTAAAAATAGTGATAATAAACCTGACGTTATCAAAAGCTACGTATCTCATCAAACTATCTGTAAACGTAGTTAAATACCGATAACTATAGTGTAACATGTTTCGAAGCATACAATATCAGTATCGTTTTATCAGCATCGTTGTATCAGTAACATATGTTACTTAAAGTGTTAAAAACAAAAAATTCTAGTACATGTTTTTATTTTCGCTATGCCTTTGCTTTGGAAATTAATATATAAATTTAAAACATTGTATCTGTAAAAAATAGTTTGATGTATCGAAATACTTAATAATTAGGTTTATCAATATTATTTAAGGACATGGAGGCCTAAGAACAATAGAAAATAGATAATTATGTTTAATCAATTTTATAACATATATAGATCAAAAAATAAAAAATAAAAAGAATGTGATACATTTTCATCGTAAAGTTGAGTTTTGTTCGATTGCATATTTCAGAGAAAGTAATCTGTAAAAGAGTGATATATGATTTTAATGCAAACAAATTTGTTATATTCGAATTTCGATGTTTGAGTTTTCATGTTTTAATATTCATAAAGTTGTGTAATATAATATTTTGCTACAAAACAAATAGAAAGAAAATATATTAACCTCAATGTAAGATCCTTAAATCACAAGAAAGTATAATCGTGACTGAACGTGTTATTAGAGTTTTAATACACAAAAACGCTTTTTAAAGTCAATGCATTTTATAATTGTAAATTTGTCAGTAACTTGTTTTTAAATTTGTTTTAATTTAATGAATATTTACTTAGTAGATGACACTGACATGCATAACAATGCAAATTATTAAACACTTACAGCATTAGAGTTTCGCATTTGGAGAGAACAAAGCGTTTTGCATAATTATTCGAGACAAGAAACGTTAAGTGACCAAAGTGCCTCCGATTAATTTGTATGTCGTTAGAATCGCATTGTGACAAGGATGTCATTTTTATAAATCCATTAAGGTGGGAGCAAAGCTTTACTGAAAAAATAACTAAAATAACGGTCAAAAATAATATTTTTATTTTACACTTAACCATTTTAAATGTTGTTTGCATATTCTCCGTTTATAAATGTGACATAATCTACAGTGCATCTCAAAAATAAATATTACTAAATAGTTACTAAATAGTAAGACTCAAATTTCTTGTTGCGAAATTAATTTAAATTCGTAGACTAATGTCAAAATATTAACATTATTTTGATCTGAAAAACGCTAGATTTATTTAACCATAGATTCATATTAATGTTGCCATAATATGCAGCCCCAGTATAATGGCAAGAGCGGACGAAACGAACAAGCAGACCATTTTTAAGTTCGGAATAATTATCTGCAGATGGAAGAAAGTATTTTGCCCACAGACGAAATATTAACTAAATAAACCACTTCACTGAAGCGAATAAACAGTTGTATTTTGATATTAGAGGCAGCTTTGGACTGAGATGAAAACGAGATATAATGCCTTAATTGCTGAACAAAATACAGACAGATGCTAAATTTTTAAATTATACTATACCCAACGTAAGGTAATTGACAGTTAAAATTAAAATTGCATTGCATTAAAATAACCTGTTATCAAATCGGAAGATTTAATTTTCTTTACACAGTAAACTATGTGCATAATCTACATAAAATCTAATGAATAAATCTATATATTAAATTGTGTTTTATGTTCAGGTGAGCTGATATTGGCAGCTAATGTTATCTTTGACTGTGCCAAAAAAGTCAGCATTATCATTGAAGTTATCCACCGATTCCCGTAATGAATAAGTCTAAAATTATTCAGTTTTATTTTTATTTTTAAATATACAAGTTTGGGGGTTATAGAAATATTTTAACATTTGATACCCCCTTTAAATAATTTTATATCTATCAAAATGTTTAAATGTTTTTTTGTAGATATTATTTATGCAATAGAGTGTGTTGTGATGTAGTAAAAATCATCAACACTTAATTGACAATTTTTATTCCATTAACCTAGGCTCTAATGCCAAACCTAATGATTTTTTGCCATGTTAAACTAAAGGAGGTGAAACAGGGAAAATTTTTTCCCCTAAAGTTTGCCAAACTTCGGTTGAATTCTAACGCAATGGGTGGAATTCTAAAGGCTAGTATTTAGCTATTAAAATATGATTTTCTTCAACTAGTTGGACTTAGAACATTTATTACAAGTTTATTTTTACAATCGGTTCATCTATTTGCCGATGTATATTTATTTTGTGATAATTGAAATACTATGTACATTTAAATAATTCTAGTAGAATGTGTACCCGTTCTTCGCACGGGTAACAGCTGTCATAAAAACAAATGTATCAGCTGTTGGAAATTAAATACCTTTAGGTGAGTTTAAACTCCTCCCTTTACTTTACATTTGTGCCCTTAGTGAACATTTTATCAAAAAACTAATATTTTTCATCCAATTTGCTCACCAAGACCTCAGGTATGGGCTCCTCTTTCATTCAGGTATGGGGTTGATGGGAGTCAGACTTTGGTTTTCTCAAAAGTTCCCGGGTAAATGAGGCTTTATATACTAGTCGACCCGTGCAGAATTCCGCACTGCGAACCAAATCTTGTCAGGTGATCAGATATTCTTTTGTTTACATTTTCGCTCACGTAAAAATGAACTATTCCCTTTATTAATCTTTAATTTTATTAAAATTTCCGAGAAGCGGTACATTTTTGCCCCTTGGGTCTATTTTTCATTGTTAGCCGGCAGGATAAGCTTTAAAATGAGGGGGTAAAACATAAAATTTGATAAATAAATAAGGAAGATCTCGCGGAGTGACATAAAAACAGGCTAGGGAAATAATATAAAAGATATAAATCAGCCCGTTTTAAATGTAAATTACAAAGATACATTTAATATTACGTAATGCATTTTTTATTTAATAAAAAAAATTCTGTTTCAATATTTGTTTAACCTTTTGACGCGATATTAAGTTTAAACGTTAAGATTTGAATAAACACTAAACAACTGAGAAATCCATACCAATTATTTTAGAAATTTCTTTCAAAGTAAATTGATTTGTGTAGGTTTCTAGTGATTTCATGTTAAATATATTTCGTACTGTAAAAAATCGTGATCTTAGCCTTTGTTTTGTAATTGTAAAAGTAAAACTTCCTGAATCAAAGCCTGTATGCTTACGATTAAGGAGACTCCTTAGCATGAGATCTCGGAACTCCCTTGTTTGGCAGTATATAAGAAAGGACATCAGTATGCGCATATTTAACGGTGGATAGCTTGCAGATGCTGCAGTGTTTTCATGTCTTCACTGAATATATGGGACACGAACAAGCTGACTTTGTTTGTATTGATTATGTTTTCAAATATTCTGGATAACAGTGATAAACAAATATAAACCCATGAGTTAGGATTCCTCTCTTGTTTATTTAAAGTCATCCATAGTAAAAAATTACATGTATTATTATGTATGCCAGTGTTAACATTAAACATTTAGAGTAAAACCTGATTTTATAAATTTATGTATTCAAATAATAAGCTTAGTTGTGTGTATGCTACCGGAAAAGGTATTGAGTTAAATTATCATTTATGTCCTATTGAAAAAAAATAATGTCTATAATATATGTTTGAGGGTATAAATTGAATGATAGACCCCAAAGATGGATGTATCGATAAGCATGACGTAGGAGAAGTACAGTTTTAACTCTGTCCAAATAAAATCAATCACCTAATTTTACTGCAAAAGTTTTACTTACAGTATCGTCATTTTATGTGTCTGTAAGCGGATTTTTGTTGTATATATGTATAAAAAAACAGGTGCATAGCAACATGCTCAGAGTCTATAGTAGAGGCTTTGTTTTCAGATTTTGCTTTTTATGATTTCAAAAGTTTTCATTAATACATATAGGATCCCTTAAAAACTACCAGTTTTAATTCTTATAACGTTATTCAGATCAGATTTTATCTTTTCACTCTTTAGAACTTAAAAACCCATAACTTAATCTATATTTGCTACTCCGCTTTAATTTCGTTTATATCAACTTATAAACTAAGACTAAAAAGCACATACCTTGTCGTCAACAGTTCAAATTGTAGTGATTTAATCCACTACACGTTTCTCCGTAAATACGGCATTTTTAAGTGGTCCATATACATATAACGCATTATTATTTGTATATTGACCACTTGAATATGCCGAATTTACGGTGAAACATGTAGTGGATTAAATCACTACAATTTGAATGTTGACGACAAGGTATGTACCTATTTTAGTCTCATACGCACAGTTAAAGGAAAACAAATGAATTGTTTAATGGCAACAACAATTAATTTAAATACAAAACTAAACTTCAATTTTATGCATATTCATTAATTGTAATATACTTTGTTAAATTACCACTTGTAATGCGTTTTACAGATTAACAGCATCATTTGTGTACACATTAGAACTTGCATTAAACAACTAACTTTGTGATACTATTGTTTGTGTATAATCTTAAACGTGCCTGTGTAACCGGTCCTAAGTAAATAACGGAAAATTGCATATTCACATACAACTTTGGGTAGTGAAGCGATATCTCCGCTTGCGCATGGTTTCAATTTGTACTTATTTACGTAATGTATGTGTAGCTTCCTCTAAAAAAACTTTATAATCTGTAAATACTGTCTGAAATTCTTAGCATGTGTAAGACCTGTACAAATTATTATGTCCTAAAAATACGGTAATGCTAATAAACAGATATAATTACGAAATCCCTATATAAAAGCATATGTTTAAATATATATTGCGCACATTTTTGCTCTTAAAATTTCTAATTAGAGAAACGCGTTGTAACAAATAGGTGTTGTGGAAAAATCAGGGAATATAAAATAAACTATTTCTCTAGCGTTATCGACCTCCAAATCGCTCACTGTCAGGGACACTGAAGTTTCTTTCAGGTGTCTGTCAGTCTTTGTAATGGATGGCCTGAGGGAAAAGAAGTATGTATGTATTGTTCATTGAAGAAGCATCGGATTCCTATATCTTAAATATTCGTCCAATGGTTCATTTTATCATAAATTTATTAAAGACGATCTATATTATTTAATCGTTATGTAAGATCATATTACAACTATTTACCAAAATTAAAACTTTACAATAGTGTAATCCGTTTTCTATGATTTGCATACATTTTTTACCATCTTGACATAAACAAATAGTAAACAAGGATGACGTTACGAAAAAATAAATTATGGAATAACCTAACCTTTGGTTTACTTTCCAAGGAATAAGAATTGAATGTAAAATATAATTCGTATGTAATGGTTCTTTGTATACGAGCTTTTTTAAATTTCTGTACTTTTTAACCTAATTTAAATTTCATATCCAAGTCAAATCACACAGCTGAAGATTTTTCATTATTAAATAAATGTGTTTTAACTTATCCCTTATATTAAAGTACAAAAAATATATATATACCAACCCTTCAATTTACTCACCGAAACCATGTATTAAAGTATATGGTTGACGAGTTTCCAACCAACGGGTTTATAAATAGCTCCTGCTGCAGTTTTGCTAAATACGTAGATAACCCTGTATAAACTCGTAAGCATGGTAATTATCAACAACCACTTGGGCCTACGCTTTTTGGTGAAGACATATTCTTAAAATCCAGCACTTTGTCAGTTTACTGTTTTTAACAGGATATATTATTCTTACGTTTTTATTTACCACTTAAAAGTGTAATGCAAATGGCGTCAACTTTCAAATTAGTTTAGTTATAAATCGATATTACATTAGTAAGAAGACATACACAAACACATTTCACCCATAAAAATAACAATATCACACAGTTGTAAAGAGTCTGTTACATCTTTTTGAGATTATTGTGCTTCATGAAAAAATCACGCATACCTTACTCGTACTAAGGTACAGGGTTATTACACATCACTAATATGCAATCAAGAGCTACAAGCTACAAGAGCTACAAGGGATCATAGAGGAACGGAAAATATTGGTAACACTGGTGAGCGGGACCAAACTTTGTTAACTGCTGTTGTCCGTACCCATCCGATCAATGTTTGTTGGAGAGATGTGATGATTTCTAAATAAATGTAAAAATCACTAAAAACTTTAGATTAAAACACTTAATTATCTATAAACATGTTAATTATTACCTAAAACCGTAACTTAAGGCTTATAACATATTATCTGAAAGTTGTGGTAACACATAGAAGTTAGTTTACCAAGGTTTATGGGAATAAACAATATATACAAAACAATGAAAGCAACAATTGACGGCAGACATTTATCGATACTGTTTTCAGCTTTCGTAAGAAGTAGAAAAAATACTAGAGATTTGTTTTGACGAATCAAAACATCTGATCATATAGCGTATAGTGTAGTTTATGATTTTGTATAGAGCTCAAAGTATTTCTTGACATGTTGACTATTATTTATGAATTGAGGGCCATGAAACATGATTAATGAGGGTTGGAACTTTATAACTGTTAAATGTAAAGATTATCCTAAATATCATTCATTATGGAACCAATATATAGCTGTCTGTATACATCAGTAATGGTTTCAGATACAAGGTATATTGTTTCGTTTTAAATTCTTGAGAAATATGACCTATCTAGAGTTAAGATTTAAGAAAAGTACCTCGTATACCATAGAACAGTTGACCTTGCTGCTACAAAAAAAATCGTGTTAACGCAGCTCTAGGGAACGCCATTGAAAATTGGAAGGAAGAAAACCTGCGTCTTGCAAAACAGTTAAATTACCTCTCTGGTTTAAAAGGGACCAGATTTATGACAAGGGGAGACCAGGGAGATTACATGGAGGGCTGTGGAGAAGTTATTTAAAATGTATATTAATTTTTTACTTCCCTGGCCTATTTTCAAGACAATAATAAACAATCTTACCCCGGTAAAATTAGAGAAGAGCTCTCTAGATACGACCTTTCCTTTGAAACTTATCAATACGCCCTTGTAAGTGCTGAGCTTCATTAGCTGATGCTTTGGAAGCCTTACTGCTTGAAATACTTGTAGATCATTATAACAAGAATAAAAAAAAATCAATAATAAAGTTAATATTAATCGTAATAGGAGAAAAGGGAATTATAACCAATTTCCAATTAACAGATATAAACACGTTTTCATGTTTAGAAAAATACATAAAGACAAGTTTGACCGACTGCCATTTCTAATTTAGTGTTGGGCTTGGGTTTGGTTTTCCGACATTGTGGTCTACAGGTTTGATCTTATGTGCAGTTTGATCTGTGCTATATAATATATTTTCTTCTTCCTCCTTTTGGGCAGTCAATAAAATCAAAAGGCAAATTGCAAAACCTATATCTCAGTAAAGTTGTTAAAGATCTTTATGGATAAATGGTGAGTTATCTTAAGTAACAAAATTACAGAAAGTCGTATTTCACGACATATGGAACTACGCTATGATGTAAAGTCAAAGTTTTCAAAGCAACTGAACGTTTGAAGGGATAGGTAACATCTACTCTACAAAACCGTACAACCGATTGCTTAGAAACACACGGGGACTGATATAAATAGCCTTAGGAAAATGTGTTCTAACTTTTCTCCTCTTATCTCAATATTCCCCCTTCTCAGTCAGCCATGTTGACAATTATGTACCTATAGTAAGCCTCAAGACCACATTTACCTTTGCACAATTATTCCAATTATATAGGAACAGTTATTTTACACTTATCACACAAGTTAAGATCGCATAAATCTAACGATTGTAAAATATGTATTTAGGAATACATTGAATTGGTGAAAAAAGTATAATTCATATAAATGAATAACGGAGAGTAAACCAAGAGAACCATAACAGTGGCAGAGGATATGAGGTGTATCTCAGCATGAAAGTAACAACCAATAACAACAAAGGGAGCAATAACAGCGCGGGAATGTGGTGATGTTCATTGTTGAATTGCGCGTGAAATCGTCTGTAAATGCACACGGGGAAATATGGGGTCTCCCAACAAAATCATTACATCGATAAATTTGATTATAACTTCAGCAATCCACGTTTTCATTGTTTTTTACGATTTTAATGTAAAATAAGTTAAATTTATTTAAGTTTTAATGAAGTTCAACAGTAAAACTATGAATATATTTAAACTATGTATTGATTTAGTTATTATAAAACTACCAGCTGCAGTTGTTTGTCAGTTAGGTAAGTCATATGGTAAAACTAAACAAAGATTTGATAGTGCTGGCCAGGTTAATGTTTGTAATATATTTTAATTTGTCGAGAGCGGAGCCGCGGGTAACGGCTAGTTTATGTGTAAACCAAAACTTCTTGTTTTCAATGAGTGTGGGTTAGTACCTCCAAGCAAACAGTCACTATATCATAACATTATCATGAACTGTTCAATAACAATGCATTATTTACTTACATCCATAACGTTTATTATATTTCATATATTAGAAGTGTTACGCACATTGGTTAATATATTAATGTGTTCTTAGTAATGTTATCTTGATCTTGCACCTGTTATGTTACACTAAACCTACACCGTATTACACTTTAGTAGCCGTATAATCAAACAAACTCGGTTATATTAAAATAAGACATTAAAAAAGACTATACTATGTTACATTTATTATTGATTTATTTGGACTTCACCTATTGATTCTAGTGATTAAAACTACACGTTCCAAAACAATGTAGGTTAGTTAGATGTAAGAACTTGCTATTTAGATGTACGTACGGTTCACTTGATAACGGGAGGAGTTTCCTTACCTCCCGAAACGTAGTGTAGTTTTAAACACCAAAAGCGATAGGTAAAGTCCAAATAAATCAATAATAAATTAAAAATCATTGCTATTATGAGTTTCAAAGATAACTTACATGTTCAATTCCTTACTGATTTTATTATGAACAACATTCAATTATACTGTAGTTTATTTTATCCCGTTTTACCAAAAAACTGTCTTAAGGCTAAATGTATTATTATTGTTACTGGTATTTGCATAAACAAGGTTCATTTTAAGATAGTGCTATTTTTTGACAAGACCGAGCAAAGTTGAATATTTTATGTTTTTTAAAATAAGCTTAAATATTTACCTAGAATAGTTAGTTGTAACCTAACTAGTTGTGGAGAATATCTGAATTAGGAGAAGTATTAGGTATGTGTGGGTCATAATGATGGGCCTTTGTCCCAAAACATGTCGTCAAATATTTAATTTTTTTTAGGGTCCTTTAGTTAAAATGTTTTATATAGTAAATATTTTCTTGAATACATAACTTTTATGACTATTTTAATGTGTTGATAATGTTTTAATTGAATTGTTAATGACTTCTCCAATTCAATTTTAAAATTTGTCTTTAGTAAAAAGATTTAAGACCATAACATACAATAAAGAATAATATAGAATACTATGCGAACTGGGGAAGAATTAGCTCCTAATTGACCTTGTGCTATTAAACTTTGCCTTGTGTACTACCAAATTAATTGTACTTAGAATATATTTCATAACTATCATTGTCATGAAAACTATTAAATTCGTGACATATTCAACTACATTCGTATTTAACAATGTGTTTAACATTTGATAGAAAACAATAAAACTAACAGGGTGTGTTGACAATGTAGTTTTTCCTTCGATAAATTATTTCCGTATAACAGGATAGCAAGAGGTTTGTAACAAATGAAACCCTATTGTTAAAAGTGACAACCGTAGCGTTCTTTTGTATTTGATTTACTGAAATTATTTTCTGAAAATACTGTTATATTTGTATTTCAATACAGTCTACCCTCGTATGATAGTTAGCTAGTAATATTTTTGTAGTTAATCTATAAAAAGTTAAGTATGGTGATGAATGATAACAACACGTATTATTTGTATAATGGGATTTTGTTATGGTCAGAAATACTAAGATTTCATCATCAGCAAAATGTAGTCCTGATAATATACTGCCAATATGATTTCGGTTGAGATGCCAAATCTATTGAATATCAATTTTAAAACTTTCTCAATGCTGAGCCTTCAGTAATGTTCACCATTAGCTTGGTATCGTAAAAGTTAAGGTGCTTGCCTCGTTATTTGAAGTTCGCTTGATTTATCTTTAAAAAAACACGAATGGATTTGGACGATTAATTAAAAAAGGTCCTAGCTAAACAGGTTGTCAGTCTTAGATACTAAGAAAGATACAAAGGGCAACTCAGTCATTTTACACTAAAGATTTATTACAATTTTTCTTGAAATACAAATCTATTAAAAAAGTGTGTGTCGACATCTAACACAGCGGTCATTCATTGTTTCTGTATTATGAAACCGCAGCATAGCTACTAGGCACCCCACAAGCTGGAATTTTGCGCAGGTTACCTCAAGGATAGGATATAACAGGAAATGAAAGTGTGAGATGGGACGGACAGGCAAATTGACCTTTCAGAGGGCCAACTCCCGTGCTCCTGTGCCAGCTGTATGATTTTATGATTATATATTTATATAAACAAACAACATCAACAACAACAAATTGTGGATATTTTTCGATTGATATGTTTCAAACTTGTTTTTAAATCAAACTTTTACTGCGTTTCATAAGCTTGGTTTTTATATATGGAGCAAACTGTCCGGCCGAAAACAAAGTACCGGTGAGTATTTGGGGTCTTCCAAACAACCGATATGAGTTGGTTTATGTTTAACCTACTGAAAACTTAGACAGCTTTAAACATCTCTCTGCGTTCGTTGGTATTTTAAAGAAGAAAACTCATTATAAACTATTGCGCAAAGCTCACTCTATTATAACACATACCTACTCCAAGAATTTCGTTTTCCATTGTAATGCATTTTAAAAAGAGATAATAAGTTATAACGGCTTGATAAAGTTGTAATTATATTAAATAAACTCAATTTATGATGAAGAAACGTTGACTTCAGTTTTAACTAGATTGCCTCAACATCTGAATCATTTTACCCCTTAAAATCCTTGAAATGTGTAATATAAGAGTGGTTATAGAACTATAAGTTACAAACATAGTGTGAGGTCACAATAAAAATGTATAAGTTGTTTTAAATAAGTGCTCATTATAGTGTTACTTACTACGTTCCTCTATTTTTTCCTATTCTAGTAGTTTGCATCATATAAGGAGAGGGTAATATACTTAAATTATTATTAGTATATTAATAATAGTTAATAAATGATTATTAATAGTCATTACAGTTCAGGGGCAACATTCCAAAAGTGAATAACTTAAATTATTAACTTAATAATTATTAAATTATTAACAGTATATTCACGTGGTTTGCCATGATAACTCTCTGAAACTCATAAGTTTATTATGTATGCCCATATGTAAAATACTTATATTTATAAGTATGTTGAAGTTCATATGTTTGATATTGTTCTTCTCTCTTATGTTGGTTCTGCCTACTTATATTTCTATAGTAAAAATCGTTTCTTTGTTCAGTATACGACTGCGCAGCATTTTTTATATAACAATCTTATTCTTCATCTTTATTTCGAATTATGAACTCCATGATAACTTTACACAGTATTGGTTTGCTTATGATTATCTTCATTTATAAATTTATTCCGTATCTAAAAACAAATAAAGTGACAATTGAGAAACCAATAAACCTAAAATGTTTATACAGTATTTTCAAAAGTAGTGACAATGAAAAACGGAACCAAGTAATTTTTTTCAAGGGGGGAAAATGGGGATAAGGGATTTCTTAAATTCTTGTTACGTTTTATATTAAATGCAAAATAATCGTCTGGTCATAATGCCACACTATCATATATATATTTATGCTTATTATCTGCAATTTTCCTAATAATAATAACCTGTATAAACCTTCCACTTGCATTAAAGACAGTATATCTTGCTTTGTTCAGAGTGTCAGTTATTTAGGTTGTTCACTATAATCCAAATAGGTAATTTAGTTATAAATATAAACTATTATATATTCTATATATCTCTTATTTGTTAAAAAGTATAAATTTGAGTGTGCACTAACAGCTTAAGATATTTTTAAGATTCATTTTTCTATTAGGTAATGTTTTAAAATTGGCCATGAACTATTTAATGTCTTTAATGTATAAGGAAGAGATGTAAATTTGACTCGATCTTCGCTGCCGAGGCAAAATTACCTCGATGATTTGAGTAATTTCCTATCACGATTGACTTCGGGCCCAGTAACCTTGTTACAAGATCCTGATTGAGGAGAAAACCAGGTTTATGAAGGTTTGTCGGTCTTTGATTGCAGCATTGTTTTGAAATACAATTCATAAACTAATGACATATAAGAGAAGGGAAAATCGTATACATTATTAAGTGTATATCCTAGCTTAATACATTCAATACTCCATGACTCCAGTAACTTGTTTTTACTTTAAATTGTAAAACGTTAGTTGAAAATGTTAAAACAGATTCTTTAATATGTTAAATGTAAATTTTATCTTCATTTAAATACATAGCTTATAAAATAAAACAACCAAATAATTATATCAACATGCAAAACCAATTAAACTTAAAACAACATTTTTAATTTTGCCCCTGAACTGGTTGTTACTTAAAGTGTTATTTGTTGTTGAGTAGCACAGTGAGAACGAAAACAATTTAATATTTGCATAAATAAATGTCTTACACGACATAGTCAAATTATTAGCTTTGTGTTACTATTATAAAAACTACTGATTTGACTAAAAATGTTTGCTAGATGTGAAAAAATAGTGCTGATAATTAGGCACGCAAAACCGACCACTTTATTTAGAAAATACTTTTCGGAATGGTTTTGGAAATTGATTTTTGTAAAGTAGCATTAAGCTCTTAGATTAATGGTTGATTAAAATTAAAACGTAGAAGAGACACAATTGTTAACGTAATTGTGACCTAAAGTATAAATAAGTCACCAAACACGGCGACGTTGAAACGCTGCTCAAGTTTACATAGGATGTTTGCAGAAGGTAAACGATTTTGTATGGGTTGGACGGTTCTACGGTTATTATGGTTTCGTGGGAAAAAAATAAAAAAGTTTAAAAGTTGAATAATCCTTAATAATCTCAAATTCTCTACCTCGGTTTTCACGAATGTAACACACTTGTATATGTAATATAATATTTAAATTATACATTAGTCAGTATTAACATATGAATATTACAGATTGGCATATGAATAGCCTGTAAAATCATCTAATTTTCTGATGAAATCTTTCAAATCTAATTTAGATGAAATCTTTCATCTAATTTTCAAATGAATCTTAACTGGTAAATTCCAACAATTATACAATGTTATTTGACTGTCGAGACGTAATTATTCCGATTTAGATAAATAACACCTTCATTTAAGGAGATTATAAACCCATACTCATAAACTTACTAAGTTAAACTTATAGAAATGTTTATTAAATTTGCAGTCTCCTGCTGCCTTTAATTAGTGTTAATACTATTGCATCATTGATCCGAATGAAATATGTTTCGGATAAATTTATTATTTCGTAACCATACAAGTCTCCCATGATAAATAATATTTTCTACTGAATAAAATGATTAGATACAAAGTAATTTTAATAATATAAAATTACTTCGTTACGCACTACACAAGTTGCATTTTGTAATCAGTATTCCCAGCTCGTAGCTCCCCTACGCGCTTCACCTTATCAGGTCACGTGGTCTATGTCACGTGATCGCTTGATAGAGGGGGGACGCTGTTCAGCCACATCAACACTTCTTGGTCCTTTTATTTCAGGATACTTGAATTATAATGTTCATAGTTGTAAGGTATAGAATGATGCATACTTGATTTAACCAAATTGATATATTTAAAAATACTTGTTCAGAAGAAGGTAAATAAATATGTAAGTGAATATTTATGAGTATTAGTTCGTCGTGGGAACGTAAATTGGCTGTAAAACGCTAAATACATGAATACTTAGATATAAATCGCAATTTACCAACTTAATTTTTTTTTGGGGGGGGGGTTGGAGAGAGGGGCAAACTATTCAAAAATACTTGTATGTTATTTATAAATTAAGTAATTACAAACAATATTACTTTTGTAACTTCAAATTAATACATGGGTTTGTACTAATGTTACCGCTGTACATTTCTTTCAATTCCATAACAAATTTAAAAGGTTTGATCCAGAAAAAAACAATAAATAACCAAATATTTTTTGATGGTTAACTATCCATAAGACTAAGTTTAGGTTTTTTAGACCCATTATCAGATACGGTTTACTGACACCACCCGCCAGTTCATCACCAAGCCCATTAGGGCCGCTCACTCTGGTCGCAGTGTTTGCTTCTCCCCTAACACGGGGTTCGAGCGTGGCGCCGCACATTAATTGGTCATCATCCCCCCAAAACGTGCACGTGAATCTATATTGTGCGCAAATCAATTGGAAACAATGCTTTTAGGCAATAAATACAATCAATGTTTGCTACAAGTTACAGAAGTGATGTATTTTTTACTCTCCGCTGTTAATCTTCTTAATCAAACCTTTTGAATTAGATAATTTAAACACAAATTTAACGTTTAAAGCCTGAACTGTTTACTGTGTAGAAATAAACTAAAGTGAATGTTTTAACTTTTAAATTTTTAGTTAGAAGACGGATTGAAAATGTAATGTCGTCTAGAATTGGGAATATTATGTTTTGAAACAAACCTTTATACACACAGTTATGATGTTTCAGGGAAGAAAAATAGAAATTAGATGATTGAAGGAAATTGAAAATTTACGAACAATATAACAAATAGCAAAACTCCTCAAAGTATGTGGCATTCCTGAATAAGTACTGGTATAGTTGGTTTATAGTGTTTTTTAATGACGTTTCATATGTTCTAGAAACAATATAAATTAAAATCTAAGAATATTTCTTGCGAAATTTGCGTTGTTTTAAAAATAATAGATTGCTGAAAATTAATAAAAAATAATTGTTCAGTTTTCAGTGTCACTAAATAATGTTTGTATTTATAATGTTTACAACAAAAATTCTGGGACCGAGTTTTTCTCGAAAATGTCACATTCTACTTTATAGCCTGAGAGTCACTTCGACAACTTACTGGTTTTGGCTGTTATAACTATTTTGTTATAATTATTTCATGTTATAATTTTAGTTTTCCTAGGGTTTAAGGTTTTTACAATTGACTTCTTAGTACCAAAACCCCTATTTTAAAATTGTGGGCCTAGTGAGATTCAGAGATCTATTTTGCATATAACATATGGACAGCTCATGTTAAAGAAAACATAATGTGATACTTAGTAAAATTGTATAAACAAACTCTAATGAAGAGTAATGAAAAATAGTATGCTAAATTATATAGTAAAGGCTTTGGGTGACCATCAATTGTTCCTATTTATCTTTGTAAACAAAACTGATAATTATTTCATTTTAGGTACGATGAAAAGGTTTGTTTTAGAATTAATTGTTTGCAAACTTAACAACATTATTTTACCGTAGATTTTCCTTATGACATTTGTGAAAAAGTTATAATTATTTTATGATTTAATTGGTCAAGAGTCCGTTGTAACCAGTGGCAATTCCAATGTAATTTTTAAAGGGAAAGGATGTTGCCTACACAAATACTATCCTGAGTATATACTTCCTAAGAAACACTCAGGATAGCAATATAAACCCAAGTTGGAGTAACAACTGCCCAGGGAGCTAGAGACCTACACGACGCAGTTCCCGAATTTCCGAAATTGCCATAAAACCCTCTATAAAGTCGGTATCTCCTCTATGTCAACCTATCTTAATCAGGGCATCTAAGGCAAATAGATATTGATTTGAGGTACAATCAATAGAAAATGAAGGGTTATACCTATAGCTAATAAGGTTAAAGTCCTATAAATTTTTAGATATATTTCATCTTTTACGTTATTTCAAATCCGGAATATTGTAAAGGGCAGATTCGATCTTCTGTATTATTTGGAGAGAGTTTAATTCCATACGAAATCACATTCACTAAGAAACCGCAGCCCGTTGTTCTCAGTCCCATGGTATTTGGGGTTTCATGCTTCTTGCAAATTGTCTGGGGATGATACTAGCTTATTTGCTTGAAGGCTTACCGAATAGAGGTCGGTTGAATATCAGATTATTTTTAGTAGCATTATAGATATTGTTCTGTTTCCTTTCTTTCTCTATGTTATACCATAACCTACTGCTGTATTGTATGTATAATACCAATACTAAATATTTAGTACTGAATGTTCTTATTTAAAGAATATTCATGCTTTTAAATATCTGTGCTAGATTTCATGAATCTAAACATTAAAATTAGGTTAATAAGTAATATCATTTATAGTATTTAATATAACATAACGGTTTACAGATATTGATCCAGTGATTAGTGAATGTTTTTATTTTGAAGAATTGTCATGCCTTCAATAGCTGTGCTACATTTCATTAATCCAAACATTAAAATTAGGTTAGTAAGTAATAGCATTTATAGTATTTAATATAAAATCGCGTTTTATAGATTTCGATTCAGTTATTGCTATAACTACGCAATAGCAATAAAACTACAACCTTATATTTTCCCCTCAGTATGCGTAGAGGCACCCTAGCTCCATCAGCCTCCCCTATCCAGATACACGTGTTATTTCGAGGGTGAATGTTCACATTTGTTCACGTTGCCCCTAAATAAAACAATTTTCTACAAATTGAACTTCCTTGGCTACCTTCCTTGAGCTTAGGTCCATCTTTTTGCGACAAACATAATGTTTTTTACTCAATTAGCATATAATAAAAGGTAAGGTAAATTTAATTAAAGCTAAATGTATCATAACTTTTTACTCTTCATTTGTATCATACCACTCATGTTCTGTTCAACTTCAGTAACACTACAGTAGGGGGCATTGGATGGTTCAAAACCAGCAAAGGCGCAGTGAGGATCCTGAGGATCCTCCCCCCCCTCCCCCCCTCCACCCCACCGGTTGACGTCACCTGGCGCGAGGATCCACCTAATCAGCAAAGGCGCGGTGAGGATCCTCCCCCCGTCACATGACCTGGCAGAAACCTAACATAGGCTTCTTCCACCAGTTTTATTATAAATTTGTTTTGTTTGTTGTTTTATTTTTTATTTTTTTTTATATTATATAAAAAGGAAATGGGGTATGGTCTCTTTTATTTATTAGTTCCACCCGTCGTCGTCGGAGGAGATCAGCTCGACGTCGGAGCCGGAGTCGTTGGCAGCGGCCTCTTCTTCTTCCAGACGTCGCCGCTGCGCATCCTCCTCCAGCTCCTGCAGGAGGCGTTGGCGGGCCTCTTCCTGCTCCCGCCTTCTGGCCTCCCGCCGCTGTCTGTCCCATAGCAGCTGCCACTCCTCGTCCTGAAGCCAATTCTGGTTTTCATGTACGTGAGGGCGGACAGTGCCTGTAACGGAGAAGCCAGTAATTAGTAATACTGCCTAGAGCGTGAACCATCAAGGCCCTAACCCCTCCCCAACCCGTACCTACGATACTTACATATGGGACGCTCGACGACTGACGTCTGGGTGGAACTTTCTTTAGTTTCCACCCCGACCTGAATGGCCACCGAAACATCTTCGGTGGCGGTCTGGGTCGAGTTGGTGGTGGTGGACGGGGACGGGACGAAGGTTGGTTGCGGGGCGGAGGACGAGCATGGTGCGGAGAGGGTGTTGGGGGTGGGCGAGGTTGACGGTGCGGAGAGGGTGGCGGGGGCGGAGGACGAGGAGGTATGGGTAAGGAGGTGAATCCTCAACTTGTCCCCCCTGCGGAACCCTCCCGGGCGAAATCGCACATTCGAGTCAGTCTTGACCAGAGCCGCTTCCATAATGGACGTCCTTACTGTGGAAGTCTTTGTCAACGTCCCCAACATCAGCCGATACCTTCTACTCGGTCCGGAGTACCTTACTCCCACAAGGACTCGGGTCGACGAGGCGATGAGGAGAGGTGTCCACGTCTTCCTCAGGCCGGGACGGTGGATTCCAGCCAGTCCCGTGATGTCTCCCCGTCGTTTCGACCCGGGCGACCCGGCGCAGTGGGATGAGGTGCTGCAGGTGCTGCAGTTCACTCTGAACCAAGGCGACATGGCGGTGTTGGACGTCCAGGAAAACTACAGAAGGCCTGGACAGTAACCAGTTAAACCCCAAACCGGTTATTCCCCCAACCCAAAGATCCTAGACCCTCTGTCCTACCACATAACCCTCTGTCCTACCTTACCCCCCCCCAATAAAACTAGCAAGGGTGGAGTAAGGAACACTCCCCCCCCTCCGCCCCCTCCCCCCTCCCCCCTCCCCCCCTCCTCCCCCCGGAACGTCATCAGCCGGATTAGCATGCAGGTAAAGAGCTTGTAGAAGGTCCACTGGAGCGCGCGACCCGGCTATAAAACCGAGGCAGAGCCGCGCGCGCGACCTCAGTGTTGTTCGAGACGTCACCATGAACGGAAACGGAGTCAGTACAGCTGAAGTGGACCAAACGATCCGCTCCTTCCTAGAGGAGCTGAACGCCAACGCACCGCCGGTACAGCAGGGATGTGCGTCAAAGAAGAGAAAGCTCGACGGGTGGACTGTAAAGAGGAAGGAAGTGCCTATCGATTCCCCGACACTGTGCTGGTCCGCTGGCGGATATCAGTACACTGTGAAGAACCCTACCAACAGCGGTAACGTACTGTTGAAGATGAATGTGTTCAAAGGAGGTCGCCCCACGTTCAGTTGCGGCTTGTACCTGGACGAGGACCGAAACGATGAAATCTGCATATGTCTAGAGGACCTGCTATCCAGATTGCAAAACTTATGGCTGGCAAATAGCGAGACGGGAGAGTCAAGATACGACGGGATCACTAGGACCGCTACTCCCCTACCCACCTGGCGAAAGACCGATTGCGTCATCTCAGGGAAAACCAAGAGGAGCGCTCACTCCAGGCGCGCTACCCAGTAAACCAGAGAGAGCGTGGAAACTTCCACGAAGCAGTTGATAACCGAGACGCTTCTAGAACAATCCACTTGTTTACTCAGTAAAGCTTTCCATTACATCACCCTTCCTGGAATTGAGCGTGGAAACTTCCACTACCGAGACGCTTCTAAAACAATCCACTTGTTTACACAGTAAAGCTTTCCATTACATCACCCTTCCTGGAATTGAACGAGTAACTATGTCATCATGTTGTCGATACGGGCGAGTTGGCACGTAGACACCGCCAATAAAAGGCGACTCGGCAGCGAGAGCCAGTCATTCTGCATCCAGTCACGCCATCATGCACCACACGGAAAAGAAGATGGACCTCAGGACAGCTCTCAACAACTGCAAGGCCGCGGGCTACACCCGCATCATAGACCTGCAGGACAACGTGGTCTATCCGATTCGCTCGTTCGAGCGGGTGGATACACCATACGGCGAGGCGGTGTTGGCCACCTTGGAGGGTCTCATCGGCGATGACCCGGTTCGTATTTACATGCCTCGGCGGTACCTCACGGTCCTGGATGACAACACCATCACCCAATACAACGTCGGCGTGAGGCTGAGGATGAGCCTCGTGAAGAGGAGCGGCCCTCAAAGCAGTAAATTCCCTCTCCTGGAATTTGTATAAAAATAAAAAAAACGATATTCCCTATACCCTTATTTCCCTTTGATATTATAAAGAAAAATAAATAAATCAAAAAAAAAAAAAGAATTTAGTTTTAAGAGCCGAGGTGGCGGTGTACGGCGGTCAGTAGACGCCATGGACTTGAGGTGGAAACACCCGTTCACCGCCATCGTCGCCGGGCCCTCGGGCAGCGGCAAGTCGCACTTCGTGGCTCGCTTCATAGAGCACGCCGACCGCATGTGCGATACGCGGTTCGCCCGTATCACTTGGCACTATGGCAGCGGTGGTGGCGGTGGTAAGAGCCGTGCGGACTCTGTCGTGAGCTACGTGGCCGGTCTGCCAGACCTGGACGACTACGACGGTAGCGAGCCCGCCCTGGTCATCGTCAACGACATCATGCGCGAGGCCGGTCCAGGCGTGGTGGACCTGTTCACCAAGGGCTCGCACCACCGCAACATGAGCGTGTTCTTCATCACGCAAAACCTGTTTCACCAGGGCAGAGGCCAGCGCGATATATCGCTGAACGCCCACTACATAGTGTGTTTCAAGAATCCCAGAGACCGCGCTCAGATCAAACACTTGGCCCGTCAAGTATACCCGGAAAACCCCAAGTTCGTGGAGGAGGCCTACGTGGACGCCACGCGCGACCCGCACGCTTACCTGCTCATAGACTTGAAACAGTCCACGCCCGAAGAGATGCGCATACGTTCGGCTGTTTTCCCAGACGACCCGGTAAACTACGTGTACCTACCCAAGAAGAAGTGATAAATAGGTCGAGCGCGCGCCAGCGTCAGTCATCATGTCACACCGCGTGAAGAAAGACGCAGCGCTGCTGAGGGCCCTAGTATACGCTACGCCCAAAGAACGCAAGGCCCTGTTAAAAGCGTGTGACAAGAGTCGCATCAAGTCGTTGTGTGAGTGCGCGTATAACGTGCTACGCGGAAACGTACCGCTTTCCCCCTGTCTCAAACGCAAATTGAGCAAACACAAACAGGCGCTCAGACGGCTGGTGAAACGCGGCGAGGATTGGACCAAGAAGCGACATTACCTCGTCCAACGGGGCGGAGGGATCCTCCTACCTCTGCTGTTGAACGCCGTTTTGCCCGTTCTAGCGCAGAAGCTAATCGGACATGGAGTACGCTAGGAAAATGGTGGTTGTACCACAGGAGCTCATCGAGAGACTGCGAGAAGGACCGGGACCGGGACCAAGAGGAGCAGCAGGTAGTGCCAATAAGCCAGCCAGCCTGGACGCTGAGATGCATCGCATATTGAGCGACAAGCGGCTGGACGATACGGAGAAATGGAAACAATATCAGCAGGTGTTACAGCGGTTCCTGCACTTTTCCGCGGCTAAACGTCAACCCATAGGTCTGTCAATCATCGAGGGTGAGGAGAGGGAGGAGGAAGTGGCGGGGGGTCCGAGTCAGATGAAGCGCGAGTCTAGCGCCTCGGCGGAGGACATTGTGGAATCGTTCTCAAAAATCTTCAGGCCGGTGGCGCGCAACTTGTTGCGATTCATGACCCGGCAAGGCAGCCCCATCGCCTGGGACGCCAGTGGGGCGGTGTACGTGGACAAGGTGAGGATCCCCGATTCCAATATAGTGGACATCGCGCACAGCATAGTGAGAGCGCGAAGGGCAGACCGATTGCCTACCGGCTGGCATCAAGTGATGACCGCCTTGAAGGACATGAACGTGCCCAAAGAATACGTGAACAATCCCACTGCGTTGCGTTATCTAGGTGTGGGGCTGGACTCGGCATCGAGCCCCTGGAGAGACACAACGGCCTCATCGACACCCCTGTCACCGAGGTTGACGCCGATGCTAGACCGCCTGAGACCGCGACCTCCAGCGGCCAGGAGAAGGATAATACCCGAGAAACCCGACCCGGAATCGTCATTGGACAACTGGGAGCCGTTCTCACCGTAATGGAGAAGTTGTACTATGACCCGAGCCAGCCCGGTTCCCTCGGCGGGGTGGCTGCTCTGACCAGAGCCGCGCGCCTGCCGAAACGCCGGGTAGCCGACTGGCTGCGCACCCAGGACGCGTACACGCTGCACAAGCCCGCGCGCAAGCGGTTTCCCCGCAACCGCTACGTCGTGTTCGGACCCCGAGAGCTGTGGCAGGCGGACCTGAACGACATGAACGGCCTGAGCCGGTACAACGACGGAGTCAACTACCTTGCTGACTGTGATCGACGTGTTCAGCAAGCGGCTGTTCGCGGTACCGCTAAGGAGGAAAAGCGGACCCGAAGTAGCCGCCGCGTTCGAGAGAATATTCTCTGAGGCGACGCCCCGCTTCCTGCAGACTGACAAGGGGACGGAATTCACCGGGGCCGCTACCAAGCGAGTGTTCAAGAGTCACGGCGTCACGTACGTCACCACACAGAACCCCGATGTGAAGGCGGCGGTGGTGGAGCGAGTCAACCGCACGCTCAAGACCCGCATGTGGCGCTACCTGACCTACAAGAACACGTATCGCTACGTGGACGTGTTGGACAGGCTTGTGGACGCCTACAACCACAGCCCGCACAAGAGCCTGGGTGGCGGTCTGCGACCCGCGGACGTGGACAGTGGCGATGGTCAAACGGTGTACAAGGCGTGGCGTCACATGTACGGAAAGGCGATCCAGCGGCGCAAGCCCAGGTTCGAGCCGGGTGACACGGTGCGCATAGCCAAGGAGAAGGGTACGTTCGCCAAAGGTTACGAGACCAATTGGAGCAAGGAGCTGTTCGTGGTGGACCACGTTTACGGGTCGCTTTCCCTGCCCCTGTACGTGTTGCGCGACCTTAACGGCACTCCGCTGGAAGGGCGCTTCTACGAGCACGAGATGCAAAAGGTGACGGTCGCCCCAGACCGCCTGTACCAAATAGATAAAATACTAGACACTAAAGGACGAGGTCGCAGTAAGCGCTACTTAGTCAAGTGGGTCGGTTATGGAGAGGACTTCAACTCGTGGGTACCCGCATCCGAAGTGCATCAGCTGCTATGACGACAAAGCGCAGACAGCTGTACCTGACGTTGCCCAGCAACAGCTCAATGGACTATTATCCGAACAACACCGTGGCTAACTACATCACCCATCTACCGTCAGTCGTGCGATTGCGTGGTGAATGGGAAGTCGCTTTAGTCGAGGCCCATTACCCATGCTCGTTTGTCACAGTAGGGGAGGACGCGCGCGTGTATCTCTACACTAAGGATGACACCGACAAGCCTGCACTGACCACTGTAAAGGTGGAAGCTGGAAACTATAAAGACATCGATGAACTGATTAGATCCATCAACGCCATTCCAAAACTGGACCTGCACCAATGTCAGTTTGAGTACGACAAGGAGACCGGGAGGGTGGAATTGATCTCGATGGACCAGACTGTGGTGCAACTGGAATTCAGCCCCGCTCTAGCGTTACAGTTGGGATACGACGTGCACAACGTGAACGTGATCAAACATATAAAAGCTATAAGACCACCCGACTTACTGGCTGGGATCCCTTCGCACATGTACGTGTACTGTGACGTGGTGGAACCCCAGCTAGTAGGTGACACGGTAGCGCCCTTGTTGAAGATTGTGAACATCGACGCTAAAAGCTACACCTACGGCGCGAGTACCACCGTGCACTACACCGACCCTCACTACGTGCCACTGATGAAGAGCTCCTTCGATAGCGTGGAAATCGATTTAAGGGACAGCGTCGGGCACCACCTACCATTCCACTTCGGGACTACGTGCATGAAGCTTCACCTGCACAGAGAGCAGCAATGAACCCGAACGACCCCTACCTGGCGTACTACCGCCAACAGCAGTCTGGGCACGGAGTGTCCACAGTATTCAGAGGAGCCGCTTTCCAACGCGGTCACGGCATCGGCAGTTTCCTAGGCGGGCTGATGCGTACGGTAGTCCCGTTAATCAAATCCGGCGCATCGGCGCTGGGCAAGGAGGCGTTGAGGTCCGGTGTGGGCTTCTTGGGCGACGTGGCAGCGGGCACAGCCGACCCCCGTGTCGCGGCCAACGCCCGGCTCAGACAGTTTACCGGGTCGCTGAAACGCAGGGCCGATGATAAACTGGATCGCTTGCTGAGCGGTGGCGGCACCTATAAGAAGAGGCGTGTACAGCGGGTCACTCCTCAGTCTCTGGTTAAACTCCTCGGAGCGAGGAAGAAGAGCGCTGCGCCCAAGAGGAAAAGGAAGCCCGCACGACGCGTCGCTAAGAAGAGGAGAAGCAAGACCGTTGTGCGACGTAAGAAGAGCAGGAGTACTGCGAAGGACATTTTTGGATAATGTCGTTTATACATCAGAAGTCGTGCGAGTGCGTCAAGACCGAGTTGGACCTGTT
Source organism: Allygus modestus (assembly GCA_963675035.1). NCBI lineage: Eukaryota > Metazoa > Arthropoda > Insecta > Hemiptera > Cicadellidae > Allygus > Allygus modestus. Next base: position 346,114,362 of record OY776112.1, on the reverse strand, counting down.
CTCTCTGCCCCCGACGCAGACCAGTATCGAGAGCAGCAAATGGGTTTGTTACAAGCCGGTCTCGTCGTTGACGGATGATTCGCCTCTAGAGTTCCTTGGTCCCGGTCATGGAGACGAATACACCGATCTGTCGCAGACGTTACTGTACGTGAAGGCGACTATCAAAACGGCCGCTGGAGCCGCGGTGACGGGGGAGGATACAATCAAACAGGTCGGTCTGGTGAACAACTGGCTCCACTCGCTGTTCAGTCAAGTGGACCTGTACCTCAACAACAAACTGGTGTCGCCGCAAAACAACACGTACGCCTATCGCGCCTACCTGGAGAACATGTTGACCTACGGCAAGGACGCTAAGAGCACACATCTCACCGCGGAGCTGTTCATGGAGGACACCACCGCTAGGATGAACGATTGTGAGGATCAAAACGTGGGGCTCGTAATGTGGCGGGCGTGGATCGCGGGCAGCCGCTTGGTGGACATGGTGGGACATCTGCACGTCGATCTGTGCAACCAGGACAAGTTCATGCTGAACGGTGTCGAGATGTGGTTCCGTCTGATCAGATCGCGCGACTCATTCGCCATCATGTCCAAGACCATCACCGACTACAAGGTGGCGATCAGCGATGTCAGCCTGTTCATGCGTCGCTGCAAGATCAATCCCAGCGTGCTGTTGGCGCACAGCAGGACGCTTGAGACCGGCACAGCCAAATACCCAATCACCCGCGTGGACGTGAAAACCATCACGTTGCCGAGCGGTATCCGCGGTAAGACTATGGACAGCGTGTTCCTCGGCCAACTGCCGAAACGGGTCATAGTCGGGCTGGTCAACAACCAGGCGTTCAACGGAGACTACAAGAAGAACCCGTTCAATTTTCAACATTACAAGACGAATTTCTTCGCGCTGTACGTGGACGGTGAGCAAGTGCCTGGCAAACCGCTGCAAACGGATTACTCCGTAGGCCAAGAGTTGTGCGTGCTCGAATATCACACGCTGTTCTCTGGCACCGGCATCCATTACTTAAACTGCGGTAATGACGTAGACCGCTCCCAATTCATATACGGTTGTACGGTGATGGCGTTCGACTTGACGCCTGACCTGTTGGCCGGTCAAGCAAGTCACTGGAACCTGGTACGCAACGGCAATCTGCGCATAGAGATCGGATTTGCTGAAGCCTTGACGGAGGCGGTCAACTGCGTAGTGTATGCTGAGTTGGACAATGTAGTGGAAGTGGATCGCAACCGCAACGTGACTGTGGACTTTGGCGGGTAAAGGAGTTGCTGCGCTCAAGGCCACCGTGCGGACCGTTAGGTGGACTTTGGTGGGTACACGAGTTGCGGACCGTTAGGTGATGGTGCGCATGCGTGCGAGTCCAAGGTCGCCCGACAGCAGCGCGCTCAGATCAGCGGCGCGCGCTCAGATCAGTTTGGACAACCGTACGAGATGGACGTGCCGCCACCGATCTACAACGAGCCACTGCCAGCGCGCTGTCATCACGGAAGCGTGGTGATGGACATGCAGTGTTTCAAGGACAGCGACAACGACTTTCTACTGAAAGAGGTCTGCGTGGTGGACGTGACTACCGGCACGCTGCTCCTACATCACATCGCCCGCCCGCCTTTCAGCAAGGACCTCCTGACCTCCGAGAAACAGCGCGAGAGCGTCTGGCTTACGCGCCACTGCCACGGCCTGGAGTGGGACCAGGGAGACATCGCGTACATCGCCCTGCTGGACAAGCTGCGCTCCTGCCTCATCCACCGCCCCTTGGTCTACGTCAAGGGATCGCAGAAGAGGGACTTCGTACGGCGCCACCTCATAACCGAACCCGCCGCCACCGCCACTCAGGACATGGAGGATCTGGGCTGCGGGTCGCTCAACGGTCCACCCGTCTACCAGACTCTGCGCTGTCGCCACCATAAGAGCTCCCACAACCGTTGCGCCCTTCATAACTGCATCGTCTTGCGAGACTGGCTCGTGGCTAACGACAGGCCAGACCCATCCGTCTCAAGCTGCCTGTGCTGCTTCCGCCCACGATGAATACCGTTCAGATCAGAAAATGCCTGGCGAGGATCCCCGGACTGAGGAACGTCGCGGTCTACGCCTCTGACCAACTACCGGACGTGCCAGTCAAGCCTCTCACCGCCATCGTGTCCAACACGGTAGCACACACCGAGGGAGGCGAACACTGGGTGGCGTTTTACTGCTCGGAAGAGGACAGACTCGAGTATCTGGACAGCTACGGGAGACCGCAATTCCAGGCCGACTTTCAAAGGTTCCTAAGGCACAATCCTCATCACCGCCACTACATCTACAACAGGTATCGGCTCCAGGGCTACAATACTTCTGTTTGCGGCTACTACTGCCTCACTTACCTGTACTGCCGGGCTGTTCTCCACATGTCACTCAGCGACTACGTCCAGCTCTTCGACCCTACCGCCCCTGCCACCAACGACGCTTTGGTCCGCAGGCTCTTCCACTCCATATTCGCTTAAAAACTATATTGTGAGGTTTTAATAGTATGTGATTGTAACCTTTTCTTACTGTACAATACATGTCTTGTTATGGTAAAGCTTGTGTTTTCATTTTTCTCCTTTATCCTTACTAAATTAAAAAAAATAAATAAAATAAATTATCAAAACCGAGGCAGCGGGGCTGGACCTCAGGTTTATATACCAGCGGTGCGTGTCACTGGCTGATCCCCAGCCAAGCGGCAGTGAAGGCCGCCAAAGAGGGCGCGCCACGAGACCCCTCGGACATCAGCAAGCCACTGAGCAATTCGAGGGTGACCCCTCGGACATCAGCAGACCGCTGAGTAATTCCTTCCTGGGCAACTCCTTCAGGGTCGTCCCCGACACACGCCGCCAACCGCTCCCGGTTGACGGGGGCTTTTTAAGCTGCACGGCTCGGGCCAAACGGCCCATAACGCCTTCACACACACTTTAGTTTTTCAGAGCCTACCGTCTTGTGACTTTTGAGTGTGCGAAGGGGAGGAAAATAAATAACTCGGGTTTATGCTGTACATAAAGCTATTATCGTATATTTTCTTACAAATACTATTTACAATTTTTTTGTTTTCTTAAAATTAATATATAACTAAACCGGGAATTCCTCTTCATCGTCCTGGCGCTGTCCCTCCTCCTCGCCGTCCACCTCCATCCGCTGCGGCTGATCTCCTCTCCTCCTGGCTGGCGGTAGCGGTGGGACGTCCTTGTGTCCCCACGGCAGAGTGTGGATGCCGTCGGGCAGGACGCACCGCTTGTCGTCGGCCGGACTGAGGCTCAGCTTGTCCACTTCCACGGTGTAGACCCGGTGCAAGCGAGACTGGAACCGGACGTTGGTGGTGTGCTTCTGTACCCCGTTAAACAAGCATTCTCTGTAGTCGTTGGGGGTGAGGACGTTCTTGACAACGCCCTTCGCCACCCCCTTGGATCGCTTGAGAGCCTTGCTGCCGCCTGTCGCCGCGTCCTCGATGTCCATGAAGTACAGCTTGGACCGCAGGCCGAGGTACTCGAATAAGGACAGGCCGTTGCACTCGTCCTTAAACTTTCCGATGACCTTGGCGTTGACGGGGCTGTAGCAGGGGTGGGACCTCGGGTATCTGCTGGTGTCAAAGTCGTCCAGGTGTTCCTTCATCTCGGCGTAGACGTCCTGGGACACGATGTCAAAGACGAAGCTGTCAGTGTCCATGTAGTCTACGGTGAGGCGGTCACCGTAGCGCTCCTTCATCTTCTGCAGGAACTCGTACATGAGCCACTTGCTCAGCTCCAGGACTGTCATGCCTACGTAGACGGGCTTGTCCAACACGATGTTGACTTTGGACAGATGCACCAGGGCCACGTCCTCCGTGTAGTACGTCCGGTCCAGGAAGTTGGGTCTGGTGACGTACTTGGAAAACTTCTCCGGGGTGCACACCAGCTTCACGTTGAGACGCTTCCGTACATTCTCAATGGTTTTGCCGAAGACCGCGTTGTTCATGAGTTTGAAGAAGTCCTGTTCAAACTTCGTTTTGGCCTTCTTCCGCAGCTCCGTGTTCATGAGGATGTACGGTTCCAACCACCGCGACTGACGAAACGAGATCGCTCGATGCACCGCGACCAGCTCCAATCCGTTTTGCAGCGCCTGCTGCAAGACCCTGTAATGACAGACGTAGTGCGTCTTGTCGTCCAGGGTCGTCAACAGTTTGGGGAACTTCCCTGTCGGCGGACACTTCGTCTCGCAGCAGTAGGGAAGGTCCTTGTGTAGGTCGTGTAGGCGCGTGGGGTAGTGGAGGTCCACCTCCAAGATGTAGCCTCGTTCGGCCTCTGCGTCCAGCGCCGCAATGTCCAACGCCTGGATTTCCTCACGGCTGAGCTACTGGAAGTCTCTGGTCGGCAGGCACTGGGACATGGCCCAGCCGTAGAGGTTGTTGGCGTCCAGGTACAGGAGGAAGCGCGTGGGATCGTCCGGGCGGTAGTCCGGACACCCGGCGTGGTTGGCCTTAGCATAGCGGGTGATAGCCTGAGAGATGCCTCCCCGGATCCCCTGCTCCACAAACAGGTACATGTCGAAGTCCTGCAGCGTGTCCAGCTCCACGCCGCAGGTCTTGAGCATCACGTCCCAGGCGTAGGACGGCAGGGTGTAGTAGGGGGCAGGGTCCAGCCCGTACTCTGCCAGCGAAGTGTCGCGGAACTGCTCAAAGACATCGGTGAGCAGGGCGATGTCGCATCGCAGGTACTTGTCAGTGTAGTCCTTGAGGTTGTGGCACTCAAAGGCTCGCCACACGTTGAGGGCGTGCTCGTACTCCTCGTCCTTGATGTCCTTCAGGGTCATGGAGTTCCTGAACGCCTCCTTGGGTGGTAGCTCCCTGGTCCTGAACAACGTGTCGTAGGACGTCACGAAGTCGTAGGGGAACACGCCCTTCCTGCGCACCAGGTCGAACAGCCGGTCGTCGGGGAAGCGCTTCCTCGTCTCGCGCATCCTGTCCGTGGGAAGTCCTGCAGCGAGGCTGGCCAGGCTCATGGACAGGAACCTGTACGTGTCCAGGAAGCGCACCGCGAAGCTGCTCCGTCGCGGGTTATCTCCGGTTCGGCCGAAGTGGAATCGCTTGGTGAAAGCGATGTACCGCTCCTCCATGTGCGCCAACACGTCCACGTCACCGGGGTCGATGGCCAGCTCCCGCACTACGAAGTGGGCGTCGTAGTTGGACAGGTTGTGGAAGTAGCAGTTGATGTGTCGCTGCTCCCGGTACCTGAGGTTGCACGAGCGGTGGGCGGCTCCTCGGAACTCGTAGGGCGGAGCGTGGTTGTGGTCCCGCACCTTGACGTCCCGGTCCGTGAACTCCTTCCCGCTGAGGTAGCAGTCGGTGGCCGCGATGTACTGGCGCGTCTCCTGGTCGTTCAAGACGGGCTGCAGTAGGACCGCGTTGGTCAGGAAGTCCCACAGCGCCAGCACGTCCACCTTCAACCTTTCCATGAACACCTTGGACGCGTCGGCCCCGAAGTAGACGCGGGGCTCGAACTCCTCCAGGCCGAGAGAGTCCACGATCTGGTAGGCGAAGGCGTATGGGACGTGCAGTTGCAGGGGCCTCGTGCCGGGCGGCGCTTCCGCCGGGTCGGTGGCGACGGGCTGCAGAGCACACTCAAAGTCCGCGTAGACGCAAAAGCGCTCGCGCCGAGTGTACTCGGGGTGGGTGAAGCGGATCCGCTGCTTCTGAGACATGTCCAAGTGGAGGGGAGCCTTGGCGGTGCAGTATCGCATGTGCTCCTCCAGGCGCTCGGCACCGGACAGTTCCAGCTTGTTGGGCCGGTTGTCGAAGTAGGCGAAGCATCGCTTACACACGTGGATAGCGTTGGCTCGGGACGTCAGCTGGGGTCGCACCAGCCTGCTGACGTTCGCGATGTAGGCGTAGTGACTGTCCCTGCCGGTGGTCACGTAAAGCAGGTCCCGGTGATCCTCCATTTCCCGCTTGCAGATCTTCAGCGGGAACACGCGGTCCTGGAACTTTGGCGATCCGTCGGGGCGTCTCCCCACCATGGCACGCTCGATCCCGTACACGTTCACGCTGATGGGGTTCCTCCTCTCGAAGACCTTGATGTCCTTCAGCGCCACGGGGAAGCGTAGGCCGACCCAGTCGTAGCGTGCCATGACGTCCGGTGTATACGATGCGGGCCTCTCCGGGTGTTGCGCGACGAACTTGGCCAGGATGGCGTACGCGAAGCACATGTCATCGACGTTTTGCACGTTGATGACAGCGCGCGTCTCGCAGATGGACCTGGGAAGCTGGACGAACCGGGCTCCGCGTTCTCCCAACGGGGTGTAGAGATTGATGCGGATCTCCAGGTCGCGTATCCGGAGATAGCTCCACCCACTGCCCACTAGCAGGCACTGCTCCTTCTCTTCCGTCAGCTTGTGGAAGGAAGCCGACAGGAAGTCCTCCAAGTTGGATGCGGCGGTAAGGGGCACGTTCTTCGTCTTGAAGGACCGCAGACAGATCACACCGTGGACGTTGGCGAATTCGCACTCCAGGAACATGTTGACCTTGATGTTCGGGTGTCGGGTCCTGACGTCGGTCAACAGGTTCAGGACGCTGTCGAACAGCAGCATCAGCGCGTCCTCCACGGTCAAGAAGTCCTCCATGGGTCAATTAGTCAGGCCGAAGGTCAGGAGGCGTCCGCGGAACCCCCGTTGGACGGTGCGGAACGTGGGCAGTCCACCACCACCGCCCACCATCCCGTCGGGTGCCGTGCTGGGTCCGGGCTGAGGCTCGTGGCCTCAAGGTCAGGGGGGGAGGGGGAGGGGGAGTGGGAGGGGGGGGAGGATCCTCAGGATCCTCACTGCGCCTTTGCTGGTTTTGAACCATCCAATGCCCCCTACTCACTACACAGGGAGAAGGCTTCAGTGTGAACTGGACCTTTATAATGATGGAGCTTTAACTAACATCAAACCTTAGTTTGGTTAAACTAATTTAACTTCGGTTATTGCGTTTGACGTAGTTTAATGATTATGACATACAATTCCCAGCTGAGAGGATTATTCTAAATAAATGATGTTGATTCAAATTTTAATAAATAAGCAATACCGCTGATCTTTTTTGATTTGTAGTAATAACGGTTAAATTAAGGCCCTTCATATGCCAATAATTGTTATAAGTGTATTTATGCTGGTAGTTACACTATATTATAACATAACACGAACGTAGAAGCGGATAATATAAAAATAATATTCGTCTTCCTGGTTACAGTTGTATCTTTTATTATTATTATCTTATTTATTATTATATAAAAAAAACCTTGAAGACAATAATAACCAATCCATATTTAAATAATATAACTGCAATTTATAAAGATAATATCAAATTATTATTCTAATATGTCTTTTCTACATACATAATGAATATTCCTTAAAATATTATTTATATATTATATTTTTCAGAGTTCTAAGGACAATATCTTATTATTTATAAACCTTTGTTAAACACTGATTACAAATCAGGCACACATTTATGCTATTTCTTTTTACATGTATAAAAGTTTTGTACATAGTTAAAACACACATTATTTTTATAAATGGTAATATTTTAACCTGTGCTCTTTGGCCATAGGGTTTTGATACTTGTAAATTTATTTTAAGATAATACAAATAAAAAAATTACAAGTAATCAAAGTAAATTAAACTGGGTCTAATTACAATAGTTGGCATTGAAATTTATTTTGTCACATCCCAGGGTTAAGTGTTAAAGTTACAAGTTACGGATAGGATTGATTCTTGGGCTAAAATATTTCCGTATCTTCGACATCTCCTTCTCATAAATTTGGGCCCCCTCTTTGTGTTCGGGACCAAACATTCTAATCAATACGGTGGCCGTTTTCTCCAAGGCCTCCAGAATACTTATCGTTCATGTAAAAGGAAAACATTGTTGTAGATTCAAGAATTGTTCAATCTTTGAAACAATCTTATTTTTACTTATCTACTTAAATCGCTCTTTAGAACAATTCTCTGTATGATTTCATTATATTTAACTTTGCAATTTAATTATAAGCATATTGGTTTATTTCTTTACTTCATTAAACAACTAGATTAATATAAATCTATGAGAAAAAGTTACGTTTGAATAGTATATTTTAGAAACATATTTTCTTAGGACACATGCAATTAAATCAAAGGCACAATATTTTCCTCTAACTCAATTACAGAATCATGTCTAGAGATTAAATAATGTAGTTAAATTTAAAAACAAATATTAGTGACAAGTAGCCGTAGTCTCCGCACTTATTACAAATACATAGCCGCAGTCTCCGCACTTATTACAAATACATAGCCGTAGTCTCCGCACTTATTACAAATACATAGCCGTAGTCTCCGCACTTATTACAAATACATAGCCGTAGTCTCCGCACGTATTACAAATACATAGCCGTAGTCTCCGCACTTATTACAAATACATAGCCGTAGTCTCCGCACTTATTACAAATACATAGCCGTAGTCTCCGCACTTATTACAAATACATAGCCGTAGCCTCCGCACTTATTACAAATACATAGCCGTAGTCTCCGCACTTATTACAAATACATAGCCGTAGTCTTCGCACTTATTACAAATACATAGCCGTAGCCTCCGCACTTATTACAAATACATAGCCGTAGTCTCCGCACTTATTACAAATACATAGCCGTAGTCTCCGCACTTATTACAAATACATAGTCGTAGTCTCCGCACTTATTACAAATACATAGCCGTAGTCCCCACACTTATTACAAACACATAGCCGCAGTCTCCACAAATATTAAAAATACACAGCCGTAGTCTCCGCACTTATTACAAATACATATTTATAAACATCATTTACAAAGTTAAAGAATCCCTATCCAGTATTTGTATAGTATTTTCCACATTTGTATTCAATATTGAAGGTTTATTCTCCTGTAGCTAGGTAATTTTAAACGAATAAAATCATCTCTAAATCGGTTTGACTTCTTTAAAAATACTCTTGAAAAATACTGCGTTATGTTTGTCTGTGGAAGTATGTACTCAAAGAACATTATTTATGAAATAAGAATCTATCCTCTTTATTGATTTATTGTGTATTACTTTTTGGGGTAACTTGCAATTTAGTATATAAATAATGAATAAATTAAGAAAACAAACACTTATTAGGAGCTATGAATACATTATATGGAACAACATATGCATACTACATACATGAACTAAAAACCTTTATTTTAAATATATTCGATAACCCACTTAAATTAACATACAGTGTTAAAATTACTTTAATGTAATATATACTAACAGTTTAAATTATAATGAAATATTGCATACATGAGTTGTGAATCGACCGAATATGTTAATTAATGTCATAATATATTTCATAATTTTAATAAATCGCTCACAGGATTTGTTTTCAAAATTGGATATTCAAGCTGCTCCGCTGCAATATTTTGCGGATATAATCCTTACAACAGCTGTTTTTTTTAATTAAGGAAATGCGATTTTAAAATTTTGAATGTAACCAAAATAAAAGTGTAAACTAAATATATAGCTTTACAGTGACTTAGAACTTGAAATTATCTTCTAAACAAAAAAATAATCATCAAAATCGGTTAAGTATTAACATTAGGAAGTGAGTGAATAAAAAGCAGTATTTTGATTAAATATGTAGATTATCACTGAATTATTATTAATAATAGATTATGTTAAATCAAACGTAAATACTATAATATAAACATCATTTTTAAACAGTTTATAAATACTAAGGTTATGAATAAATCAAGTGGCAACTTACTTTACAAATAATTGTCAAGAGCTCATGCTTACCTACCTAACGATTCAATAGTTGAATAGTTCTACGTGCACTTAGTTCCAATACTGAGCTCATTAAAATAGAGCAGTCAACCACGGTTAAGCCGTCCGTACTTGGCAGTTAATCATCGTATTTACTTATTCTTTTATTGACTTAATATACTTTAAAATGTTGATTCAGCTAACAGCATGAAGATTTGTTTTGTTTCAGAGTAAAAACTAATTTATGTGATTCGGTTAAAATTCTTCAGTAATCTCTTGTAGTATTATGGTATACCTACAATAGAGGACTGAACATTGTTATGTTTATTAGAAAACCATAACAAGCCTAAGTTTTTTTGGGGTTTTGATCGTATCGAGGAAAACGTTTGTAACACGATTTGTTAATAATAAATATGGTATTATTTTGTAGTTCATTTTGTAGTAGAAGTGTACCTGAAAACATTACACATGTACTTGTTACTGTGATAGAACATACAGCACGTATACTCGTATTAAACTTAATATATTCTAGTTACGCTAATTTGTAGCCTAAATACGGTTTAAAAGTGTGGAAAATGTTGAATACTCAGGGAGATTTACGATTAAATACTATTTAATAATTAATTTAATTTGTTTTATTTATTGATACAAAAAAATACCACAAAACAGGTTATTAACCCAATGACAAAGTAGCATTATTACTAACATTCATTTTTAGGGGTTTTTCCTTCAAGTCCAATTTCATGAAGCTCAATGTCTTCCAAGATACTAATAAAACACCACGCACATGACACATGCAATCTACTATTATTGATGTTATAAAACTGTATTGTAATCCAAAACGTATGTTATACTGTATACTCAGATTGTACACCTGTAAAAGAAATTTTACTAAGAAACACATAAACACCAATAAGAATTAAAGGAATAGATTAAGATACTGAGTTTAGATATCTGAAATAGTTGGTTTTGTTCTTTTTTTCGATAGGGATTTTGACTTTATTTTCGATTAACTCTTTTCTGAACTCCAATCAGTTTATAGAATGACTTTCAAAACAATGTTTCGATCAACAGACCGGCAAACATTCGTAAACCTGGTTTTCTCCTCGTTCAGAATCTGGTAACCGGATTACCGGGACCAAAGTCAATGGCGAGGGGAAATTACTGAAATTAACTCTGTTGTCGCTGAGCCAATATTACTGCGGATCAAAAGATAAAGTTTAAAACTATATTCATTTTAATGGAACAGAGGTCTTAGATTGTATTAAAAAAATATACTAAATTTTATACCAAAAGATCACTAAAATTGCATCCAACTAACTCATGTATTATGAGTAGGCCCCCTAAATACACACAGACTTATTTAAGAAACAAAGATAAGATGAAAAGTAAACAACATATAATGTCAGAATTCCGTCAACAACAAATATAATTTAAAATAAAACATCATTGAAGGAAAAAACAATTGCGAGTACTGTCCCACCCTAGCCAATCCTAAATATACATTAGATATTAGGTTACACTTTTCCACACAAGCGAATGCCCAAAAACTCATAAAAACCTAGTTCCCTCTTTTTCTCATTTAGTTAGGCCTATTGAAAAAAAAAATTAAAATCACTATACAAATAAATAAAGTTGGTTAAAAACGTAATAATAAGATTAGTAATGAATCTAAAATAAACTAATCAAAGTAACGAGGTACTCTGGCACCTTAGAAGTAATTTAATATTTATTCGGAGTTTTACTTTTGTTGAAGAAAACCCCCTATTCCCTGGGTGCATTTACAGACGAATTCGCGCGCAATTCAACGATAACATCGACACATTCCCGCGCTGTTATTGCCCCCTTTGTTGTTATTGGCTGTTACTTTCATGCTGAGATACGCCTCATATCCTCTGCCACTGTTATTGTTCTCTTTGTTTGTTTTCCTTTTGTTCGTATATGTAAAACAGGAAAACAAACTGGAATATACCGGAGGTACGTGACTGGAAATTGAGTGACAAATGTATTATAATTGTTTATGTACAACGAGAGAATCGTATATGTGTGTTTGATTTACGGAAATTATTTTTAACCATAAAAGGTCATATTTCTTGAGATTGTAGCCTCTTCATTTATAACAAAATCTTGACCACAAAAATTAGAGTAATTATTTGTAATTATATTATCTTACATGGATATGTAATAGATTCATCAGGGATAGAATATTTAAATTAACCTTACTCCCTAGAGGATTTAGGATTTTGCTCTTCAACCTATAAAGTTTTTGCTGGTATGAGTGTGTCAAATGCAGTAATAAAAATTGTTGCAATCATTAAAACTTAGTTAATTTATCGTCTGCCAGAACACTAAAATGTGACAGAAACAACATCTGGTTAGAACAATTGAACAAACAAGGAAGCAGAGTTTCGTAATTATAAGTCAAAACAATATTTCTTCATTAATCAGTTTAGTACACTTGGAAGAAATGTGAGGAATTAAAGTTGTTCATTTTCCATCTTGAATATAACCAACGACCAAAAAAATTAATTTTAACTATAAATATCTCCTCTACGGCCCTCCGTGTAATCTCTTTGGCATCCCCTTGTCATAAATTTGCCTCCCTTGAACCAGAGAGCTAATTGAACTGTTTTGCAAGTCGCAGATTTTCTTCCCCATTATTTGAAAGTGCGTTCCTTGGGCTATGTTAACACAAACTTTATGAAAATACTTGAGATTCAACTGGGTACTTTGTAAAGTTTGTACTTTATTCATCCACGATAAGTCAAGTTCCGCTATATCACTTATATGTTACATGCCTCTGAAAAAAAAAAAAAAAAAAAACTGTGAAGAGGTGCTAGGAAAGCAAGGTCTTGTTTTTGTTGCCACTGTGTGAACTCAGGTGTCTTGAAGTGTGGCACAAGAACAAGCACGGGGTCCAATAAGGGTACCAATACAACTTTCTCTTGAAGGTGCATTTAGGTCCTCAGGGTTGATAAATTATGTTGACCGAACCCTTCTTTTAAAACCATTTAAAGTTTTAATAGCATTTGATCAAATTATTATTTAATTGGATGAAAAAAATAAACTTATGTTACAAATGCAATTATAATTTTGAGAAAACCCCGAAATTTGTTTATATCAGCATTTAAACATTTTTTCAGTTAGTAGAATTCATTGCTGTAAGATGGTACCACCAGTAAGACGACAGAAAAACTAATTAAGATAACTTACTTGCCCTTTAAATTACAGTCAAGTAAGTTGATATCTTAGATTTTGATTTATAATTTGATATAAGTAACGCATATGTTATTTAAAACGATTCAAAATAAAAACTACAATAATTTATAAACTAGATTACCTGGTTACACCTACAACCGCACGGTGAAGCGAACACGTGATAGCGAACTCCGCAGTTCCGTCACGCACCAAACATAAAACTCAGGGTTCACTTTCTCCTTTATTACGCCCGATGAATTGGGCATATTTCTCCCCTTGCCGCCTTGTTCTATATTGCACGAAAGGTAGAGAGCCAATTGAGCTCAACGACTGTTACTTTTTGTATAATTTTATTCTGGTCATAGCATTTTTAGTTTTGAACTGAAACTAATTTAAAGTGAAATTATAATGTTAACTTTAATAAAAGTATGTTTGCCTATCATTCGTTCGAAACATTCATATTGCCTGAAATACCAAATAACAGAGCATATTATTTTTTTTTGGGGGGGGGGTTAAGGTATACGGTGGAAAGTTAATGTTAAACTGAGGCGTTGCTTGATAATGTCGTTAGGAACTTCAAAACGCATTTGTTCTTTTAATCTGCAGTAAAGCTGATATTGACATCTTTAAAACCACTTGTATGAATTATAGCTTTTGCAGTCGTTGATTAGTCAAGCTTGCCACCTTATGGCAGTATTTGTTGTGTTGTGACATAAAATCTCACTGTCCCAACATTCGTTTGGAAAACTTACCCCACACCTGACGCCTTCACTGATATAATTATAATTGACTACATTCAGCAAAACAGGATAATGTTATATAAACGAACATATGAAGAATCATAGCCCCAACATATAAATATGGAATACAAGAAATATACTCACATGGGAAGTTATCAAGTTATACCAGCCAAAAATTTACAACAAAATGACTTTGTCGGTTCTTTACGGTTTATTAATTTAATCAGTTCTTGTTTTGTATTGTAAGTTTTTAATGTAGAAAGTGAAATATCCCCCTTTTAAACCATGCTCGGGTCAGAATGGACACCAGCTGTTATCAAAGTTTGTTCTTGCTCCACCAGAGTTACCAACAGTTTCCGTTCCTACCCAAGTTTCCCTGTAGCTTTACCTTATATCAATGATGAATAATACTCCTACACTACAGTATAAGTAATGTTTTGAGCTTTTTAGTCCTTCATTCCGTACAATCATGCAATACTGGTTAGCAAGTACCTGCAACTAATTACGTAAAGGAAATATACCTTAATCGTACCAAACAAAGCGAAAAACCTCGGATCCCTGATCCAGTCTCCGTGCATTGATGATCTTAAAATCAAGGTTACTGACACTGCAACTAAATAGAGTTGTGTGCTTCTAAAACTAATAACTAAACCAAGCTTTAATACTCTGGTATTCTAAAAAGGATATTCTTACACTTAGATAAGCAGTATAAAATATATCAGTAAAATAATCAAACATGATTTCAATGTTCAATATTGATTTTCTAAATCTAAAAAGGTTTAGGTTTTATGATTACTGAAGTTAATATACCAACCTACGTAATGCACAACAAGGTATTCAAACAAATAAGTATGTTTTATTAGTATACCTGGTGTCACTAGTTGAAGTGGTATTAAACGTAAGTGTGTCAAAAGTACTCAAAACGACCCTCATGTGTAAATAATTGAAGCCACAAGCCTTGGTGATCTCCATTACCCTACCTTTAACAGCTCCTAACTTGTCTAATGACAAAGTGTTTATGTTTGGTTTATAGTTTGAGATGAGTAAATAATGCTCTTACATGAGTCTACAAATTACAGTTTGTGTTGTTTAGTTAAATAATAGCTCAGCGGCTCTATTTAAAAAGGATAATTTATTACCTTACATATAATACTAAAACGCAACTAAAAAAAGTTGCCCGTTAAAACCGTTAAACATATGTCTTACACTGTCCCGTTTCTGTCCAGGCATTATTTTTTTCTCCAAACCGTTTATAATCCTGGAAAAGATTAATATTTAAATATCAAATCTGGCTTAATGTCTAGTATTCCTTTTTAAAAGGACGATAAATAATATGTTGAAATTGTTACAGATTATATTTTTGAAGTGTTTTAATAAAAACAGTGCTGTGCTATTAGTTACGTTTTTAAAAAGCCTCGTAATGCATTTTTTTTGAATAGCAATAGTATTCAAAATTATGAAATAAGATGAAAACATCGTTTGAACCTAACCTTTTTAGTAGTTTTATATGATTAAATGCTGGAAAACGTCTTCTGTGTGGCATGCAGTAAGCTAAATGTCGTAATTATATAATATATATAAGTTTATAACGCACGCATAGTGTAGAGTGTTAACACTAAAGCGTGAGTGTATCACCACTCTTCAGCTAAGGCTTATTGCCATGTCCTAACGACTCGTTGGCTAATGACAGATTCTAAAATTGTTGGTTTATTTTAGTGAAGGATTTTGTATGTAGCCAAATTAATTAACGTTTATCTAAATCAAATGTATGAAACTCGTATTGTCTATCATGAACCAAGACCAAAACCTTTATAAAACACTATTTCAAAGAAAATATTCCAAGACTAGATCAATGAACATTTCAAAGACTTGTTCTTTTTGGCCATCCATTAAAAAGACTGGCAAATGCCTCATAGAAACATCAGTGTCCCTGACAGTGAGCGATTTGGAGGACGATAAAAAATATTATGTTGGTAGAGGGTTTTTATGCTATTGGTTATAATCGGGCTTGCGTTATTGTGTCTATTTATTGGAAATTACCATATTTATGTTACCGTTATAAATCCGTTTAAAAGTGTGTTATGCCTTCTTGGTTTTTTGAATTGTATTTAAATATTTGTAGAGTTTTTTTAGAGTAAGTTACGAATAGTGTGGTAATTATAATTAATTAACCAATTTTATATTAATATTATTATTATTATCATCGTCATCATCATTTTTACAGACTAACGAAAGTGGAATCTATTAATAAGGTGAGGCAGTAATTCGTTGGTTAGAAGACACGTACATGTTGTCTATCAAAAACATGTGGCATGTGTATGTGTATCCTTCTGTTTATGTTTAATGTGTTGCCTCTTAATTACATGTGTAGTGAACATCATGTGTGTATCTCTTTACATGTTTATCGTGCAATGTGTTTATGTCTTCCACATGAATAATGTGTTATCCTTAGTTTAAAAAATACATTATTACGAGATGTTAACAAATCGAAATTGCGTTTCACTTCACTGTAGAAGTTCGAATAGCCCGTGAACAAAATTTTTTACAAGTTCCATTAGTAATAAATCAAAGAAAACTATTAACAAATCTTAAATAGGACTATATTTTATAAATTTATTTTTAAAAACTGTTTGTGGAACTCGTTTAATGAATAAAGATAACTTAAATTTACATAAAAATGTTTGTTTATTGGGGGGAAGAGAGAGATATCTTAACTAAAATGTTTCTATTTATTTAACACTGTTATTCTAAGCATTTGGAAACAGAATGAATACAAACAAAGTCAGCTTGCTCGTGACCCATGTATTCAGTGGAGACATGAAAACACTGCAGCATCTGCGAGCTATCCACCGTTAAAAATGCGCATACTTTTCTTACACACTCCAAAACAAGGGAGTTTTACAGAACTAATATTTAAAACATTTTTTGTTATCTGGATGAAAGATTCAACTCAAGAATATGTACTTTTGCAATTACAGCTTTTCCTGGTCAGATTAAGTTATTATCCCTCACAACAATTAACACTTAGCATTTTTTTAAATTACTTTATCCCTGATACTTTAAGATAGTTTTGTAATATCATTAATATCTCAATTGGTGTATTAAACCTCCCTTTTCACCAGAAAACTAACATGTCTATTCAGATAAAACCAATGTGGACGCCAATGTATAAATTACTTAGGAAATAAGATTCAAAGGCAATGAAGGAAACTAAGTAGTATACTTTCTTTTACGTGCCTCTTTCTTCTTTCTGTAACACGTCCAAACAGATGATGACATATGATTTTCAGGTACAACAGTAAAAATATACTTGTTATTAAGTGAAAGTGACTCATTTAAACTTTTTTTGTCATGCAATTTATTTTAATAAACTTTTAAAATAAATATTATATGAAACTATTAAATATTTGCAAACCCTTAAAACGATATAAGCCGTTTTGTTAAGTGGTAAACGAAGGTTTTATTCCTATTTTTTTCAAACCAAGGGTTTATAACAAGGTTTTACATCCATCAATAAATCTAGGAGTTATATGTAACGTTATTTCGATAGATAACATCAATGATATATATTGACGTACTGTTGGCACTGTCAAATATGGTGGTGGCTGCCAATATCAGCATTCTAAACGTAAAACTAGAGTTTTTTCCTATAAGTCTTGATTTATTATATTAAATTAATGTCTGAAATATTTGTAATTTGTCCACATGGTATGAAGTTTATTCAATTACTTCTTTAGTATAATGTATACTTATAATGTTTATAGTTTAATGCACACGTTCCCTTGCAAATTTTAACTATTACAACTGTCAAGGTAACTAATGTTGTGAATAGTGTATTTTATTGAATGATCGTTTAGCACACATGGCTCTAAGCCTAGTAATCACCCACCCCTCCCACCTTCCCCCTCCCGCCACCCACAACTGACAGAGCCTCTGAGTGACCGCAGAGCTCTATACTTTCTTAAATATTTATAACCTTAAGTCTATATTTTTACAATTCCCACTCGAAAAGCATAGTTTCCTATTTTAGCTTGTAACTAAACCGACGCCGCATATTATACCTACTTATATTTAAATCTACATTTCAACATATCACCCGATAAATTGCTATGGAAAAATGTATCCTGAATTTTTCTATGGTTGTAAACTAATGTAAAGCTATGACTTGATACCAATTACGGGAGTTAGGACAAACCCAAAATAAAATGTATATTACACTAACTTTTAAGAATGTCATCATAATAGTTTATAATTATTTAAGTATTATGTATTTTTCAGATGAACTCTAAATGACATCGATGACAACTGGAATCTAATGACACATATCAGTTGTATTATAAAATAAAATGCTTTTTTATTTTTCAGAGAAAAGTTACTTTTGCAATAACCTTAATAATTTATTGTGTGTCTATGAACATGTGTTACTTACTATAAATAATATGGTTGTAACAACATTTAAGCTAATCAGAGAGAGGCACCTTTGGTCACTTAACGTTTCTTGTCTCGAGTAGTTATGCAAATGGCTTTATTCTCTCAAGATGTGAAACTCTAATGCTGTAAATGTGAGGAATTAAAGTTGTTCATTTTCCATCTTGAATATAACCAACGACCAAAAAAATTAATTTTAACTATAAATATCTCCTCTACGGCCCTCCGTGTAATCTCTTTGGCATCCCCTTGTCATAAATTTGCCTCCCTTGAACCAGAGAGCTAATTGAACTGTTTTGCAAGTCGCAGATTTTCTTCCCCATTATTTGAAAGTGCGTTCCTTGGGCTATGTTAACACAAACTTTATGAAAATACTTGAGATTCAACTGGGTACTTTGTAAAGTTTGTACTTTATTCATCCACGATAAGTCAAGTTCCGCTATATCACTTATATGTTACATGCCTCTGAAAAAAAAAAAAAAAAAAAACTGTGAAGAGGTGCTAGGAAAGCAAGGTCTTGTTTTTGTTGCCACTGTGTGAACTCAGGTGTCTTGAAGTGTGGCACAAGAACAAGCACGGGGTCCAATAAGGGTACCAATACAACTTTCTCTTGAAGGTGCATTTAGGTCCTCAGGGTTGATAAATTATGTTGACCGAACCCTTCTTTTAAAACCATTTAAAGTTTTAATAGCATTTGATCAAATTATTATTTAATTGGATGAAAAAAATAAACTTATGTTACAAATGCAATTATAATTTTGAGAAAACCCCGAAATTTGTTTATATCAGCATTTAAACATTTTTTCAGTTAGTAGAATTCATTGCTGTAAGATGGTACCACCAGTAAGACGACAGAAAAACTAATTAAGATAACTTACTTGCCCGTTAAATTACAGTCAAGTAAGTTGATATCTTAGATTTTGATTTATAATTTGATATAAGTAACGCATATGTTATTTAAAACGATTCAAAATAAAAACTACAATAATTTATAAACTAGATTACCTGGTTACACCTACAACCGCACGGTGAAGCGAACACGTGATAGCGAACTCCGCAGTTCCGTCACGCACCAAACATAAAACTCAGGGTTCACTTTCTCCTTTATTACGCCCGATGAATTGGGCATATTTCTCCCCTTGCCGCCTTGTTCTATATTGCACGAAAGGTAGAGAGCCAATTGAGCTCAACGACTGTTACTTTTTGTATAATTTTATTCTGGTCATAGCATTTTTAGTTTTGAACTGAAACTAATTTAAAGTGAAATTATAATGTTAACTTTAATAAAAGTATGTTTGCCTATCATTCGTTCGAAACATTCATATTGCCTGAAATACCAAATAACAGAGCATATTATTTTTTTTTGGGGGGGGGGTTAAGGTATACGGTGGAAAGTTAATGTTAAACTGAGGCGTTGCTTGATAATGTCGTTAGGAACTTCAAAACGCATTTGTTCTTTTAATCTGCAGTAAAGCTGATATTGACATCTTTAAAACCACTTGTATGAATTATAGCTTTTGCAGTCGTTGATTAGTCAAGCTTGCCACCTTATGGCAGTATTTGTTGTGTTGTGACATAAAATCTCACTGTCCCAACATTCGTTTGGAAAACTTACCCCACACCTGACGCCTTCACTGATATGTAGTCAATAGTTATAATTGACTACATTCAGCAAAACAGGATAATGTTATATAAACGAACATATGAAGAATCATAGCCCCAACATATAAATATGGAATACAAGAAATATACTCACATGGGAAGTTATCAAGTTATACCAGCCAAAAATTTACAACAAAATGACTTTGTCGGTTCTTTACGGTTTATTAATTTAATCAGTTCTTGTTTTGTATTGTAAGTTTTTAATGTAGAAAGTGAAATATCCCCCTTTTAAACCATGCTCGGGTCAGAATGGACACCAGCTGTTATCAAAGTTTGTTCTTGCTCCACCAGAGTTACCAACAGTTTCCGTTCCTACCCAAGTTTCCCTGTAGCTTTACCTTATATCAATGATGAATAATACTCCTACACTACAGTATAAGTAATGTTTTGAGCTTTTTAGTCCTTCATTCCGTACAATCATGCAATACTGGTTAGCAAGTACCTGCAACTAATTACGTAAAGGAAATATACCTTAATCGTACCAAACAAAGCGAAAAACCTCGGATCCCTGATCCAGTCTCCGTGCATTGATGATCTTAAAATCAAGGTTACTGACACTGCAACTAAATAGAGTTGTGTGCTTCTAAAACTAATAACTAAACCAAGCTTTAATACTCTGGTATTCTAAAAAGGATATTCTTACACTTAGATAAGCAGTATAAAATATATCAGTAAAATAATCAAACATGATTTCAATGTTCAATATTGAT
Organism: Allygus modestus; assembly: GCA_963675035.1. Lineage (NCBI taxonomy): Eukaryota > Metazoa > Arthropoda > Insecta > Hemiptera > Cicadellidae > Allygus > Allygus modestus. The sequence goes on along the minus strand of OY776112.1, from coordinate 346,093,866 downwards.
TTTCTAAATCTAAAAAGGTTTAGGTTTTATGATTACTGAAGTTAATATACCAACCTACGTAATGCACAACAAGGTATTCAAACAAATAAGTATGTTTTATTAGTATACCTGGTGTCACTAGTTGAAGTGGTATTAAACGTAAGTGTGTCAAAAGTACTCAAAACGACCCTCATGTGTAAATAATTGAAGCCACAAGCCTTGGTGATCTCCATTACCCTACCTTTAACAGCTCCTAACTTGTCTAATGACAAAGTGTTTATGTTTGGTTTATAGTTTGAGATGAGTAAATAATGCTCTTACATGAGTCTACAAATTACAGTTTGTGTTGTTTAGTTAAATAATAGCTCAGCGGCTCTATTTAAAAAGGATAATTTATTACCTTACATATAATACTAAAACGCAACTAAAAAAAGTTGCCCGTTAAAACCGTTAAACATATGTCTTACACTGTCCCGTTTCTGTCCAGGCATTATTTTTTTCTCCAAACCGTTTATAATCCTGGAAAAGATTAATATTTAAATATCAAATCTGGCTTAATGTCTAGTATTCCTTTTTAAAAGGACGATAAATAATATGTTGAAATTGTTACAGATTATATTTTTGAAGTGTTTTAATAAAAACAGTGCTGTGCTATTAGTTACGTTTTTAAAAAGCCTCGTAATGCATTTTTTTTGAATAGCAATAGTATTCAAAATTATGAAATAAGATGAAAACATCGTTTGAACCTAACCTTTTTAGTAGTTTTATATGATTAAATGCTGGAAAACGTCTTCTGTGTGGCATGCAGTAAGCTAAATGTCGTAATTATATAATATATATAAGTTTATAACGCACGCATAGTGTAGAGTGTTAACACTAAAGCGTGAGTGTATCACCACTCTTCAGCTAAGGCTTATTGCCATGTCCTAACGACTCGTTGGCTAATGACAGATTCTAAAATTGTTGGTTTATTTTAGTGAAGGATTTTGTATGTAGCCAAATTAATTAACGTTTATCTAAATCAAATGTATGAAACTCGTATTGTCTATCATGAACCAAGACCAAAACCTTTATAAAACACTATTTCAAAGAAAATATTCCAAGACTAGATCAATGAACATTTCAAAGACTTGTTCTTTTTGGCCATCCATTAAAAAGACTGGCAAATGCCTCATAGAAACATCAGTGTCCCTGACAGTGAGCGATTTGGAGGACGATAAAAAATATTATGTTGGTAGAGGGTTTTTATGCTATTGGTTATAATCGGGCTTGCGTTATTGTGTCTATTTATTGGAAATTACCATATTTATGTTACCGTTATAAATCCGTTTAAAAGTGTGTTATGCCTTCTTGGTTTTTTGAATTGTATTTAAATATTTGTAGAGTTTTTTTAGAGTAAGTTACGAATAGTGTGGTAATTATAATTAATTAACCAATTTTATATTAATATTATTATTATTATCATCGTCATCATCATTTTTACAGACTAACGAAAGTGGAATCTATTAATAAGGTGAGGCAGTAATTCGTTGGTTAGAAGACACGTACATGTTGTCTATCAAAAACATGTGGCATGTGTATGTGTATCCTTCTGTTTATGTTTAATGTGTTGCCTCTTAATTACATGTGTAGTGAACATCATGTGTGTATCTCTTTACATGTTTATCGTGCAATGTGTTTATGTCTTCCACATGAATAATGTGTTATCCTTAGTTTAAAAAATACATTATTACGAGATGTTAACAAATCGAAATTGCGTTTCACTTCACTGTAGAAGTTCGAATAGCCCGTGAACAAAATTTTTTACAAGTTCCATTAGTAATAAATCAAAGAAAACTATTAACAAATCTTAAATAGGACTATATTTTATAAATTTATTTTTAAAAACTGTTTGTGGAACTCGTTTAATGAATAAAGATAACTTAAATTTACATAAAAATGTTTGTTTATTGGGGGGAAGAGAGAGATATCTTAACTAAAATGTTTCTATTTATTTAACACTGTTATTCTAAGCATTTGGAAACAGAATGAATACAAACAAAGTCAGCTTGCTCGTGACCCATGTATTCAGTGGAGACATGAAAACACTGCAGCATCTGCGAGCTATCCACCGTTAAAAATGCGCATACTTTTCTTACACACTCCAAAACAAGGGAGTTTTACAGAACTAATATTTAAAACATTTTTTGTTATCTGGATGAAAGATTCAACTCAAGAATATGTACTTTTGCAATTACAGCTTTTCCTGGTCAGATTAAGTTATTATCCCTCACAACAATTAACACTTAGCATTTTTTTAAATTACTTTATCCCTGATACTTTAAGATAGTTTTGTAATATCATTAATATCTCAATTGGTGTATTAAACCTCCCTTTTCACCAGAAAACTAACATGTCTATTCAGATAAAACCAATGTGGACGCCAATGTATAAATTACTTAGGAAATAAGATTCAAAGGCAATGAAGGAAACTAAGTAGTATACTTTCTTTTACGTGCCTCTTTCTTCTTTCTGTAACACGTCCAAACAGATGATGACATATGATTTTCAGGTACAACAGTAAAAATATACTTGTTATTAAGTGAAAGTGACTCATTTAAACTTTTTTTGTCATGCAATTTATTTTAATAAACTTTTTAAATAAATATTATATGAAACTATTAAATATTTGCAAACCCTTAAAACGATATAAGCCGTTTTGTTAAGTGGTAAACGAAGGTTTTATTCCTATTTCTTTCAAACCAAGGGTTTATAACAAGGTTTTACATCCATCAATAAATCTAGGAGTTATATGTAACGTTATTTCGATAGATAACATCAATGATATATATTGACGTACTGTTGGCACTGTCAAATATGGTGGTGGCTGCCAATATCAGCATTCTAAACGTAAAACTAGAGTTTTTTCCTATAAGTCTTGATTTATTATATTAAATTAATGTCTGAAATATTTGTAATTTGTCCACATGGTATGAAGTTTATTCAATTACTTCTTTAGTATAATGTATACTTATAATGTTTATAGTTTAATGCACACGTTCCCTTGCAAATTTTAACTATTACAACTGTCAAGGTAACTAATGTTGTGAATAGTGTATTTTATTGAATGATCGTTTAGCACACATGGCTCTAAGCCTAGTAATCACCCACCCCTCCCACCTTCCCCCTCCCACCTTCCCCCTCCCGCCACCCACAACTGACAGAGCCTCTGAGTGACCGCAGAGCTCTATACTTTCTTAAATATTTATAACCTTAAGTCTATATTTTTACAATTCCCACTCGAAAAGCATAGTTTCCTATTTTAGCTTGTAACTAAACCGACGCCGCATATTATACCTACTTATATTTAAATCTACATTTCAACATATCACCCGATAAATTGCTATGGAAAAATGTATCCTGAATTTTTCTATGGTTGTAAACTAATGTAAAGCTATGACTTGATACCAATTACGGGAGTTAGGACAAACCCAAAATAAAATGTATATTACACTAACTTTTAAGAATGTCATCATAATAGTTTATAATTATTTAAGTATTATGTATTTTTCAGATGAACTCTAAATGACATCGATGACAACTGGAATCTAATGACACATATCAGTTGTATTATAAAATAAAATGCTTTTTTATTTTTCAGAGAAAAGTTACTTTTGCAATAACCTTAATAATTTATTGTGTGTCTATGAACATGTGTTACTTACTATAAATAATATGGTTGTAACAACATTTAAGCTAATCAGAGAGAGGCACCTTTGGTCACTTAACGTTTCTTGTCTCGAGTAGTTATGCAAATGGCTTTATTCTCTCAAGATGTGAAACTCTAATGCTGTAAGTGTTTACTAATTTGCATTGTAATGCATGTTAGGAGCCTTTACTAAAGTATATACTTTTTTGAAACAACTTAACAAAGAAGTTACTAAATATCTTTTGAGTTTTAAATTGAAAAATTTTACCTTGTAAAACAGTGGTGATATTTCAATAAACATGTTTAGTGTATTTAGTATTGTATACACGGGAAAATATAAATGTTAATTAAACAATTTTCCTTTGTTTAATTTTGGTTTGTTTAATGTTTTTTTCTCGTCGCAACAGCCAAAACAGCCCAAAACAGTTTAATGTGTATCACAACATTCAGTATTTTAGTTTGCTCACAAATATCATGAATCACCTATTTAAATAGTACTGTCAATTATATCAAACACTGTTTATCTACTTATATGTGTGTTTATTATTTAAACACAAAACATAGTTATAAATGTCATCTTAATTTAATTCTTAGGTAATATATCGTTCAAACATTAGTGATAACAACTTAAGTATTCAGCTACAATTAAGAAATGAAAAAATAGTGATTTTGTTTGTATAATGAAAATTGTAAAACCAATTGTTTTAATAAACCGTTAACAACGAAAGTTATATCTCCTATGGTACTATTAATATAATGTTGTAAGTCGTAGTTTTGTTAATAATAGAATTGGCTACTTACCTAAATTAGAAGAGATAGTTGTTGAAGACGACCAGTGAGTTATCACTGCTTTTATGTAATTTACAGTAAATATAGCATGGTAGAAGGATGTTAATACAATGAGATAAGATCAAACACACATTGTGCAGCACGAGGCTCAATATTGCCTTTGTAAGGGCTGCGTTGTCCTTTGACAATGGCCTTGGATGAGATTCAATTTGGGACTCGCGTTAATACAAATGTAACAATGTTGGTTCATTAAAATATCTGCTTATCTTTTTAAATTATTATTTATAGCTTCTAAGAGAAAACCATGAAACATAGCATTTAGCTTATGTCATTTGTATATTTTAAAAATTCATTTATTTACTTTCTTCTATTTAGTAGTTTTGCAAAGAAGAAAAAAAAAACATAATTTATACTTAATTTGGTATGAACAATTTTATATTCTTAACATTGGATAATTTTTAATATTTTTTACAAATATCAAATGTATTTTATGAAAACAATGTATTTATTTTTTCTCGATTTGGGTATCTATAAATATGATTTTGCATTCACGTGTGATGTCAGTAAACAGATTCTACTCTCTCAATTTTCCTTTCGGGGTTTAGTAAAACTTCCCTTTTAGGGTGTCAACCCCTGAGCTTTCAAGGTTCTATTGCAAATTTTATGAAGTTAAATTACGTAGTCAACTACGTAAAATATAAAATATTCAAAACATATACCTATAAAATCTCCGTGAGAAGAGCGGGACACCGGGTGGTATTAATGAGGAAGATCACTTGTTATAACAGTCTCCCAGATGTGACATAGCAAAACCATATTAGTGATCGAGATACTTTCACGTGCAGAAATGTTAAGGAGTTTCAACATTATTTATTTATTATATCATTTGTTATCCAATTTGTATTCATTCATAAAATCACTCATGCAATTTCTTCCATTCCGTATAAATTTTAATATTATAAATTTTACAGTGAATTACAGTATGGAAAAAGCTATTTCTGTGAATGGCAATCCAAGACTCAGTTTCGAAATCATTACAAGTTATCGTTTTGAATGTCCTAGATGCCAAAACAACATTCATTTATTCACTTGGAGCCAATTTATTGCGAATAGTAACCATGCTGATGGTAATTTGTTTAAATCTTTTAAATTGTATACTGTGAGAAAAAAGTGGCCTTTATGTATGACAAGAAAATTTAAAAAAATAATAAAAAGTTACGGCTTTGTACATTTTGTATTTTGCTGCTTTGTATGATTTACCGTCTTATTGAAACGTTTAAAACCAGGTACACAGACAATTCAATTTATTTTCATCACATCATACACAATTCTAAAGTTAAATTACCCCAAGCATTTCCAATCTTCTGTTGTAGTAATATTCTCTCCTAGTACTGATGAGATGTGATGATGGCCTGGCCCTTGCATTATTCATACCTGCACTCAGCCCAACCAGACAATCTAATGGGTTGGACCTCTGTTCAGACTTCTTAACTGTTGAAAACATTAGTAATAATTCGATTGTTTCTTATATTTAAAAGTAGCTTTAAACATGTTTAAGTAATCAGTGAGAGCGATTCTTTTGAGAATTTTGTTTTTGTTTGTCTAAATAGTAATAGTAATAGTTTATATTATAGTGTACTCATTTGCATCTGGTGACGGGCGAGTGAGGTTGAAAAACAATTGCTTGGACAGTTTTTAATTGTTAATGTTATGTTCTATTACAGTTGTTTAATTAATAACAAATTTATAACGGGGATTATTTATATTGGGAAATAAATAGCATCTATAATGGGATGATATTTTGCCAATGTTAAGAATAAATAAACTATCTATAAGTTAGTGTAACAAATATGAGATTATATGCAATAAAATTAAAATGCAAATAAGTGTTAAACCCTGACAAAAATCTTAAAACTTTTTGGCAGGGTGTTCAACTTTTTTCCATTTTAATTCCAGTTTAACGAAACATTCTAGTTCACGTTGCACTTAACATTTCTTAAAGAGTTTAAAATTAGGTTTAAATGTTTTGTTTTCCTTATATTCGATCATTCGTCTACCTCTTGACTGTATCTAATACATAACAAAATATGGATAGACTATTTCTGCAGTGTATACTTTATGTTCCTTCTGATGCATATATGTACAAATAAATAAAATATTAAGCTAAGAAAATAAATAAATTGAAAACATGTCAGTTATATTGTTATGTTTGGGGGTTCACTGAATGAAGTTTATTCCTTAGTTCCCTAAAACAAAACAGAACTAAATAAATGGAATTTATACTTTTATTAGGTGCACAATAGCACTTTATAAATAAGTCATTTGTTCCTCTACAAAGGGAGATTTTAAGTCGAAAATAACACTAAGTGGTGACGAGTTAATCTGATAGAGACGTGGTGTTGGATAATACAGGGGATGGACCTGCTTCACTGGAGCGCCATTACTCTGGCGGACATTACCATGTCAGAGTGATCTGCAGGTGCGGCTCTGAGTCTGTTCACAGACGTAATGAATCGTTGGCACAACACGTTCATTGCAATGGTAACCCAGTTTGGTTGACTGTTTAATGTAATGTATGTATTTATAAAAGTTAACCAATGCTCTAACTCAGCCAAAGTCAGTTATACTATTGTTTTAATATAATATAAAGTTTAGGGTGCTGAACGAGTAGTGGCGCAAAACATTAACAACAGAACAATTTCCTTCATCTCAATTTTTAATTAAAAAACAATTACAAACATGTGAAAAATATAATATAATTGTTCCCAGAGCACATTAATACATGATGCTGCTAATTTTGTCTCCTACTATCATCACAACTATTATAAAAAGAGGGGTGTCCGTCTACTGTTCCATCTCACCAAAACCACTATGCCAATTCTGCTGAAGTTTTGCGCAATATGGTCTATGTACCCAGGTGTGTCATAGGCATATTCCGTTTAGAAAAGTCCTCAGGGCTCTGCCCAATGGGACTTCCAGCTCCCCATGTTATTTTTATGGAGGAGAGTTTTATTTGGTTTATGACAAATGTATTTTTTCGTAATTCAATTAATTTACATAAACAGCTGTTATAAGTATTACATCTACTACAGGCTGTCATTGTTTTGTTTTGTATACAATTTGTCTACTCTAAAGTTTCACCCCGTTGTAAAGCACGTGCATAGCAGCTAGTAAGATATAAAAAAACTGTTAAACTGAGTAATATGATAAAGAATATATTTACTATTCATTATTATAGATAATGGAAAATATTTTACCGACACATATTTCGGAACTGTCACTACTAATTATTGGTAAGCCCAAGTTTTCTGTTTCATCTTTATAAGCGTAGCAACATGGAAGTGTAAAATTGCCTAGCAACATTTGAGTGAAAATGAAGAACCCCAAACGGAAGGGCCAATGGAGACCATTGTGAATACAGTACCGACCTAATAGGAAACCATTGGCCAGCCAATAGAGCGGGTTGCAAGATAGTTAGTATTTTTTAGATGTAACGGGTTGTTTGTGTAATAAAAGAGTAAATGGATTTTTGTTTTCTTACAATGCTGAAATAAACATTTACCAAATCCTGACTAGCTATATTATTACTATGATATTACTTAAATCCAACGTAAAAATAAATTATTTCAGCACCATCAAAGAGAGTAATTTTTTGCCATTTCAACGTATATATGCTGTTTTTTATAAAGTACTTAAGAATAATTGTAATAACCTAGAATTTGTATCTAAATAGAAGTTATAAAAGAAACTATAGTTAACATTAAAATGGTCTAAGGGTTACGTTTTCCAGGACAACATTAGAGAGATTAGCACCCGGGATTACACCATTGCCCTAGATTCTGGATTAATACAGTTTTGTGAAGTGTACCATAAAAATAAAGGTCAAATTAAATATCCCACTTAATACCAAATGAGTAGCGTTGTTTTCTCAAAGCTTCAGTAAGAAATCTGCATATTAAAAATATGTTTTGTAAACCAAAGGTTCTAAATAGAGTGGTTTAATTTTAAATAGTAATTGCGATTTCATTTGCTAAGCATTTGCAATTGTTTCCCGTTCTATGTTTAAAGTTTCATCTTCTTGTAAACGTCTGCTTTAGATGTACGTTCGACATTTTACAAATTGGTTTTTAGTGAACTTAATGCTATAGCTTTTTGGTTACAGCACCGTACGGGGTAATGAGGTGTATTTCACCATGTCCTAGTTTACACGGGAAAACTCCAATTAATGTTTATGAAGTTGCCAAACATGCAGCCTGGATTTTGTTATTTCACACAACATTAACACTACATTCTGGCATGCGCGATACTTTTAAATTCTCTAATTAATTATTCTCGCTATCCAAAGCAACTATATTGGTAATTGTCTATTAACGGTAATTATGTTTCTTTGTGCAGGTTTCTAATGCTATCATGCAAAATAGCAGTTCGAAGAAGACTATTGATAGAAGAAGATTAACCACAGAAATTTAAATGGAAAAAAAGTAAAGGAGCCCGATTCAATATACGGTATTTGCCTTTATTTGCCAAAGAGTAATGAGGGTTCAAAAACCATTTCAAAACTTAAAAATTTGTTACGAATCAGCTGTACTTATTTATATTTCGTTTATAAATATATATATATTTATTTATTTATTTATAAATTTGTGTAAATCTAAGGTATTATGTAGTCGTTTTGTAAATATCAATCACCTGAAGTGTTACTATTTAATTCGAAGAATACACAAGTCCACATAATTAGGAGAATCAAGAGGGGAAGATTTAGATAAAACTAAACAAATAATGTTTTAAAAATTGAGTTAACTGTTTTATAACTGAATCTTATAACGCTAATGCATCAGATATTACTGGTATATTTCTAAAACAATTTGATTTTGTATCTATTAGTGAAGACACAGAGGAAATTATTGGCAATTATTTTCACCCTAATATTTTTCCACTCTTCTTCACTCACCAATCTGAGCCAAGATTTCCCCATAGTGAGTAATTGGAGATGATAACTAATAGGATCATTGTCTTTTCTGGGGTCAGCAGTAAACTTTATTGAATGAGCTTCCGCCGCCATTCCCCTTAGATCCTCGCAGCAAAACCTAACTGAGTAAATTTTCAGCAATGTCTAGAGCTGCAAGTTCATCGATGATTACAAAACTAAGTAATTATGGCAATAAACACAATTTTGGGTACGATTATTTTATTTTATTTTATTTTTACTTTTTATATGTAATGAAACATATATAGATTAAACTGTTACACTGATGTGCAAAACTATTTCTGCATTCTTCAATGTAACACATATGTAAAATTGTTACGATTGTCTAAATCAGTTAGTTTTGTACTTAAATAGTTTTCTATTCTTATATGAGTCATCCTAAAAAGTTAACCCTGGAAATAAAACAAAATATTTAGATAATTAACTCACTTTTATACCTCCTAAAGTAAAAGCACCTGGAGATTGAAACTGATGTTGTTGAATTTGATTAACAATTAAAATATAATAATTTATGACGCAGCCATCTTTAGAATAATTATTTGTTACATTCTAAATAAACTCAACATTATAAGAACATAATCTGTTTCCGATTAGTAATTTTCCCGTATTTTCCCACAACATAACCATCATTTAGTATAATGCTAATGTAGTGTTATATAAAATAGACTAATTTAACTGAATATTGTTATACAATAAGTATTTTTACATATTATCAAAGATTGTTGTAAGTTATGTTATCTAGAGTTAACAGTTTTAAATGAATTTCCTAACGTTCTAATAGAAGCCTTTCAATTATAATGAATAAGTAAAATTAAATAAAATTTACAACTGGTAAAATAAATCATATTAACATTATGGTGTCACCTATATATAAATGGTGTTCCCTCATTTACCCGGGAACTTTTGAGAAAACCATAAATCTGGCACCCATCAACCCCATACTTGAATGAAAGGTCTCGGTGAGCAAATTGGCAAAAAAATATTAGTTTTTTGATAAAATTCCCCCTAAGGGCACAAATATAAAGAAAACGGATGAGTTTAAACACACTAATAAACCAACAGCTGATACATTTGTTTTTATTACAGCTGTTACCCGTGTGAAGAACGGGTACACTTTCTACTAGTATTGCACAAGTAACCGTGATCAACTAAGACAAGTTATATATTAGGTGACAAGTTATATATTAGCAGACAACCCGCACTGATAACTGTAATCACTCACGAGGATGCTGTATTTAGCAATCCTTAACGAACATGTCTTCATCTTCCTCCCTTATAGAATTTATTACATAAGGATTTAATTACAACAATTTAGATTGCATTTGTTCAAATTCACTAATATTTTCCAAATGGCATATAATCAAGCTAATGTATTATGTTCAATAATAATGTTTAAAAAAATAATGTTTTACTACTTCATTATGGCTATATAAATTACCCAGCAAAACCTTAAGTCTTTTTATTTAAGTATAAAATACATAGTGATCCCAAATTACATAGTTCATTTAGAAACAATGAACGTGAAATTTCAGTGAAGAGCAGATCACCAAATTAGTACCAAAGCTCTATAAATTTTACATTTAAAAATCAATGATAAGCCGCTTTTAAACACAGCAAAAACTTTTTAAATCCATCCACTAGTTCACCAACTGTTATGATCAAACTTTTTGATATTAAATACATATTTTCCAATGGAAAAAAACCATCAATATTTTTAGGTAATCACTTATAAATCTGACTACACGTATTTGTATGGCAACATTTTTGAGCTTGTTGGAAATAAACGGTAATACTGACGGTTCAGCACTGGAAGACATCACCGCGCCGTTACAATTTACAATTTACGATTAAAATTTACTGGTTTAAGCTTTTTTAATTGGATCTGTTTCAAATTCCACTCTATGTTTAAAGTTGCATTATCTTGTAAACGCCCTCTTTGTTTAACCACCATGTTTAACATTTTGTGGATTTATTTACAGCGAAATTACTCGATAGCTTTGTGTTGGTCTCATGATATCCTTGTTTGGGAAAACCCCAACTAAAGTTTATCATTATATTTGCTTACTTGCCATTGATAACGGATGTTTTTACTGCCTCTAGAATAATACATATCTCGATAATGTTCGAATATATCCGTTTCTGGAATTTTTTAATTGATTTTATACATTCGTTTTTCACTATGTATTTGGTACTAGTTAATGCTCAAATAATATTTGCATCATATTTATTTTTATTTATTCTCTCATCATTCGAATAATTCCATTGCTTGAACTTATAAATTCTTGTCATATATCACGTACGTTTTAAAATTAGTTCTTACTTACGCTGCGATATTGCTATAATTTATAAGTTGTGTTTTTTAAATATAAGAATCCCACCATTATTCTCTCTTATTCCAGTAAAAAAATTACTCTTAAGTTATAGGGTTGAGTCTCTAAATAGTCTATTTCATTCAACTGATTCTATTTTTTCGACTACTGACACGGAAGTCTCACAAACAATATTTTTTTATAAAAATAGAAGAATGAAAATGCACCGGCAATCATCATGTCAAAAATGATTTCAGTTGTGTGTTTCATTTTGGTAAATATTAATGTCTGATAAATCACTTTGTATCTATTTTAAGCTTTATAAACGTTGTTGTTAATCAAATATTGGATGAAAAACATATCTTTATAAATCTTTGTAAATGTTTTTATTTCATGTTTTAAATTATTTTCTTGACAGTTTTTTTAACAAGGAGAGGCAATTAAATATTAATATATAGTAGCTGAGAGTAATATCCTCACAAAATAACGCTTTTGTGGTATTCTATAAACGGAAATATTTATGAATATTTGCAATTATTAGTATTTGTTTATATTCAAACTAATGGTCGTACATAAATGATGCATTATAAGGTATTTTAATTTAAAAGGTTTCTTCTGTTTGATTTATAATCCTGAAAGCAAAATCGTATGAATACAGAAATAGATGCTGCCTAAACTTAAATATGTATACAACGACATGATCAATAACAAATAAAAAAGTGTTTTTAAAAAGAGGTATTTTTCTTTTGGATTCTCGCGTCCCAAACTGTAAGCGATGCGGCCAGAGAGTTATAGAATGAATAATGTGCGTTTTGTTGCCAGCAGCATTGTTTGGTTTTATTTTATCGCTATGTTTTATTTATTAGGTACGGTACCTCCTACCTCATTATTACTTAGGCTTAAGTAATAGTTTATTGAGAAGTTAATAGATTTGCTGGTAGAAATAAACTATTAACTCGTATACCGAATTTGCATATATTTAATTTTATATTATAATATTGAATATCGTATTAGAGTTGCACCTTATACGTGTAGTAACAATGCTGGTAAAAGCGTATTTTAAATTAATGCAATAGATCTAAGTCTGTATATTTTATGGTTTCTTGCGGATTACAAAAAGTTGTGTTGAAATGTTTACTTATAATAGAATACTATCTTCCTGATCGCTGCAGTATAAACAGAGCTGAATAGGTGGGATCAACTTTAACTACATTCAATTATGTTCTACTTAAGAAAATTGCCATATATTTAGACACGTATTGCATTGACTATAGCTTATATATATATATATATATATATATATATATATATATATATATATATATATATTATTAAGATTTACCTTTCTCCGATGTTTTACTCTTTTTCCAAAATAAATTTAAACTAACCGCGGAAAACTTTTTTAAAATAAATTTTATTAATTTATTAGTCTGATTCATTTTTATACAGGATATACAAAATGAAATTAGATAATATTCGTTTTCTCTTTTTTTCTAGGAACAATAGATTTACTCAAGCCTTTTGGAGGGATTGGTTATTTTTCAAAATTCAAAGAATCGTGCCCTGTTTGTGTTATTTAGTATTTTTTAAATTAAACTTTTTAGTGGACTTTCTGTTACTTACCAAAAAACACGGATTGTAAGTATTATCAAGGAAAGCTGACTACAACCATTCAGGGTTTAACCGTTTAAATACCAACATCCAACTCAAAGGTAATATTGACTGTAATTACAATACTTGTAAAATATTTTAAGGTAAATACGAGTTTATTTCTTCTAAAGACAATATTGAACCCGACCTTCAAACTCCATGTTCCTTTTTAACAGCCTTCGCCCTCGGGATGTAAGCCTCTGCCTATATCCTCGGAGACGTATACATTGAATTGCAATTCTAGATGTTTTGTTATGTATACCAATTAGTTGTTTAAAACAGATTTATCGCTATCCTAAGTAGAAAACCAGTTTACAAAATGACGTTACCCTAGCTTATCAGTTAAACTTTCAAAGAACCATAAGCAGAGAGTTAAAAGTTAGAGAGTGTCTTTCTAAAGGTACATTCAACATTTTAACATTTTCCAATTAAAAATCTCTGATAAGTAATACAACTGGTAATTGCTACCATGAACAACTAGGCTAATAGTTAACAAATAAATAAAACAAGGTCAATTCATAATTTAATGCTGCAACAAATTATGACTTTTTTTACCAAACTCCACATCATTGTCCAAATATTTTTAAGAATTTTTTAATAAATCTTCTACTTATTAAGAATACAGAACTATTTCATGAATGAAAACTAACTAAAATAATCTCAAAAGCTCGTTATAAAATATGAACTACCTTTCTTAATATTTCAATAGCTTTAATATTATTCAATGAATATATACAAATGTTCTTTATCGGCACAAAAACGTTCGTTTTTATTGATTAACTCAATATATAAAATATTTCCTTTTCCTTTGATGACGAAATATTAGACAAATAGTTTTATTTATAAGCATTCCTTAAAAATAATTCAAATAAGTAATTAATAACTACTGATTTTACTTGTAGAAATTATGTTTTCACTAATGTTACAAACATTCAAATTGCTAACTGTCAGAGTCGCTCTGATGTTTCTTTTAAGTGTCTGTCAGTCATTTTAATGGACGACTTGCAAGAAAAACCTTCGGATGTAGTTGTGTACACAATATAAATGTGCTATATTTTTGAAGATTAGTATAAAACCTGAGAGTAAACTTAACAAATAAACTCACCTATCAGAACTCCTAACATATAAATTAACCAAATTAAAAAAGGCAATAATAATAATTAGTTTGATCGGAATCTTAACTTACGTGTCGAAGAAAATCTGCGTTATTTTGTTTGGTTTACTTATTCAACAAAAGTGTATAACGAAAGAGATTTACTTTACGAGTTTTTAAGCTGAAAGTAGTATAAATCAATCTATAAGTAATAGAATGTACTGTTAAAGAAGACTGGCAATACAGTATATTACACAGCCAATCTTTTTTTAAACGGCCATGTGGAAGAATCACAGAGAAAACTAAGTTTATTTAAACACAGGCAAAAATTAAAAAAGGATTTAAAAACTAAAGGCAAGAATTAATACCCCCGTCGCAGCAAACCTGCATACTCAGCGAATTTCCTATGCATGAATTTATTTCTTACTACCACATAAAGCCACTTACTAAGTTTCATAAAAATACTTAAATAAATAACTGATATATAGCATTTTATTTATTCTCCATAAGAATAACATTAGGATTGAGAACGCAGGTTTGCTGCAACAAGGACGATAAAAATATGTTTTTTATGCAATTATCAATATAACTCAACCAGGTGAAGCTACATACCAAGTTTTAATGATTTATGTTCATAATTAAGGGAGATATAAAGCTTTACGTATTCTCAATAAGAATAACATTAGGGATGAGTATGCAGGTTTGCTGCTAAGAAGGTAATCAACAAAAAATCAATTTTTTGTGCAAATATCAATATACCAGTACTAGGTGAAGCCACATACCAAGTTTCATTAATATACATTCATAAATAATCGAGATATCAGATTTTATTTTTTCTCCATAAGGATAACATTGGACAACGTACTGTGTTTAGCACTTTGAATATCTCGGCAACGGTTGGACGTAGAATCATAATTTAAACACTAAAATGATTGTTTTGTAGAGCTAAACTGATTGGTAAAAGCAAATGTGAAGTTTACATTTAAATGAACTGAGGAAAAGCCAAAAACCTTTTTCCCGTAAGATTAACATGGGGGATTTTATGAGCAGGTTCTTTTGGATTTTCTCCGCAACCACTTAACCTAGGTTAATAATTCAAAATACCATATTATTTGTTTTTTTAAGCTCTATAACATGGTCAAAACCAAAATTAAGTTTTTTAAAAATTTTAGGGTGAAAAATGCAAAAAACTGATTTTTGGAAAATTTAAAACCCCCATAAACCCCCCTTCCCGTGGTCCGATATTTCTGGTTTTCGAACTTAAAGTCATGAATGTCACTTTACACATTTGAGCCAAATTTCATCGAAATCAGACGTTTTTTACTCAAGTTATCGCATTCACGGACACATATATATATATATATATATATATATATATATATATATATATACATATATATAAATTTGAACGAATAGTGTTTTGGCATCTGGGGACCTCAAAACAAAAATTTATCATGGTCTCGGGCTTAAGTCTTACCATGAGACCTACGGTAATAGCTTCTTCCCTATAGGGGAAATTCGCTAAAAGGCAAATTACTGTTTTTAAATAACCAGTTTTTAAATTAACGGTTCTTTTTATTTAGAGTTTTTAATTCATCTCGTACTTTTCAAAATATGGTTTTGCTATAGAATTGGGCCTTTAACATTCCACGTGTCATCTTTAGCAAGAGATACAGATTTGTTTAGCTTAGATTATTTTGCATTTTCTATTTGTTCACATACAGTAGTTAAGTTTAAATATACTAGCTATTATGGAATAAAGGGAATGAAATATTAAACAAATATAAATCGGAGGACCAGGGTGAAAACACCCAAAAATGAAGGAAAGGAAGGATGACAAGTTAAGAAAAGACAAACATTTAATCACAAGAAAAGGACAATTGACAGGCACAACCTAAAAAAACATACAAATGCCTTCACCCTTCAATGTTCATTAAGCCAGTAGCATTCCACACTATTTGCTTACTAGTTCATAATGTACACTCATGTTATCCCCAACTCACCAGTTGTAACTGAGTCCGTAGGTGTGGGTGGGTAGTTACTTTCACCTTCCATAATGTCAATTAACCGTCACTTCTATGTCCAACATCACTTTTCACTGAATTTACGTCTGCAAAATAAAATACTTGTGCCTCCAAAAGAAGCTAAATTACATTCATTGTGTTTTGGGAACTAAGAATAATAGAATATAAATATAAACAAACAGTGAGGTGATAATAAAAACATATGAGAGATTAAGGAAATAAATAAGAACAGCTGATAAGAAAATACAGAAGGTTGAAACAAAATTAAGAATTCTTGGGGACAAGGGGGGGTTTTGCTCACTCTCTCGACGGCTAAAACTAAACACTAGCCAAACAATGACCATAATGGGGTCTGGAAAATCATATCTAAGCAATCTAGTTAGCTGTATGGTGTTTACTACATCTACTGCCACTTCCAGTGACGAAGTATGGATCTTGTGCATGTCATTTAGCCAGAAAACGATGGAGACGAATACAGAAAGAGGTAAAAGGGGTAAAGAAGAAAGATTGAAACCATAATGAAGTACCAAGTCAGAAATTATATCTTATTTCTACAAGTTAGATAAGTTATAAGATATATAAGTCGGTACTGTCTAGCTCAGTTGTTATGATAATGTATGGGATAACTAGAGAATAACTGTAGCATTTTATCTAAGTACCGTCATAACCGGTGGTTTTTAACTAGCAATTGTAATCTCCTAAAGGTATTTAATTAACTAGCTGAATGCCCAAGCTTCCTTCGCAACGGGGTGAAAACTCAGAGTAGAAACATTGTAAACAAAACAACTACAGTCTGTTGCTAGATATAATCCTTATAACAGCTGTTTATTTAAATGAATTGAGTTAAGGAAAACACATGATATAAACCAAATAAAACGCTCCTCCATATGAGTAATATAAGGACTTGGAAGTCTCGTGGGGCACAGCCCTGAGGACTTTTCTAATCAGCAATATGTCTATGACTCTCCTGGGTACATAGACTATACATAGATTTGTGCAATAGGTCCAGAGGCTGTGGCGTCATGAAACAATAGAAAGACAGACACTGCCTCATTGTTATTATAGTAGTGATGTTTTTTTTGCTCAAAAAAATTTATATTGACTGTAAAAATCTATCTATACCTTTAAAATGTCAATAAATAAAATGCAGTCCACAGTACTATTAACTACTTACCTCAACTAATCATGTCTACTTCTATAATTTTATTGTTGAGTCACGTTCATGATTTGTATAATTTTTATCTTTAACACTGAATAAAAAAAATACAAGTGGATTCAATTAATTGATTTTGTAATGTTACATTAATTTTATAAATAATAGAATATGGCATTTTAATTTTAATTTTAATTTATACCAGGTGTTATGTATTAAAACAATGTTTTAGTTTTTATCATATTTGGAATATTTTAATACAATGTATTTTACCTTCCCAATGCAGTAATTGAAACATTTAATTGTGTCATTAAAATTACAAAGTTAAAGTTTTCTAAAGTCCATGTCCAAAGTTTTTAAATGGTTGGTCCGTTTTTCTCAAGGAATAAAATTTTAAAGTTACATCACGTTCTACCGATGTAAGGAAAACGCCACTTTGCAAATGAGAATGAGTTTTGCATGACTTCTTTGAAACTTTTACAATGTTTTCCTTTAGCAAGTTACTTAACTGAGTACCCTTTACAAATCATAACATAAAACTTGTTCAAGATCTTCCTCTTTTTTGTCTTACAGTTTAACACAATTATGCAGGTTATTATTTGTTTCTCAGTAACCAGTAATGCTTGTTAACTATCGTTTCTTTTTATTAAAATTGATAAAAGATATTAGTCTATATTCCTAAATTATTTTCTATATAAGTTTTTAAATTGTTAGTAAGAAATACTCTAGCTATAATATAAAACAAACACATTGATATTCTGAACATTAGACACACTACTTAACAGGCTATTAAACAATGTAAAGGTGAATGTTTCTTAACATGAATAAACTTCAGTGAGGAGCTTTAATATAGGTTTCATAACTAATCGTAATTTTAAAACATTTACCAAGATTTTAAAATTTTAATATTTTGGGAGGCCTTTCTCCAGCAGCATTGCAGAATTGTTGGTAAATATTTTAATTCTGAACCAGTTTTGAAAAAACTGTTAGATATGTAACTTTGAATACACATCTGTATTTTACTTACCAGTTCATGAATCATTACGCACCCTCATTATTTATATTAAATATAAATGTATTTTTGATCTTTTTATAAATTCTATTTTTCACACTTATACGTAAAGAAAATCATTAAAATAATTCCTTTTATCATATCAAATCTTACAAAACAATACTTTAGACGTTAGCAGTATTTTACAAGCTTTTAAAAATTATTAAATTTATCACAAGCAGCATGTTGAGAATGAAAATATTACTTAACTTGTTAGCTGCATCTGCTCGTAAGTGATAACAATTTAAAAGAGTAATATATTTTCGGTCACGTGATTACATGAGGCTGCAGGCCCAATCAGTGGTGGCTGGTCCTGCTCTCTGGAGACGGTGGCGCTGATTGTGTCGGGAGGAGGATAATTGTCTCGTTATTGTGTGGCATTGGATGACATTGCAGTGATTTCTACAAATCATTATTTACGTTGTATTTATTAAAACGTTGTTACCATAATAATATTTGTGTTTAATACAAAACTTGAGGGTAGTGTGGTAGTATATTTTGTATAATTTAGCTACCGTAGTTACAAGTAAACCAAATTATGATGGTTTTTAAATACAATATAAGGTCAATTAAACATATATAACCTTACAATATTTAATTAACAAATTAAAAAGTGGTTTATGAGTAAAGGTTACTATTTATTTGAAGATACCTTTATAAAGGTTCACGAAGGTATAGATAGTTAATTTGAAAATGCACATGTATTTTAAATTGTAATTTAAAGAAATGGCTTTTTCAGATCAGATAAACCTTTAGGGAAAGAGAAACAATGTCTGCCAACTGGACTGAAAATTGGTTTTATTCAAGCAATCCAATTACTCGACTGTTCAATGCGACGGGTTAGTACAAAGGGATTCTTTTTTACAGCATGCTAAATCAACTGCGGATTTACATTTTTGTATTACATTTTGGTGGCAAACGTGATGGATTTTACAGAAATAAATAAAAACACATTGTGTTATTTATCGAAATAAAAATTATAAACTTAAAATTATACATAATAATATTCACATTTTAAATTTGTCGTTACCTTTACATCAAATATAAATTAAACATTTGGGGCACTGTTTGATATTGACGGGTTTATTTTTTATGAAATTTACTATTTATTTGTCATATTAAATCAAATTTTATTTTCTTAGCAATCAATGCAACAACAAAACCTCCCTTTTAACAGTCCAACGTCTTTACCTGGACCATGAATAATTAAATTTTTAACTTTGTTCTTCCTGTTGGACTTACAAATAAGAGACCCAAGCAATCTCAATAGGCATGTAATGCAAAACAATAATTGCATACAGATCATTGGAAGACAGACTTGCAAGGATGACAATGGTGGGACGGGATGGTAGAAGTAATTCAACCATTTAAAAACCTCTTCCTGATCCCTGCTTATCATCCTTAATTCAGACACACAGGAAGTTAACCCACTGTCCATTTTAAGCTAAGGTCTACTGATCTAAAATCTCTCCTGATTCCAAATATATTAAATAACTACGTTAAATTCGTCATAATTTTAGAGCGAGGAGTTATCAGGCGTTACTGGTTTAGAAATTCTAACCTTTTGGTCGGATGTCTATATAAGACAAAACTTTTATAATACGGATTTTGGACCGGACAATCATATAAGCTCGGTAACAAAGAACATTCTATAATGAAATTATATCACCCATAATATACTTAGGTAACATTTTTAGGTAGCAGTAAATGGTAGGGTGAGAATGACATATTTCATTTTAACTGGCAGGACGAGATGTGTTGGTATACAATGATAAATTTGATGTTTACTTGGAAATTTTGAAGATAGTAGTTCTTATTATGTAACTTTCGATTGGTTTTCAAACCAAAGTGAGAGCAGTTTCCCCCACTGTATTCAATGGATTCCTAAAATACCTTATTTTATATATTATCAACCTTATTTCTCCCACCGTCATTGAAATGAATAACTTGATAATTAGAATATTCTTAATATGTTAATAAATTCCATACATTTTATATATATACACATTCTTTTTGTCCAACTCATAATAAATTCCTAGGTAGTTCTTGTAGTTTTGGGGATTGCATAAAAAGTTTTATATTTGACTTATTACAAAGTTTATTGCCATCCAAGATAACAAGCTCATAATACTGTTTGAACAACAAGCCTCGAGGGTGATGTAAATGATACCCCAGTTCGCGTTTTCAAATTAACTTTGTATGATTAGCCTGAAGAGTAAAAGCATACTTGGAAACGAGATAGCGCCTCCCAAGAGAAAAATATAAAACTTAATTGGCATTATTTATGAAGTTCACGTAAATTAACAAAATATGACACATTTGATGAGCTTCCGAATGTTATAAAACGTATTTGTTTTTTAATAAATGTAAAACCCTTAAAACCGTTTCCTGCAGTGAAGAGAGCACGCTTATCAGAGGAACGAATGGTATAGTAATAACCATGGAGTAGGATCACGTTCTCGATCCATACGATCTAGAAACGCCAGACGGAGTAATTGACTGATCAAGTTGATTTGATGAAGTGGTATTTTTTGTCTAGTTAACTGTTGAATTATTTATAAAAATTTCAGTAAGAGTGTTTTATATTTGTTACTTTAATATTTGGTTCAAAATAAAGGCAAAGTAATTTCATTCTAAGGTAGGCAAATATTATAATACTTCCCAAGAATATGTTTAATTCTTAGCAAACTAAAACCGTTAATCAATAAAATAAAATAAACACCTCGGTTATCCTCAGATGTGACTGAATATTTTTATTCGTATTTAAGGTTGTAAAATAACCCATATTGAGGTATGACCTCCATAACATCATAAAAATAACAATAAATAATTTGTGCCTTAGGTAAGTCTAAAGCTATTCATGTATGCATCCTTATTTTAACAGTATTTCTTGATTTAAAAAAATTGGATACACGCCGTGCCAAATTTGGCGGTGTTATCGGGGAAATCCCTTAACATCAACCAAATTACCCCTCCCACTCCACCCACTGTATATCAAAATGTTAGTTAGGATTATTGCATATGTCAAAAATCAGATAATGCCTGAACTTCTATGAGGTATTCGCTCCATCCATTTAAGGATTCAATATTTATCCATGGCAGACAACTTTTTTTTCTTGGTCTGGTAATTATATACATATGGGTATATTAATCGTAATTGTACTGGAATTGTAATACCATGTTCACTGCATAAAATCCTATTCCGCGTTTTCAAACTTGCAACTGTTTTTTGTAGCTCGTTATGCAAATATCTTAGTATTATGTAAAGAAAGTAAGTTGACCATTACTTCAACGTGTTTAAACAACTAAAATGCAATTAGCTTAAAAAAATCATTTAAATGATTTCACTTGAAGGATTTGAAATGGTTGAAATGTAAATTTAAAATACTAAATAAAATTACGTCATAACAAATGAGATAGTCTGAATATTATGTTCAGTGGTTGATTTTTTTATTTAAAGTTATTAGCTCTGAATATGTTATTTACCTAGAAATGTTAGCTTTGATGTATTAGATGGTTTAAGGTATTAAAATATGGTTCGTGGAATCATCCTATTGACATTCTATATTAATACAAATTGTATTACCTTTACACATATTTATTTTAAGGCATCAAAACTATACAGTAACCAATTAAAAGTTAACTGGTTAATTAATAGTTCTTCGTTGATACTGCAGTATCAATTATCAACACACATTATGTAAGGAATAATATTTGTTGTAATGCACAATTGTGTTTGACTCTTCCATGGGTGTCCAATACCATGCCTTCAGCTAACCACAGGATCATATATCTGACTAAAGGAGTTCTCGTCTGTTGTTGGCTGAGGCTTATATTGATTTGTTGTGAAATTTTTTCTGTTGTTATATTATATTATTTTGGTTGTACAATGCTGAGGCCGATATGCAGATGACTATTCCATCTGAATGTTGAATCCATAAGTTTGGTGACCAGTTTCAGAAGTCCTAGCAAAATATATTTCCCGAAATTTACAGTAAATATTATAATGGAAGTTTTAGTCGTTTAATCCAAAAGTATGTACTGATAGGAAGTCAAAAATCTGGGATCATCTAGGAAGCTCTCAGTTTCAGAGAGCTCCCATTTCAGAGACCATACCTATTCTTATTTCACCATATAAACAATGAAAGGGAGTGGCTGGGAGCTGAAAACAGGATGAACATCTTATTATAGTCAAATGATATCTATATCACTATGTATCTTGCATATAAAAATGTATAAAGATTATTTTGACATGGCTGTGGCTTTTATTTAACAAATCAATGTTCCGGATCTTAAATTTTCACCTTAAAATGCAGTTTTAAACAATTTTTATGACTAAATGGTCAAATATCCAATTCATTGAATTACGACAGTAAAAATATAACACAACTAAAGTATTCTATTTTAACACATACAATTTCAATGTACAACTATTCACTTAAAATATCGTTTTAGGTTTGCTAATTTTTCTTATTTTCTTTAATTACTAAATAGTGATTTTTGTTTTACAACACTAAAAAGGTTGAAGTTAAATAATAAACTTAAACGGTACATTAAATAAACGGTACTTAAACGATAACTTAAATGGAGACATTTTTTAGAAGTAACTAAGCCGTGTCCGGTCATAATAGTAAACCGTTATGAGGATTTATGCTCACGAAAATAAGAATTTGGTTTCCATGGTAAAACTAAACATTTATAATTCAAATGTGAACTTTGATTTTTATAATTTTAATGTATTATATCACATTTTACTTAAACAAATATTCAATAATATTAATTCTAGTCCAACCCAGTTGCACACCGCAACTTTGTAATCAAAAATTGGGATTTCTTTGATTTACAATACCCCCGATGTGTACTATTTTAAATTGTAACACTTTATACTTAATGATTATTTGTGTAAATCCGCGTTTGTAATATTTTCTTCACCCACGCTGCGTTTATAGCATTAAACACTATTGCATTAAATTGGGTTTATATTAAATGAAATATAAGGTTTTATAATAATAACTAATACTTATCATACAATACACAGTGTATAAATAAACCAACAATGGTTTTATCAATTGAAATGGAGATAACTATTTTTGTTATGAATGTAAAAATTAATTAGATGAGCCTTCATTTGATATATGAGTAACCAATTTATATTTGTAACGAATAAATGATAGAAATTTTTAAGTTATTAATTGTTGCTATAAATAACAACTTAAATATCTGCAGGTACAAGAGAGTTTTACTATGTTTTAAGATATACTAAATATTGTATCTATAAACTTGTGAGGAGAGAGACCAATGTCTCATAAAGTGATATTGCATAGATAGAGAGTACTGGCCCTCCATCGTACAATTTGGTTCAACTGGCGCTGCAAAAGGAGATAAGAAATTGACGTGCCACATGTACGAAGGCAACCGTACTGGTCGATAGCGAACCTTTTTCATAAAATAAATATATATCTCTTCTTCTGCATCCTAAAAACTAAAATTGTTTAGGATAACTTTGAAAATCACTTATTTTGAATTGTTACACTCATTAATCAAGCAAACCCATAGGTTAGAATGATTTCGTTTTAGTTTGTTTGTTTTATTTGGTTTTGTTTTCAGCTTTTGATGTTCCACCTTTAGAAGAAGCTCAAAACCAACACACAAGCTTTCGTGCCCATGTAGAGTAATCCTATGATTTTGATATTTATGTATCAATAATATTAAAGAGGTATATGATGTCTGTGCGCCAATGTCACATGATTGACGCGATATTTGGTCTGTCGAGGTGGACATTTTTCTATGTTGTTCGCAGAAGTGCTTTTGGCATCCCGCCATTCTCATCTGCTTCCCTAGTTTGGATTATCATTACAAATATTTTTAATAGTGAATTGAATAAAATGTAATATGTAGAAAAGAAAACTCTGTGAAAATAAGTATATTTACTGTGTTTGAAAGCGAGTTTTCACGTTTGACGTTTGACGCTACCTCAGGATTCCAGAAAATAGTTACTCATTTGACGGAATAAGCAGAACTCTGAATAATTTTTCCTGACCTAAGCTGTATCATCAAAGAAGTTCGAGGAATGCTGCTTTGCTATAATGTGACTCAATATGCGTGCTTCCTTTCAAAGGAGTATGTTAGGAAAGTAATATTACACTAAGTAATGTATATCACTGACAGTATCTAAAGCATGCTTGAAAGTGTTATAGAAATTATTTGTTAACACAACTTTTAAGTTAAAGTGGCTTGAATATTTTAAATTTTAAAATACTTGGCTTGAATGATAATTTTGACATATTTTTTTTATTTTATTCTGATTATTTTGAACATTTATTCTATCTATAAATAACCATTTTAGCGAAGCATTTTGGAGGTACGCTGGCCTTTTAAGTTTGTTTTTTATTCGATAATTATTGATAAGTAAATCAATCTAATATCAGTAAATATTTTTAAAATGATTTAGTTTGGAAAAATGTATTATACGAGGTTAAGTTTTGAATTGAATTTTTTTTCTTTTAGGCGAGGTAACAATAGTCAAAGCTATATATCGGGAGTGCGGGAGGCTATGTTATGTGTGTTTCTCTCTGTGTGTGTTTGTTTGTGTTAAACAACTTTTGAAAAGGTTGTAAATCCAGCTAAAATTTAGACATACGTCTCCGTGTGATCAAGATAACATGGTAAGATTTTTTTCAAAAGTAGGACCAGAAATATACTAGGTTTGTTAATAAACGTCTAAAAAACAAATTAAATCTAATAGGAATATTTTTTTTATTACATGCTTTATAGTTGTTTCCGTTTGGAAGAGCAAATACCTGTGGAGTTGTTACGAACGTCGAACGCGATCCTTGACTGAGTAAACACAACCCGCATACATGATTGTTGATTGTTCATGACTGCTTTCTGGCCGACTGTATTTCTGAATGTGTTTTTACGTATGTCGAGTCAGCCTTCATGAATTTAAACGGCAGAAGAAATTCTTATACATTTCGTTTATTTTAGGACAGTAGTGGCCACTTAGGAGTTTCAGCTCATTTGATTGACAGCTTCCGGTCATGCGACGTATGTATGACGTATCCGATGACGTATCTGATGACGTCATGGTGTGGGGGTAGGTCAAGGTCACCTGAATGAGTTTTTAAAAAGCTATCTTGAACAAGTTTGAATCGATAGCTTTGTTTGATAAAATTTATAAAAAAACTATCGAATAAAACCTGTGCAAGATTTCTTATTTTTCCTTTTCATTCTTTATTTACAATAAAATATATCAAATAAAACATGTTTCTTAATTTACAATATTGTACACCTCGCCAATTATGGTTAGATATTCACCGATTCTGTTGTGCCCGTTGCTTCTGTAGATGTGTAGGGTTCACGTTCTCCATAATAATAATACTTAATTCTCGGTGCGGGTGGAAGTGATGATGGTCGACAGGATGACGTCTCTGATTCCGTAGAGCTGCTTACATTGAATGAGGCGAGAGGTTCATATTCTCCAAAACTATGGCTCGTTTTTGGTGTAGGTGGAAGTGTAGTTGTGCGTCCTCCCCAGGATTCTTGAGGTGAAGAGTTTGTTGCAGAAATATCCATTATTAGTTTGTACCCGTTTAAAATCAAAACTTTTAAGTCATCGGAAAAAACTTGCAAATCATGAACTGTAGAAAGATGGACAGTATTGTAGTGGACACATTTAATTTGGAGAACCATGATGTTACCTCGTGTACGGCTACTCGCAGAGTGTGCTACCCTCCTCCTCGGCTTCCTTTTATACACACCCCCCTACACCTTTTCTCACATCTACGATATGAATATCTTCATCACGTAATCTATTCGAGCTCTACATATAATGCAATTGCTTTGCACCAGTCCACAATCACTGCATGTACAACAGTGTCTACAAGGTAAAAATAGTAAATCTTTCTCAGAGGATAAACATACTACACATTCGTTTTCTTTGCTTTTATTTTCTTCGGTTGGTGTGTCTGAAGTTATAACAGGACGAGGTTTATTCTTATTCTGATGTTTTTGTACAAACACTCTTCCTTTTTTAAGTAACAGATAAGCACATCTGCTAAACCATCGTGCATGTTCTTCCCATGGGTTATCCGTCGCTTGCCAATCCTGCAGTCCTCCTCCGCAATTGTAACAAATGGTCTTATCATCTTCTCCCATGTAGAAGAAACCAGCATCAGCGAACTCCTTTCTAGACTTGTACAGAAACGAGTCTTTTGATGCTGCGTTAAATGTCTCCAATCTCGATTGTAACTGTGCATTATTCGGAAATGCCATCCTCTTCTTGACTATCAAATGTTCCATTCTGTTTTTGTAGGTTAATAAAGTATGACGTATCAAGGCAAGAGTCGGAGGTATACTAACGTGGCGCAACCGTGTAGCACAAGTACCCGCCCTTCCCCCCACCACAATGTTCCCCCACCACAACGCTCCTCCCTCCAACCCATCGACAGTAATTATAAAAGAGATAATGTTTTAACCAATACAGCGCAATTTATAAGTTCTGAATCTAGGTCAAGGTCACCAAAAAATGTTTTTAAAAAAGATAAAATATCAGTACTTGGAGTTAATACTGATATCTTTTCATTTATTTACATTTCAAGTTTTACATGGAATACATAAAATACATTTCAAGTTATACATGACATTTTCTTAATCTAACAATGTGAAGTTCCCGTTGAGGTCAAATGCAGATGTAGCTCGGTAGAGTTGTTCCCGCTGACTCCGTGTGATACTATATACAGGGATCCTGGTTCGATGTTTTGCAAATCTGCATTTTGCAGCAAGTGAACAAATCTCTTAGGTAGAAACATCTGAAATTTTGCTTCATCTCCTACTGTGTATGGAGCATCGCTTAAAGATACTAGAATAGCGTCTCCCACTGATGTTTCAATCTTCCTCATGTCGTGCACGATGTAATGTTTGTTTTCTTTAATTTCTGAAGTTTTTCTTGTTGGCAGTATACTTGATTTAGATTGGGTGTTAAATTGATCCACCAATGTCTGCAGAAATTTCTGTGATGCCATCTTGATACGTGTTGTCTCGTTGGAGTCTGGAGTACTACTGATGGTGGGTCTCCTCGCTCTCCCCGCTTTTATACCCTCCGGTTCCCCCTCCACTTTCTATTGCACAAGAATGTAGAAAAGCAGCTAAACGATAAACGTTCTTGACAGCACAATGAAATTGTGCGTGTTTGTCGTTCTTTGTTAAAATACAAATATTATCGATCTCAAAGTTGAAACACTTATCCATTTCAACATCTATTACATTTTTCGTAGTATAAAGCTGTATCCAATTGCGCTTTTCTAATCCTTTTGTATAAAGTCTTGTAAATTTACTGCAGTAGTGATTCATAATGCTTTCCACTTCTTCATAACCCGTATGACCTTCAGTCCAACCGATATGATGCAAGTTCCTCGTTAACCACTTATTGATCCTTTTTGATTTTGAGTTTAATTTGTTAAAGGGAAATGGAGGTTTGAATAAAAAATTATAAATAACATATGTTTGCAGGTCTAAGATGATTAGTTCTTTAACAATGTATCTATCATTGTTTCCACGAAAAGCTTGAAATTCAATTATGCCTGACCTCTCCTTTACTTGACTAGAACATGTTACTTTACTCTCCATCTCTATGATGTCTAATGAACTGTTTCCACACCACGATAGAGCTTTTATAGCTCAGGTCGTACAGTTCTCAGCGCGTTGGTGTATATTTAACGTGGGCACCATCCCCGGTAGGCCTACCCCACGAAATTATTTTAGTGTTTTAAACCGTTTCAGTTAAAACGTTTTCTGTTTCTTCATTTTGTACAATTTCTTCTTTTTGTTTAACAATTTCTTCTTCTTCTTTAATCTTTTCTTCTTCTTTAATCTTTTGCTCATTAACTCTTTGTTCATACTCCTTTAGACACCTCCACATTTCAACCTCATACGGTATTCGGTTAAAAATAGATGTATCTATTGGACTGTAAAGAATTTGAGCTTCGGGATTTTGTTCCATCGCTTCTACCAAATAGTCTTTTACTACAATGTTTGAAAATACAAGTTGTTTCATATACCTGGTTATAGGTGAAGCTGCACAACTCAAAACGTAGAATTCTTCTGGCGTCAGTTGAATTTTATCATCATGTTTTGTCAGGTCTCTAAACCGTACTTGCTGTTCTCCGCGACATTTTAAAATGTCGATTTCAATGTCACATTCTAATAGACGAATAGCTGTCTTCTTTCCAAACATGTTCTTTGCCAAGTAGCATTCGATGAGGTGTAAATGTTTAAGAAAAGAATCCCATGCGGCATCTGAGAAAAATAGCATTTTAGGCCCTTGGTTTAAAATTGCATTAGGTGTATAACCCAAGTCCTTTACCAAACCTATTGCTATGCCTTTAGTCATACATCTTGAGATTGGATAAAGTATGCGAAGAAAAATATCTGTCAGTATGTTTAAAGGGATGTCGTTTTCTGGTCTTCTCTTCCTCTTTAATGTCGACTTAGATGTTGAAACGTTGTCTGACTTTACCCCTTCATTTTTAAACTTGAGAAACTCGTCCAATTCTTCTTCATACTCTTTGATGTAAGAGTCTTTGTTTTGCACCAAACCTTCCACTTCTGCATTGTTATGCTCCTGTACTACAGAGGTCATCTCGACTGTAATAGATGTTGTTTCAACCGCAAACGCTGATCAACTGAATCCCTCTTGTAGTGCGCGCTATTTATACCCTTCTCCCTCCATAGACCTATAGAACCATCTTTACAATACCTGTTAGAGGTGTGTACGTTACAATTTTATCGTGAAGAATCAAGCAATACGCAGTTGTATTATCGGGTATGTTAGATTCAAACTCCATTTCCAACTTAATATCTACACTTGATGACTTTACAGATTCATTTTGTTTAGAACAATCAATAACCACGATAGGAGCTTTTGAATTGAACTGCGTTGGTGATAATAGCGGTGTGTTCGTTTTACCGTAGTAAGATGTTTGAAATCTAGCGTACATATCGTATAGAATGCTATATCGGTTTTTATCGAATGATATGTTTAAATTGTCATATGGAAAGAATTGGGAGTTAAGGTATAATTTACAATTCTTAAGTTTACAACTATCAAACGATGTCGGATCAGCTGTTATTTTACTTCTTCTATCTGTTTGTAATCCAAATATAACATATCTAGGTTTTTCCAAGTGTGTTGAAGTCTTTATAGTCCATGTATGTCGCTCCGTTGCGGGTAGAATAGGATATTCGTGTAACTCCCAGCTTCTAAATGCTAAAACTATATCGCGGTCCGCCTTTAATTGTCTCAACAGAGTAATCCTATGTTCATCTGCAAGTTTTAGGTGTGGCACCCTCCAAACAATCTTCTTTAAATCCAACTTCCAGTCCAGGTTGGCTTCAGTCGTTGTCCCTGGAGCTAATATTATATCTTTATCATTTGAAGCTCTTAGAAGAACCAATTCTTGTTTGACATTAATTAATATTTTATTGTAATCTTCTGCAAAACCTAATAATAATTTTAAAGGTACGTAGAAGTCGAAATATCCCTTGTCATCGGGTTTTATAGTGGATGAATCTGGTGTAACCCATCCTGCGACTGCTAACAGGTTTTTCTCGTTTGGTGTTATGGAACATAATCCTTTTAATGTACTGGCTATTCCAACCTTTTTTGTAGAATCCACAGTAACACCTGAAATTTCATACCTTATTTCATCAAAAAGAAAAGCCATTGGATTATTAATAAAAGGTATAGTTGTTCCTTCATTTCCATCTTTCTTTGTTACTCTTCCTTCGATGTATAAATAACTTTCGGAAGGTAAGGTGTAAATATCTTGTTGTTGAATAGGAATCCTGATTTCATCGTTATTGTTTAATTTCGATGAAGCGTAAGGGTTGTGTGTGTGATATTCCTTTTCCCATAAGGTCTCGTCGAACGTCGGTCCGTGTGCTATATCCAGAATATCCATTATTAATAACTTTAAAACCAATCTCTTTTAAAAATCGAATGTTTTCACTTGTTAACTCTTCTGACGCTGATATGCTACTGAGCTTTTTATCACTCACTCGATCCTTTTTAAACGTCAATCCCATTATTTATAAAATCGATCGTATATGTATTCTTATAGTGACAGTTTCACCTCTAAAGTCAACTATGTTTCCGTCTTGATCTAATACGTTCAGAACAATGTCTGAGATGTAACTGGTGTTTAAAGGTAAATACACTAGGTTTTGTGGTCTTTCAATTATTTTAAATCCTGGAGGCACAGATGGGTAAAATGTATGCAATATGTGTCGATTTTCACCCTGTCTGTACGATCCTTGTATAATGTTACAAGTTATATCAATTGTGTTCAATGTAAGTATGCTTACAGTATTTGAGCTTGTATGTTTCACATTTCTCTCTAATATCGGTGTTGTAGAAGGAAATCCTAATAATCCTCCAACTGAATGTGGTTTGGTAAAATCTATATAATACTTTGATTTAATTTCTGTTTTTAGAGTATTATTATTTCCTTCTATAGTAATATTATCTTCTCCCAGCTTTTTCTGTATTTCCTTGCATATATCATCTATTTCATAAGACCCCGTGGATAGATCAACTTCGTTAGGCTGAAGAAACTGTCCCTTTGCATCCTTTGCTTTATAGTAGTGAAGTTTATTATTTATGCCTTCAGTAATATTTGGTATAGAATTATAAGTTGTAAAATCTAGTAATGCTGCTTCCCATTGTTTTTCTTTATGTAAACTTAATGCGGGGAATAAAGTGCTCCGCAAGGTTGACGTTGTACCAGTCAAAGAGACCGTATATGAAGACATCTTAAAGCTGACTGACACTTTTTGCTAAAAACTCCAAACATAAATGTCCACAGACAGATGTATCGTCAGGTTGCACCCTCTCATAATTGTATAAAACTTGTTTAGCAGAACGAAAATACTTTTGAAGTTCCTTTGGAGGTGGTAAATTACCAAAACTGTCAAAATAGTAAACTGTTGAACCGAGTTTTTTATAACATACCCAATGTGTACCCGGTCCCTCACTATTATCTAGATTTACTATACCGCTTTCATTTTTCCACATTTCTGATGGTAAATTATCTTTCATAAACACTCCTCTGAAGAATGGTATTTTTAAACAAGAAACATATCTAAAGAGATCTTGGTTACTTAATGCACGATTAGGAACTATTAACTGTTTTCTTGTATTTAATAGGCACGATACGGTCTTAGGTAAAGTCCTTGTCCTTTTTTTATCATGGACCATATTGATGGTTTAACTTTTTTATTAGAACGTCTAATGTTTCGTTTAATTCTTCCTCCTAGTTTTCGAGTTGTTTTTCTCCTTCCCCCTCTTCTCTTTTTCCTTCCACCACCAATCGCTGTTTTGGTTTTCATTGCTGCTGCCACTGCTAATGCTGCCGCTCTTTCGCCAAGACTAACGTCACTCGCTTTAACTCTTTCCCAAGCTTTTTTTGCAAGTATTCTATCGGCCACTGATCTGTGAGCAGAATCACTAAATTTTGAATAGGCTATATCGTGCTCTTTACAAGCCTGATCTAATTTATTGATTCCCGGGTCTCCTCTTGTCAATCTTTTTTTCAATTTAGTTCCAGGTCCACAATATTGATAACCGCCAGGTAGATGAAGTTCGATAGGTAACAAATCTATGGATTTATTAACTAAAGCTGAAATCGGTTTTCCGAGCAAGTTTAGTGTTGAAGAGACAACACCGCCTCCTTTCGTTATAAAATCTCGATGAGAACTAACACTGCTCCTTTTCCCCATTGATATTTATACCTTTGTCAGGTGACGGATTAACAAAGAATGATCCTTTCTATACTTTATCATCCATTATATACACCTTCATCGTTCGATTATACCTCTATTTAATAATTCAGTAATTAAAGCAACCCATTCGTTTTGAAGACCTGTGTGACCCGCTTCTATTGCTTCATGTATCAACCGCATTCTATCTACTAATTTATTAACGTCATTATAATAAATTATATTTGTATTATAAGTATTTTTTAATAATCCTTCTCCAGAAGCCGTTTTGTCATATACCTTTCTTTTTTTCCTTTCAGTATAAAAAGGAGTAACTTCTTCAGTAGACATAAACCTTTTTTTGGTTTTTTCCAGTTTTGTTGGAAATAACTCTGAAATAATGTTCCTATACTTTATAGATTGATTTCTATGTATTGAAGATGTTGGTTTATAATTCTTTCTATGAGTATTTGTATCTATACATATACCTTTAAACGTTTCCAAGTCTCGTGCAGTATATTTGACAGGTTTGCTTTTAAATATTAATTCAAACAATCCGTTTGTTCCTTTGTACTTTTTACCATTTATTATTATATTATCCTCCTCATCCACGTCTAACTTGCTATCACCAATCATTAAACCTCCCCCTTCCAGTCTAGCTCCGTACACATGATAATTTCTATTAGGTATAGTAGACTGTAACATCTTTAATACATATTTTCTACCAAGATCACCTTTAAACTGAATATCTAATCCCAATCTGCTAATATCTGACGGGGCACCCTCTTGTATTTCTTCTTCTTCCTCTTCACTTATATTTTTACCCTGTTCATATTGTATTTCTTCTGGTTCATCTTCAGTTTCTTCAATTTCTTCTTCAGTTTCTTCAAATCCTTCCGTTTTATCATCAGATTTAAAAAAGGGTAAAATTAAATCGCCTTCTGAAACATTTTTAAGTTTTTGAGATACTTCTCTTAAAGGATCAATAACTGGTTTAAATGTAGTTTCAAGAAATTTATCTCTCTCACTAATTCCTAGTCTTAATGCTCTATTTTTCCTTCTAATAGAATCGCTTAGCGATTTTATCTCTTTTATCCACTTTTCTTGGTTAACCATGTTCACCCAACGGAAACCTTGTTCATAATGCAAATGTATTTTTATCCCTCTGTCTTTTGGCTATGAAAGTTATGTATTCACTCAAC